>JAZGVP010000004.1:0-600000 GCA_037043795.1 Cunninghamella bertholletiae | reverse complement strand
AAAACATACATGAGAAATCAATATATAAAAGTAAAAAGGTCAATGCGTTCCTTGTTTTAACGTTCATATATTATCCGGTGTTAGATCGAAGATAGAGTCATTTATTCCAAGATATAGTTCATAATAATGAGATTTAGTATGAATTGTTCCGAGATTATATATTGTTCACTAAACAAACTCTTGATTTATTCCTTATTATAATATAAGACATTTTAAATGTATACATTATATACCATATCACATTATATAATATATATATATATATTATATGCATAATAAATTATTAGATGATCTTTTTATATTAATATATATATTATTAATTTATATCCTTAAGTTAAAAAAGTGTCATGTTTTTTTTTAATTGTATAAATAATAAATATAGTTTCGGATAACTCTTTTTTTTCATACATGTGACCTAAAGTTTAACATTTTCTACCTTATTATTATTATTTTGACACAATCACTTAAACTATAACCATATTAAAAATATTAAGCATCTTTAACTTTAAAAAAAAGTAAAAACCAAAAAAAAAAAAAAAAAAAATCGAATATTGAAAAAAAAAATAAAAAATAATAGTAATATATAACTCGTATTCCTTTTTATTTTAATATATTTTTAATGGCAATTCAAAAAAAAAGGACTTTAAAATTGAAAGGGCCAATTAAACGATTTTCCCATGGGTGAGTCTTTGTGGGAATAGCTTACTATCAAATCAAATATCAATCTGTAATTTAAATCAAATTGTTGAACCTTTTTTTTATTCGATGTTGGAAAAAAAAGAAATTGTGGAGTAGCGGAAATTCAATTTTTTATAAAAAAAAAAGAGAGCTCTTTTAAAACTAAATTTAAAACAATAACAATAAAAAAAAAAGGTAATACGTAATTATATTAAAAAGAGATTTATATACATGTTTATTTATTTTTTTTAACATGATTTTTTTTTAAAGTAAATATATATATGTATATATATATATATAAAGTAAGGCAAGTCCTTAATGGATTACCATTTTTATATAGAAATCAGAATATATTAAAAAATATGATTTTGAAATATTACATAAGTTATGTCTTCTCCCCAATTATAAAAACTAATTGAGAAAACTTAATCTGAGTTTCCAAATTGAGCAAAGTCTCACTAACCTAAAATGCCATTGGTTATCAAAATATTTTCCACTATAAATTGACATTGAAAATCGATTTTTTGTTTTCTTTTTTACTCTTTCTTTTCTTCATTCTTTTTTATTCTTGTATTATTATTTTTTATTTTATATATATATTTACTTATATATATATTTATATATCATACCCTACCTCTTTTCTTTTTCTCTCTCTCTCTCTCTCTTTATTTTATATTAATATCATATATTTATATTTATAAATATTTATAAATATAAATATACACTTATTTATATAAATATTATAAAAAATATATACACACACATAAAAAAATATTATAAAAAATGTCAATAAACGAAAAACAATACCAAGAAAATAAAGTTGATATTATTAGTGGTATGCAAATTGAACTCATTACCAAAATATATTAATATAACTTGATATAAATAATATAATATTAATATTCTTATTATATATATTTATATATAAAACAATATATACTTTTATTTTAAAAAAAAAATAGAAAAGGATTATGAACCATCCTTTGTATCAAATGTAGAAGAACACGCTTCTTGTTCTTCTTTCATGGCATATTGGAATGTTGTTTGCGTAGTGGTACGTTTAATCATATAAAAGCAAATAAAATATAAATAAATAGATACAAGCAATTAAAAAAATTAGTTACAATATTATAAAAAAAAAAGAAAAAAGAAAAAAGAAAAAATTTTAGATTCAACCTTTTTTTAAATATATTTATAAATTATTGATAATTGATGATTGATTGATTTTTTTTTTAAATATATATAATTGAATCACATAGGCTGGTACTGGTACGCTTGGTCTTCCATTTGCATTGAATCAAGGTGGATGGTTTGGCCTTTTCATTTTATTCCTTGCATGGATCATGTCTATTGTTACTGGTATATTATTAATTCGATGTTTATATGCTAAACCTAATTATCGTATGTCCACTTATAAAGAAATCGCCACCACCTGTTTTGGACCTATTGGTGGATGGGTTACCTTTTTCTTTTTAGCTTGGATTCTTGTTGGTGTTCCTGCATTATATTTGGTTCTTGCTGGAAGCAATTTAAATACTTTATGTAAAGGCACTTCTGCTGAAATTGGTCATACTTATTGGACTATTATTCTTAGTGTTATCATTGCTATTCCTTATATTCTTTTAAAATCCATGAAAGAAGTTGCTTGGATGAGTGCTTTTGGTTCTTTTACTACTATTGTTGTAGTTCTCATTGTTCTTGTAATGGCTTGTGTTGATCGTGCTTCTTTACCTCCTGCTATTCATGACCCTGTTATTTGGCCCGAATTCCCTGCTGCATTAGCTACTATTTCTTTCAGTTTTGGTGGTAATGTTATTTATCCTCATGTTGAAAGTTCTATGAGAAAGAAGAAACAGTGGCCTTGGGTTATTGCTATTGGTCTTTCAACGTAAGTATTTTTTTAATATATATATATATATATGTATAATTTATTTATTTATCTAATCATTTAATCTTTTTTTATATGTATATAAATAGTTGTGGTTGTCTTTATCTTTTATGTGCTATTCCAGGTTATTATATTTATGGAAGAGATACCGTTAGTCCTATTTATAACAATATTCCAGAAGGTGTACCTAAAATCATTGCCATCGTTTTAATTACTCTTCACGTATTAATGGCTGCTCCACTTTTAGCTACAGCTTTCTCTTTAGATTTAGAAGATATGTTTAACATTACTGTTGAAAGACATGGCAAAGTTAAAGAATTCATTCTTCGTGCTATTATTCGTATTATCATCATGGTTGTTATTGTGATCATTGCTATCTTTGTTCCTTACTTTGATTTATTAATGGGTCTTATTGGTTCCTTCTCTAATTGTGTCTTGGTCTTTGTTTTCCCTATTGTATTCTATCTTAAATTAACTGGATTCAGAAATAAACCTATTTATCAACTTGCTTGGTATGCTTTGACTATTGTTCTCGGTATTGTTGGTTTGATCTTTGGTAGTCGTGATGCCATTTTAGGTTTGATTGATCGTACACAAAATGGTTCTTAAAACAAATATATATATATATATAATAAAAAACCTTCCATCAATTTATTATTTAATAATTATTTATTTTATTATCATTATCTAGTATTCTATTTTAATTTTTTTTAATTTTTATTTCATTATTATTATTTATTCTTAATTTATACATATATATATTATAAATGTAAATAAATCGATTTGTATTATGTATTATCTTCTAAAACTACTTAGAAACTTTGAAAAAAAAATCAACACATCATTTTGATATTAGTATGATGGTCTTATTATATATATACTTGTGTTTAAATTAAGTTAGTAGATATATATTTACGTTACATGCAAATATATATATTGATTTTTAATACTTAGTTATTCTAATCATCTTCATAATATATATATATACATAATCCTTTACTGTTTATTATTTATTATTTTATTTATTTACTACCTGCTTTTGGATAGTTTCTTGAAATATATTAATTATATTGTTACCCAAATAAAACTCTATTATAATGACTATCAAAATTGTGAACTAAATAGCTGAAGTTTTGATCATTATTTAAATCCACAACATCCATATAATTTGATTTGAGATGAATCTTGTATCAATAAGATGATTTTTGTATCTTTTTTTTCTGTTTCATTTTGTTTATCAAAAATAAATAAAATACATATTATTATTACAAGTTTGTTGATGGAATAATTACTGTTAGTCAAGATTAAGTACATATATTGAATCAGTTGATTAAATTAGGAAAAGGATTTATATATTTGTCATAGATGATATTCTAATGATGATATATTTATGATTATATACTTTTGATATATATTATTATATTGGAATAATAATAATAATAATAATAATAATAATAATAATAATAATAATGATAATAATAAAACGAGTCAAAGAAAAAAAAAAAAAGAATAGCAAAGAAAAGAAATTAACGAGGAGAAAAAGAAATTCAAAGAGAAAAAATGAGATTGAATTTTTCTAGTGATATCTTTTTTTTTACCTTCCTTTTTTATAAGACAATTCCTTCATATTTTTAAACTACGCTTCTTTTATTCATTTTTTTCCTTTATTTTTTTTTTATTCACACCTTTTATTTTTATTTTTTTTTTTTGTTCACAATCTCATTTTGCTTGATTGATTTTTGTAATGGAAAAGTCATATACATTTTCTTATTTATAAACCCAATATCAAGTGAAAGACAATCTGTATATAATATCTTGTTACACAGGTGATTTTATATATATTTATATTTTTAATGCAAATTATGGACTTTATTAAATCACATTTATTATAAAATAAGCTCTTAAAATATCCATTGTTTACTAACAAAAAGACTCTCATTTTTTTTTCTGATCATGTTTATATTTTTGACATATATATCTTATATTGAAAATAAACTCACAAAATTAAAACATATATCCTTTATAGATATACATAAACTATTTTATAAAGGTTTTGAGTTTACTAATATATAATAAAGTATAAAAAAATCTTATAATAATATAATTAATAATAGTAAAAGAATATATCCATATACTAGTATTATTATTTTTTATTACTATTTTTATTTGTAATGCTATTATCTATAAAAAAGAAAATTGATTTTTTATGCTGTATGGTAATAAATATAAAAATACAATAGAACTGAAAGAAGAAGAAAAAGAAGAAAAAAAAATACTAAATCCATATGCTATTATTATTCTAAATATGTACTGTTATTTTCTTTTTTTTTACAAGAGAAAAAAAAAAAGCAAGTAAATCTATTGATGAGCAGAAGGACCACAAGTACAAAAAGATTTTGTTAATTCTTTTACTTCATGATTAATTCTATCCACTTCACGTTTAACAATAGGAGTCATTTGTTCATCTTGACGATAACTTGTTAAAGTATCCTGAAGTTCTCTAGGTAAACTTGTATAAATCATAGAAGGTGATCCAAGAATAAATAAAGTAGCAAAAGCAGCTTGCTGATCCACTTGATGATAATCATTTAATGATGATGATGGTAAATTATGTAATGGCTGAGTGGGATACAAAGATTTAAATACAATAGGATATAAAGGTGATTTAGTAGTATCAATTAAAAGATGTTGAATATATTTTTTTGCTTTTTCAGATTCATTATCATTATCATTATCATTAGAATTAGATAATGATGAAGAAGATGATGATGCTGAAGCTATAGATTGATTTGCAAGTATACGAGTAAATTCTAAAGGTACATTTTTTAATACTAATTGAACTACATGTTCTAAGGTTCTAGGTTTTTCTAACCACATGTTTTCAGGAATTCTTTTACAAAAACTTTGTGCAATAACTGACCAACATAATGCTGTTGGTTGTATGTTATTTTCATTTGATGATGATGAATTTGTTGTTGTTGTTGCTTCTATTGATGATGATGATGATGATGATGATGAATTATTATTATCAACGGCTATTGATGTTGGTTTTGGTTTACAAATTTTAATAGGAGGATGTTCAGGATCATAACTAATAATAAAGTATCCTCTAGGACGACCAGTTTCTTTATCAATAGGATTCATAGATTCATATAAAGTTTCAATAGGACACCAATAACTTGGATATTTATATCTAGCAGTATCTAAAACCAATACCATTCTTTTTTCAGGATTATAAGCTCCAATAGGTGAAAAATGACCATCACCAGTTTGTCCAAGTGTTTTTCTTGAAAAGGAAATAATCATAAATTTATCTGATCCTGAAGTAATATCCATCATATCCTTTTCAAATTCCTCTAAACTAAATTGTGGTGCTCTTTTTGCTATTACTTCACTATGACATTTTGCAAGACAAAGAAAATTATCAAATGTAATTCCATGCTTTTTCATTTCTTCTTGAGAAGAACAACAATCTAAAAGTTCATCTATAATTTATAACAATATTAATAATTATAAATTAATTAATCATCAAGTATTTTATTATTACTTATATTATTTGTATTATATAATATTTATATCATCTTACCTGAATACCATCTCCAAACACCTTTCCAACGTCTTTTAGGATCTACTTCTAATGCATTAAGAACCATAGCCACTAAAAAAATAAAAATAGAAATAAAAGGAAATAAATAAATACGTGTAATATAAATAAGGAATAAAATAAGGTTTTTTTTATTGTTTTTTATAAATGTAAATAAATAAATGTAAATAAATAAAAACTTACAGGAACTTGGACCACAAAATGCAGGTTCTGATTGAGTTGTAAAATTACCAGTTAAAGGGAAAAAACCTTCTGCTTGACCAACATCCATAGCAGAACGAAATAAAGCTTTACCTTCATTAGAAGAAAATCGAATTAAACTAGTTGGTAATTGTCTTTGATAAAATGTATTTTTTAAATCGGCTGAAATGTCATTTTTATCATTATTAATATTTTTATTATTATTATTATTTAATCCTAATAAATCTTGAAAAGCTGCAGTAGGATTAGGTAGAGTTGCTGAAGATGTAGAAGTTAAAGGTGGTTCAATTTTAGATGATGGTAATATAGTTGGTTGTGGAATGGTTGAAGTAGTGGAAGAACATGAAGTACGCTGAACAGCTTCCTTTTCAATAGGTGTTGAAGTTGTTATATTTTTTGAACATTGACTACAAAGTAAAGAAGAGCTATTGATAGATAAAGTCATTCTTTTTCTCAATGTAAATCTTAATGAATTAGTAAAAACTTTCATACATATAAAAAAATATAAATATAAATTGTATTTATTTATTTATTAAGTAATAAAAAAAGAAATAAAAAGAAACAGAAAGAAGGGAAAAAGAAAAAGTAGGAATCATTTATATTTTGATAGAGCCAGCCCAAAATGCTCAAAAATTAAAAACTCCGATTTTTTCTAAAGCGGGCGGGTTCGTCGTTTCAACAAAACCATACATTATTGAAAAAATAATTTGATCTTCCTCTTTTTAATATTTTTGGATTATCATGGATACTTTAAATTTACGCGGAACCCTTGAAGGTCAGTAAAAGATACGATCTTTCATTTTTATTTAATTAGTGATTTAACAAATGGATGAATGATAGATGGATGGATGGATGGATGGATTAAAAAAAAAATAAATGATATGAATTAAAAAGGGATAAAAAATAAATGAAAGGCTTATTATATACAAATACAATTATATTAAATATATATATATATATATATGTATATAAATCATTTATTCTTTAAAAAATACAGGTCATGGTAACTGGGTCACTGCCATTGCCACCACAGCTGAAGCTCCTGATATGGTTTTATCTGCCTCTCGTGGTAAGCATTATTTTTTCTTTTTTCTTTTCTTTTTTCCTTCCTTTTATATATATATATATTATTCAACAGCAACAACAAAAAATATATAAATAAATAGACAAATACAACAATAGTTTTTATACGCTTTTTTTAAAGGAAAAAAAATATGAAAAGAATATATTCATAAAGCTGGAATAATTATAGTAATAAAACACAACACAACAACATAGCAATATAAGGAAACGTACATTTTTTATATATACATAAAAAAAACGCTCAACAACAATAATAATAATATAATAATAACAGCTATTCAAAAAAAAAAGGAATGGATAAAATAAACAACATAAAAAAATATATAAATATTTATATATAATGGATATATGAAATTGATCAACCTTTTTTTTTCTTTTCTTTTTCTTTATATATTATATATATATATATATATATATAATGAATAATAATAATTAATGATAATACAAAATAAAAATAGACAAGACCATCATTGTCTGGCACTTAACTAGAGATGAAATCAACTACGGTATTCCTCGTAAGAGTTTACACGGTCACAATCACTTTATTGAAGATATTGCTATTTCCTCTGATGGACAATTTGCTTTATCTGCTTCATGGGATAAGACTCTCCGTCTCTGGGATTTAGCCAACGGTACCACCACCCGTCGCTTTGTTGGCCACAACAACGATGTTTTATCTGTTGCTTTCTCTGCTGATAATCGTCAAATTGTATCCGGATCTCGTGATAAGAGCATCAAATTATGGAACACTCTTGGTGAATGTAAATACAATATTACCGAAGATGGTCATACTGAATGGGTCTCCTGCGTCCGTTTCTCTCCTAACCCTGCTAACCCTGTCATCATCTCTGGTGGTTGGGATAAGATTGTTAAGGTTTGGGATTTAACCAAATTGAAGCTCAAGACTAACTTCATTGGTCACAATGGTTACGTCAATACCGTCACTGTTTCCCCTGATGGTTCTCTCTGTGCCTCTGCTGGTAAAGATGGTGTTGTTATGTTATGGGATTTGAACGATTCTAAACATTTATACTCTCTTGAAGCCGGTGATGTTGTTAATGCTCTTACTTTCTCTCCTAACCGTTACTGGTTATGTGCTGCTACTGATTCTTCCATTAAAGTCTGGGATTTAGAATCCAAGTCTATTGTTGATGAACTCCGCCCTGACTTTGTTCAAGGTGCCAAAGGTAAGGCTTTAGCTCCTAAGGCTTTATCTTTAGCTTGGTCCGCTGATGGTTCTACTCTTTTCTCTGGTTACTCTGATAACCTCATCCGTGTCTGGGTTGTTTCTCGTACTCTTTAATTTATCCCCATTTTTTTTATTTTTATTTTTTTGATTATTAAAAAAAATATACATAAAAGTCAAGCTAATTAGTAGTAATAATAAAAAAAAATAAAAAAATCACACTCTCATATTCCATCATTTTTGTTAAACATCCAAATATTTATTATTTATACTTGATCTTACTGTTTTTTTTATTATTGTTATTGTTTGGTGTGTTTTTTTAAAAAAAAGAGCTGACATATAAAGTTGATTATTCTTTTTTATATTCATTATGTTTTTTTTTATTTATCATTATTATTATTTATCCAAAATAATAATGACAATGATAGTGATGATGATAATGATGGATAAAAAAAATAGATTAAGTAAATTAAAATAGGTTGTAATAATGGAAAAAAAAATTCTATAGGATTATTTTTTAATAATCATCATTATATATGCAAGTATTTATACACACACATATATATTTATATATTTGCATATTTTAAATAAATTAATTAAAGAAAACATTCATATTTATATAATACAATGGTTATGTTCCTTTTTTTTCTTATTATTATTCCACTTAGTTTTCTACTTCTATTTTTTTTATTTTTTTATTTATATATTTAAACACGACAATTAGTGAAACCCATAACTAAAATATCAGTAGCACCAACATCAGCCAAAGCATCCATGATTTCACCAGTATTTTTCTTTTCAATCATAGATGATACAGCGACCCAACCTTCATGAGAATCAAGTGTAGATACAGTAGGACCTTGACGACCAGGAGTAATTTGTGTAGCAGAAGTTAAATTCTTACGTTCAATATTATAAGTACATAAAACATATTTAGAAGCTGTAATAACCCCTTGAATACGTGATGATATTTTATTAATTAAATCTTGATGAGTGGAATTTTTATTGGAAATTAATACTGATTGAGTGGTCATTAATGTATGAATATCGTGAAGTCCAGCAGCACGCATAGTTTCACCAGATTCTATAATTTATATTATATAAATAAAATATAAAAAAATATAAAAAGTGAGTATTCTTTTTCTATCAATTATATATGTACTGTATTATCTTATTAAAAAAATATGACTCACCAACAAGATCAACTATTTATTATATAAAAAAAAAAAGAAAAAAAAATGGTTAGACAATGATTATAAACGTATTATACAGTAGATGATTAAATGAACAATATTGAAAAAAATATCTTTTTTTTTCAATCTTTAATTTGGACATCGCAATTTTTTTTTTTTTTTGTTTACCAAAAAAAAACAACCTTAATCCAAAGATCGTTAATCCGATCATCTACTGTATGTATATACAACCTTTTTTATTTTTATTATTATTATATATATATAATCACTTACTGATACCATCAGCTAAACCTAATGCACAAGCAGCTTCCACAGAACCAGAAACATAGTTAATAGTAGTTTTTGTATTAAATTTAGCATCCAAAGGTTCAAAAGTTTTACGAGCAAAAGCATCAAAACTGGTAACAATACGTTTACCGCATAAGGATTCTAAGGTTTGATATTCACCCTTGACAGGGACTTGTACACATAAACGGCATTTACCAAAACCTAATTCCATGACTTCTTTGACTTTATCTTTGACTTCATTTTCTTCTACCATATCTTGTCCAGTAATACCTAAATCAACATTACCTTCAGCAACGTATTTTGGAATATCAGCAGCTGGTAAAAAGATTAAAGCAACAGGTAAATTGGTACTTAAAGCAATATCTTGACGTGACCGACGATTAAAATGAATATCTGATCCTTGTAAAAGTTGTAAACATTGTTCATAAAGTCTTCCCTTCTTGGGCACAGCAAATAATAATCTATTATCAAGATCTTTAACAAAATCCATGGTTTTCTATATTAATTATTATTGGTTTATATTAAATTAAATTAGATAAATAGATAAATAGATAAAATAAATAGATAAATAAATATTTAGTGATATGAAGATAAAAAAAAACAAAAGAAGAAGAAGAAGAAAAGAAAATAAAAAAGGCTTTAATTTCAAATATAAAAAAAAATCGGTATTTTAAATTGACAGGTATTTGATTTTTTTAATACATACATATATATACAATATATATTTATAAATATAAATATTATAAAACGAATGAAGATAAATAAAAATTTATAATCAATTATCTTTATCAACAGTACCACCTAAGACACGCATTGTTGTTTCAAACATAAAGACAGCTGCTGCATTAGTAGGGAAAGCACGAAGAAAAGATGGAAGAAATCCTATTATTTAATAAATAATAGCAATATATAAATATAAAAAAAAAGTAATTAATATCACCGCCAATCTACCCGAATTTTCCTTTTCAAATTTTTTTTTCATTGAATAATCAATAAAATAAAAATGTAATAAACAAAATGATTTTACAAATAGATATATATTTCAACTTACCACGATAAAATCCTCTTAAACCAGCAGTCTGATATACATGTTTCATTACAGAAGTAGCTGTTGGATATTTACGAGGAGTAATATCAGGTTGTGACATATATGTATTTTTGATCAAATCTATTTTATTTGTTATTATTTTAGAAAAAAAAAAAGGTGAGTCATTTAGTATATTAATTTAACCAGTCATATTGTTTCATTATTGTCATCGTGCTATTTTATAATTTAATTTTTTTTAAAAATCACTTTGTTATTATTTTTAAATACTCACCAGGTGGGAATGCACCTAACCAAAATAATGTAGCACTTAGACCACCAGAAATGAAAGTTACTGAGCCTTCAGATAATTGATATTTTCTTAATTCGGTTGTAAATATCTAAAAAAAAAAAATCATTATTACCATCCATTTTTTTACTTTTTACTATTTATTTCTTTTATTTCTTTTATTTCTTTTCTCTTTTCATTTTATTTATTATATAAATATATAAATATGTAACTTACATCATAAGAACCCCAAAATACGAAAAACCAACTTCTAAAAGCCATTGTTGGTAATAAACCTCTCCATAAACCTTGAATACCATTATTTTTTACCACTTTACGAATACAATCGATAGGACCTGAATATACTTTTGTAGCTGCATCATATTGAACTTGTAATCTAGCTTTAATTTGTTCTACTGGTGTTGCTACAAAGGATACAGTGATTCCTCCTGCTAAACCTGCTATACCATGTTGAATAGGGGTTAATTTTTTATCACCATTCCATTTTTGTTGCAAAATTCTAACATTATGCAAAGTGCCTAACCTATTTTTTAAGAGTAAATAAATAAATAAAAATGAATGATCGTCCTTTTTTTTTCCATTTTCTCTTCCAATAATAATAATAATAATAATAATAATAATAATAATAATAATCACCATCATCACCACAAAAAAAAACAATGTTTATATACTTACATAATACTATCCATAAACATCCAACCTACTAAAGGAGGAGTAGCACCTTTATATAAAGCTAATGGACCTTCTTGACGAATTGTTTTAATTAAACAATCTAAAGGTCCTTTAAAACGACCATCAGCGGCTGAAGTGGTTTGTAATCGAATTTTAACCGTATCTATATGAGTATACAATATAATAATAAAATTAAATATATATGTATATAGAAATATACCTTTTTTGTTATTAATATTATTATAAATATTATATATATATATATATACCAAAAGGATGACCAACAGCAAGCTTTGTAACACCAGACATCATTCCAGCAGCGAATCCACGAAAACGATTATAAAATGATCCATCTTGCAAGTCATGATCTACTTTTTGAGCAACTGCCACTTTTTAAATATTATATATGAATCAATATATATATATTTATTTTTTAACATAAATACAATTGTCTTTTAAAAAAAAATACCTTTTTGTTTTTCCATAATGTATATATTATCTAATACTTGTTTCTTTTATTATTATTATTTTATCTATAAAGTAATAAGAGTAATAGTAAACTAAAGAAAGTGTTAAAAAAAGGAAGAAAGAAAAAAAAAAGTAATTAAGAGAGTTTGCAGAATTATAAAGTAGTAGGAAAAAAAAAGGTTCAATGGTTTTTTTGCCAATCAAAATGAATCCTGAGTTTAAAACCAATGAGTCAAGTAATGGAGTCTCTAAAGCATTTTTATTCTTATTTATCTAATCTTTTTTATAATTAAATCAAATGAGAATATAAAACTCCCTTCATCATATAAAAATATTTACAAATATATAATTATATAATCATATATATATACTTATTGTATTTATCTGTTTATATATATATTACTATATACGTTTCATAAGTATAATATAAAATCAATATATACTAGTATATATAATTATATAAACTATTGTTTATAGTTATTATTATATATATAGTATATATCCATTTTGTTTAAAAATAAGCTCTAAATATTACTATTGCATTGTTACACGATATTTCCATTTTTGTTAACTAGAATGGAGGCCATTGGTTGGTGGTTTTTTTTTTGGAGGAGAGAGAGAGTTTTATTATTATTATTATTTTTCTCTCTCTTTCTCTTTCTCTCTTTTTTTTTTTACCCACACTTTTTTTTGGAGTAGTTATTTCCCTCTCTTTTTCTTTCTTTCTTTCCTCACTTTTACTTTTAACACAATCATTTTCTTTTTTTCCCTTATTTATATTCTTTTAATATTATCCTTTATTTATATATATATTTATTAATTGATCATGTCACATAGCGCAACCACTTCGGCAAGTACTTTATCTGATTTAAACTTTGGGACCTTTTTTAGTTTTGACCAATTAAATAATCATGATCTTGGGAATAAAAGAAAAAGAGATACAAATCTTTCTTGTATTCATTGTCAAAAGGTAAATATATATAAAAATGTTTATATATTAAATATATATATATATATTTCATTAACATTTCCTTTTGTTTTTCTTTTTTCTTTATAATAATAATATTCATTTTAGGCTCAACTTACTTGTGATGGATGTAAATAAATAAATAATAACAATAATATTAAAATGGATTACAAATGTTCATATTTTATTTATTTATTTCTTTTTTTTATATTTTATTTGTTATAGCAAGGCCATGTCAAGGATGTATTAAAAGAGATTTAATAACTACTTGTACAGATGCTCCTCATAAAAGAGAAAAACAAGATTCTTATGAAGAGTGTAAGTAAACAAAATAAAAAACACAATATATATATATATATATATATATATATTCTCTTTATTTACCTTTTCCTTTCTCTCTTTTTTTTCTAATACTTGTTTATTTATTTTAAATATATATAGTTACTCCACCAACACCTTATCCACAAGACGAAACAGCAATGGGTAATAATATATCAAATTATATATAATGGATATATATATATATATAGATAAATAAATAGATGGATTTATTAATCATTTTACTATTTTTTTTTCTTTTTTAAGGAACCAATTTTTTGGATACAAATCAATTATTAAACTTTTCCCTTGCTGATCTTGGGTTTGGGTCAGAAACAGCAGGACTGGAATATGGAATTATTGGAAATATGTTACAACCCTCATCTTTAGATTTAATATCAACTACTACAAATACATCTACAATTACTTCTACAGCACCTATTACTAATAATATTAATACAAATACAAATAATAATAATAACAATAATAATAATAATACTAATAATGATAATAAAAATAATAATGGCAATAGTAATAATTTAATACAAAATATGAGTTCAACAACATCAATACCGTCATCATCACCATTAACGGCAACTGCTACATCTACACCCACCACTACTAGCGCTAAAATAGACACTTTAACCCCAATGTCATATAATCAAACATCTAATTCTTTTCAAATGAATGGTTTATACTCATTTTCATCACCTACTACAACTGCTACTTCTCCTTCTACATCAACATCATCAAATACCATTTTATTAAATCAACAACAACAAAATTTAATAAAAAGACAACAACAAGTAACAACATCGCCTACATCATCTCATCCTAAATTAACATCCACTGCATTAGTAAATACAAATGGTCACAAAAGAGATAGTGTAGCTTCTACTACCAGTACAAGTACAACTGGTAGTAGTAGAAGAAAAGGTAGTAATGGAAACACTCCTGAACAAGTTTATACAAGTGTTAAAAAACCATTCAATTATGCTGAAGGTTTTCATTATTTAATTCAATATGTTAAACAAAAGTAAGTAAAACAATGAAAAAAAAAAACTAATATTTATCTTAATGGATATATATAAATATATATTAATGATCATCTCCCTTTCTTTTTTTTAATTTTTATTATTATTATTATTATTATACCAGAATGAGCAGAGAAGATTTAATGCGTATTAGTCGTGCATTAGCATTGATTCGGCCTTCCTTTTTAAGTTTAATTATGAATTTAACAGAAGAAGATTTAGTATTTATGGAAAAATGTATTCAAAGAACTTTATTAGAATATGAAAAATTAATTAGTTTTTCTGGTACACCTACAGTAGTTTGGCGAAGAACTGGTGAAGTATGTTTGGCTGGGAAAGAGTTTTCTTTATTAACACAATGGACAAAAGATGCTTTATTAGGGAAGAAGACTTATATTTATGAGGTAATATATAAAAAGAATGAGAAAACAATAAAGAAAAAAAATATGCATTTATTTGATCTAATTATTATTTTTTATCAATATAGTTAATGGATGATAAATCAGCAGTAGAATATTGGGAACATTTTTCAACTTATGCATTTGATAATACAGATAAAGCTTGCATACATACATGTATTCTTCGAACACCTCAACAAAGATCTGTACCTTGTACTTTTTGTTTTACCATTAAAAGAGATATTTTTGATTTACCAAGTGTTATAATTGGAAACGTAAGTTAAATAAAATAAAATAAAATAATATATGGTATGTTTATACACTAAAAAATTCTTTATTTTATTTATTTAGTTTTTACCCATTCTCAGTTAACCTTGCTGAATATGATTATTTATTTTATTTATTTTATATATATATATATATATAAACACATATATATATAATTCATACTTTACTATATATCACTATTATATAAATATTCCTCTTTTATTTTCTCTTTTTTTTTTTACTTTCTTTTTCTTTTTAGAGAAAAAGGAAAAAAAAGGAAGAAGAAAAAAAAAGCTTTCAGTTGTAACTATTTTATTTTATTTTTTTGCATTATATATCAACAAAAAAAACTCTATTATTATTATTATATTAATATCAATTCTATTTTTACTAATAAATATACATCTATATATATATTATATACTTCATTATTAATGTTTTATATAACTATAATAGATGATTGGACGAACGATATTGATCACTCAACTAAATGGCATTATTATGATCATACAATAACAATACTCTACTATGAATAAAATAAAATAAAAAAAAAGAGTGAACGATCCAGTGAATCAAAAATAATAGCAATAATATTAAAGCAAACTTTCTGAGAAGTTTAGTGTAGTACATAAAATAAAGTAAAGTTTCAGAGAATAAATCTTTTTATTTTACAATTATGGAAATTTGCACTTATATATATAACGGTTTCTTTTGCTATTATTACTATTATCATAATTAAACTATAACAATTAACAAATAAAATTATCTATTAGATGTTAGATCATCTAATCTTTTTTCTATATATTCTCACACATTATTTTTTTTCTAATCATCACCTGTTTATCTTTCTCTTTTCCACATATATTCTTAATTAATTTAGTATACAAAATGATGATTTATTAGTACTAATGATGAAAAAAAAAAAAGTATGTATGTTTCATTCTCTTTTACTTTTTATGATATCATCTATTATATTATTTTTAAAATCATGTACATTGAGATTTTTATATACCTGATTTTTTCTTTTTTTAGGGTAAAAAAAAAACCTGAAATCCTCCACCCATCCATATAGAATAAAAAAAACTGGAAATCTATGGACTTCCATATTTGGATGATACTAGACAGCTAAACCAAAAATACTCTTTTTACTTTTTAGAATAATAAGGATTAAAAAATAACTTGTACTTATAAGCTTTTTATTTTATTATCTATATACTTTATTTGTATATTTGACATGCTTTTTTTTTTTTTTTTTCGTTTTTTCGCTTTTAATTTTCTATATATACGATTGATTACGTATAATAAGTATTTCTTTAAAAACCAATGATTATATATATATATATATATATATAACAATGAATTTTTTTAATAATAATAATGGATTTCATTCATTTTTTTTTTATATATTTTAAAAATAAATTAAATAACGAATTGAATTTATTGTTTGCTTTGTAAATAGTTTTTCTAGAATGAATGAATGGATGTATGAATGAAAAAAAAAAAGCCACTTATTATTTATTATTACTCCTTAAAAGTGGAGTATAGATTTTTTATTTACGATTATGATTGTACAACAAAAAGGCTATTTAATACAATAATCATCATCGTTGTTTTTAGTAAAATCGAGAAAAAGTTAATAAAAAGTATTAATAATAATAATAATAATCATTAATAAATAATGAATAGTTTATTACCATTGATTAAATACTAAACTAAGAAAAAAAAAACATCAATAATAGCAATATTAATAGTAATAATAATAATAATAATAACAATAATAAATGAATCATATATATCTAAAATTAATCGTCATGTTAAAAATAATAAATATTGATTACTAGTATTAAAAAAATACTATAATAAGTGCCTCGTTTTTTTTAATAACGTATTACTTTAAAGATATTAAATATATAATTATTTATTCTTTATAATCAATTTATATCTATATGAAAAAAAAAAAGAATGAATGAAGAATGAAAAAAGCTACAATAATAATAAAATATACATAAGATATATAGAAATGCTTACAAAATAAATACATATAAAAAAATGAAATGAAATCTAATAAAAAAAGGTATCAAAAAATATCATACATAGATATATATATATATATAAATGATAGAGTATAAAAAAAAAAAAAAGAAAATGAATGTAAATGAGTCTAATAATCAAAAAAAAAAGAAAATGAATAATAATAAATAAGGTGTATAAAGGAAAGGAAGGATGAAAATGTATATAATTATTTTTTTCTATGAGTAATATTAATAAAAGAAGCCTTGAATCTTTTTAATAAAGATTGTTGGCGTAAACCCAATTTTTGATGTTGAAAATGATTTAAATGGTGATGATTTAGATGATGATTTTTTTTCTTATCTAACAAAAATCCAGAAGGCAAAAAATGATCATTAAATGATCTAAAAGAACTTATACTTGCTCTAGGAGTTAAAGTATTATCTGAAGTTGAAGAAGTAATGGTATTCATATTTGCTATATTTATATTAGTTGTGTTTGAATAATCTAAGTGAGCCCAGCCATCAGGAGAAGACAAAGAAGAAACCATAGCAATAGAAGAAGATATACTATTAGATGGAGGAAGTGGGGATGACGATGAGGAAGGAGGAGGTAAGGGATAGGTAGTGGATAAAGGCGAAGATAAAGGAGAAGAGGAGGAGGAAGAACAATAAAAAGTTGGGGATAGTGTTGTTGAAGATGGCGGAGGACTAGGTAATAAAGAAGGATCGTATTCACTTAACCAAGGTATAAAACTATTGGCTCTCATTAGTTCGAATACGGCTTGAGAAGCAGGTAAAAAGATGGAAGGTTGATAATCTTGTTTTTCAAATATTTGTTTTAAAAGTTCTACTCTCATTTCACAAGGAATATTGATTTCTCTATTAGAGTTGGGTTGAATATAAGTACAAACAATATCTAAACATTGGTGAATAATATCATCTTTACTACTTGTAGGAGTAGTGGCGTCATCTTGTTCTTCATTTAATAGTAATTGATAATCACTTTTATATTGTTCTACTGCAAGCCAAAATAATAAATTTTCTATGCAATATTGTTGTTGTAAATATTTTGAAAATTCTTGAAACGATAAACTAGTGGTATCTTTTAATAATTCTTCAAGTGTTAATACCATTTTTATTATATATATATTATTAATAATACATGAATTTTTTTTTGTATATAAAGTAAAAAGGAAAGGAAATAAAGAAAGAAGAGAGACAGAGAAAAAAAAAATGTATAAAGTCTATTTAAAAAAGAATAAAAATACAATATTTAAAAAAAAAAAAGTAAGGAAGAAAAAGAAAGAAAGAAAGAAAAGAAATAAAAAGAAAAAAAGAGGTCTTTTTATTTTGTCAATAAAAATAAACTGCAACCCAAAAAAAGAATAAATTGCTGAGAATATATATTTTTTCATAGGTTAGTTTTATGCCTCTTTGAATTTTAAACTCCAATATGTAATTATTTTACTTACGTGTAACCCGCTTTTTTTATTTTTTTTTTTATTTTTACTTTTTTATGTCATCTGTAAGTAAAAAACCGGTTTATTAGAAAGTGAGAATTTTATTTTTTTTTTTTTTCTTATTTGTTCATCCGATTGTATTACTTTAAAAGAAATTTAGTCTTAATTTTTTTTTCTTTACTTTTATTTTCATTTAGTGTGTGTTTATTTCAATTTTTTAATAAAACATATAAAATAATAAATAATAGTATATACAATAAAATATATATGGTAGTATGGTTCCGTATAAAATTTAATAAAAGTGAAAAAAAAGAAGAAGATGATGACGATGATGATGATAAATGATGATTATTATTATTAGAATCATTGGATATTGTTGATGTAATAGGTGATGAAGTGGCTAAAGTAGATGATTGAGGATGTAATGACATTCTTTTATGAATAACAGGTAATGTAGATGATCGATGATTTCTATATTTATCCAATCAAAAAAAATAAAAATAAAAATAAGGATTGTTAGATCATAATTTTTTTTTTTAGACTTTTATATATATATGTATATGTATGTATACCTTGTTGGAGGTACATAACTAAATTTTCTAAATATATCCACTCTATCTGTAACTAATGAATAACTTCTTAAACCTGCTTGACCTCTTCTACCTTTAAATACATTGGATTTTCCAACTAGATCTAGATTATCGGGTATTGAAATGGTGCCAGCAGCCACTGAAACACGTCTTTCATTCTTTATAGAAGGATCATCTGATTTAGGTATAGGTGATAATCCATTAGGGAATTGTCTTTCTTGTATATTATTTTGTTGTTGTTGGTTATTATTATTATTATTATTATTATTATAAGGATGACCATTAGGATATTGAATAACAGATAATCTTTTATTATTTAATTTCGTAGGAAGTTGTTGTTGTTGATGATGAGGAGATTTTTCTTGTTCTTCATTTTTTAATTTAAGGTTCAACCATTCATCACGATTATTTTCTAAAATATCTAAAAATATATAAGCATCAGGTAATAAATTGGTTAAAGCTTCAAAATAAGGTCTAACTAATAAATCACCAAAAGTTAAACTAATATCCGGTTGATTGGAAACATCTCGATCCATTCCTGGTGATACGTCTATGCCTGCTAATTTTTCACAATCTCCTTGTCTAAAGAATTCTTGTACAATTAAATCAGACCATTGTTTTGATAAATTCCATGGTCGAACGGTATTACTTATATCTGCTGCATGTAACAAAATGGATAAAAATTGAAAACACTGTTCTTCATTGAAGGTTGGTTGAAAAATAGTGTCATTGGATAAAGATGATGTCATTTTCTTATTACTATTATTTAAAATAGTTGTATTATGATTATTATTATTATTATAATTATTGTTAGATTCATTATATGCTGAAGTAAAAAAACAAGATGGTGATAAAGTAACATTTGGTACAACCCATTGTGGAGGTAAAGATTGATAATTAGTAAATTGAGATGTTGTTATATGATTATTATTATTATTATTATTATTAGAAGGGGAAGAAGGAGGAATTAATAAATTAAAATAATCAGCTTCATTTTCACCATCATCATCATCTGGTTGTTTTAATGTAGAAGAAGAATTTGTATTTGGAGTATCATAACCTTTCATAAAATTATGTTCTACACATTGTTGATATATTACTTCTTCAAGTAGACCTGCTTGTTCTTGTAAAGTAAAATGATATTTCATATCTGTTTGTAAAATTAATTTTTCTATTTTTTCAATCCATTGATGTTTTATTTCTAATGACATTCCATTAACAAAATTGACATGTTTTTCTAATAAAAGCGATTTTGTTAAATCAGATGAATAAGCTTCTAGTACTGATTCATTATTATATTTGGTGGCAAGTTCTGTTTTAAAATTCACTTGATAAACATTATTATATCCTGGCTAAAAATAAAAATAAAAATAAAAATAAAAAGGTAAGTAAAAGTAAAAAAAATCATCATTTTCATTTCCATATTCATTTCTTTTTCCTTTCACTCCTTAAAAAAAAAAAGTATAAAACAATTATCATTATTATTATTATTATTATTATTATTATTATTGTTTTTTATATAAATCAATAATAATAATAATAAAAGGAGTATAAGCGAAAGGGATGATAAATAAATAAATAATGATAAATCACCATTATTATAATCATAAAAAAAAAGGTTAAGCTTACATGACCAATATCATGGCATAAACCAGCAATTAGGATAGCGGAAATATGTAAATGATTAAAATAATGAATAGCTTCCAATTTTGTTAATATATAATAAATAACAAATACAATATCCACAGCATGATAAAAAGAATGATAAGGTGCATTTAAATAAGCTGTATCAACATCAATTAAAAAGTCAAGTAATTCTGATGGAGTAATTTGTAAAGTATCTAAACATCCTAATCTAGTAAAAATCCCTAATAAGTGTCCATATATATCTACTCGTTTAAGATTTAATACATTAAAATCTAATCCAATATCCGTTTCTTTATTATCTAACCAACGAAGTAATTGCTAAATAATAATAATAATGGTAAAAGAAGAAGAGGAATATATATGTATATGTGTAAATAAGGTAGTTGTTTCATTTTATCATCCTAAGTAGATTTATATTTTATATATAGTATTATTACTCGTTCAATAGTGAATAGATCTTCTACTGATAAAGCATTATGCTTCAATAAAAGCATTATTATTATATTATAAACAAAGAAAAAAAAAAAAATATATAAACACGAAAAAATAAAATAAAATTGGGTATGAATAAAAAATAAGGAAGAAGAAGTAAAGAAAGAAAGAAAAGAGAGGAAAAGAAAAAAAAAAAAAAATAGGGTTAAAAGCAAGAATATAGCAAGGGAAAAAAAAAAGCAGTAGTGGAGAAAAAAAAAAAAGCTATATAAAAAATGGACAGACTGCCTTTTTTTCTAACTTTCCCCCCTTTTTTTTAACTCCAGCTAATTTTCCTTTTTTAAGTTGGCCATTGCTTTTTTCTTAATATAAACCTTAAAAAAGAATATATTCTAATTCTTTTAGTTTTGATTTATTTATTTATTTACTTTTGTCCTACATTAAAAGATATTGCTTGGATTTTATCTTTTTTTTATTTTCCATTTTTATATTTTTTTGATTTGAATATAGATAGTAGGAGTATACTGAATATAATATAATGATCAATCCTCATTTTTTTTTCTTCTTATTCTCATTTAATTATAAATATTCCAAATCAAGTTAAAATGTGAAATAAAAAAAGAAAATAAAAAATGATGGAAAATATATTAATACCCTATAAAACATAATAATAAAATAAAATAAAGCGATGATGAATGAATAGATTACTTTTTCATCATCAAATTAATTATAATTCCATCATAAATCCAAAGTATTCTTAAAATATCTCTATAAGAAAGAAACTGTATTGAGAGATTTGTTTCTATTAAAATAGATATAAATGTTTATATTCATTAACATTATCCCTTTTTAAAAATAAAATATATAATAATCAATGAAGATGGTCGAATTTCTTTTCATTTGGTTTAAACTAATGGTTGTTTCATTGGTACAGATGGATAATGATATTTCTTGCTTTTTTTTTTTTTTTTCATTGGTAACCGCCATTTTTTCATTTACTATTGTTTTTTTCTATTTTTGTAAATTGTTAACATTAATCCTATTCATGGTAAATATTCTGGGAAAAATAATTTACCAGTATCCGCTGGCTGCCTTTTATCCTATAGATATTAGTACAGCGCTGTGATTTATCATCATTTTCTTATGTTTCTATATATATTTCTATTAAAATTTAGTATGATATTTAATATTAAAATTATTACATGAAAATATAACTTAAATATCAAAAAAGTGAAAGTGGATAAACTCGTTAAATCTGATAATATTAATAATAAACTATTAAAAAATTACATATAAAATAAAACATATAAAAAAGCGATGAGAATTCCGTAATTTTTTTTTTATCAAGTTTTATAGTGATTATGTAAAAAAAAAAAAAAAAGACTTTTATAGAAGAAAAAGAATTTTAACAAATAAGTAATGGATCAACAAAATCATTATTCTCTGAATAGAAATGACATTGGAACTCCGATATTCCCTGGTTGAATTTTGTTTCAAATAAATTTGTATATAAGAAGGTGTTCAAAAAAAAAAAAAAAGTACATATAAAGATAGGTAAATAATTTTTTATACCAAATAAGGATGATGGTTAAAAAAAATATGTTTTAATATTACGTATCTAAAGTATAATTATTTTTTGGTGTTTTTAATATAAGTAATCTATTTATTTTTTAATTTTTAATATGAAATTGATTTATAATGTAACAATATTTTATTAATCATTAATTTATTACATTTTATATACGTCGTAATTTAAAAAATATATATTATTATTATATATGTATAATATATGAAAGTTTAAATTATTATATTAAAAATAAGTTTAATTTATTATTATAATAACGATGTTAATAGTTAACCACAAGTATATATATATAATAATAATAATTATAATACTAATTAAGAAGAGATGATTGGTATTAGTAAAAAAGTATACTTTTTAAAAGGATAATTCGACCGTTCCAGATTGTTTCCATTTAATCAAAAATAAAATATATCTGGCATCACCAATGTTTGTGTAACTTGAACTCAATTTTCTGTTTCTCATTTTTTTTTAATATTCTTTATTTAACCTTTAATTTTTTTTCACTTCCACCAATTTTTTTTTTTTTCTTTCTATTACTTTTTTTTCTTCCCCTTCCTTTTTATATCACTGTTATATATAAATATATATATATTTATTATTTATATTTAAAAATAATATATTGAAATAAATATAATATGGAAGAAAAAGCATCCTGTGTTGGTTGTAATCTTCCTATTGAAGATGGATCTATTATAGCTTTTGGGGAAGCTTTATTTCATTTAAATTGGTATATAAAAAAACAAATAAATGAAAAAAAAAGATGTACTTGAATCACTTATTCTCTCTTTTTTTTTTCCTTTTATTTATTATTATTAGTTTTGTTTGTACTAAATGTACTAAACCTGTAAATTGTGATGCTAACTTATTATTATTAACTGATGGTCGTCCTGTTTGTGAAGATTGTTCTTATGTTTGTACCTCTTGTAAAAATATTATTCATGATGAAGCCATTATGACTGGTAAGTTTTTCTTTTCTCTTTCTTTTTTTTTTTTTCTTTTACTATTTATTATTATTATTATTAACACTTTTGTTTTAAATATATATATATATATATATATCCTATTTATTTTGAATCTTATAGGTGAAGAAGTATACCATGCTGATTGCTTTAAATGTGTATCTTGTAATGAAAAAATTACTGATTTAGTATTTACACCAACCAGCAAAGTAAATAATATATTAGAAAAAAGAAAAGAAAAAAAAAGGGAAAAAGGAAAAAAGGAAAATAGGATAAAAAGCATAAAATAAAATATACTCAATAGATAATCTTATTGTATTAATATATATTTATATATTTAGGGCATTTTTTGTACACCATGTTATGAAAAAAGGAGAGCAGAAAAGCATAAAAGACGAGAAAAAAGACAACAACAAAAATTATTAGTATCCACTTTAGAAAATTCAATTTCAAATGAAAAATATACCCGTGGTAGTTCATTAGATGTTCCTACTTCATCAATGATTCAACCTAGACCTTCCCAATCTGAAAATATACATAAATCATCATCATCACCATTATCGTCACCTATTTCTACTCCTTCCCCTTCATCAACTAAACCAATAATAAATTCAAATTTAAATCCAAAAAAAAATTCAATAAGATTATCTCGTTTAGATTTTTCAACTTCGGATTTCCCAAGTTTAAATCTTTCCTTTTTTGAAAATGATTCAGTAGATATTTTAAATTTAACAAGCTCTTTGGGTGCCAATTTATCTTTAGATAATAATAATAATAATAATAATAATAGCAATAATAATATTAATAATAATTATTTATCTTCTTTAAATTTAAATAAATCAACTCCTCCACTTCCTCAACAACAGCAATCAACATCATCATCAACTACTACTACTACTAAAAATGCTTCTAATACTCTTAATCGTGCTTCAGATATGTTACGTTCTTCTTTAAACTTTTTTGATTTCCCAAATCCCCCTGAAAGATCAAATAGTTTGGATGATTCTCAAAAATCCCCTCAACAATTGGAAGCTGAACTTAGATTATCTAAAAAGAAATTGGCTGATATGGAAGTTAACTTTAATAAAATCAAGGTAAATAATAATAATAATAATAATAATAATAATAATAATAAAAAGGATATATAAAAAAAAGAGAGAATATATGTGAATGGATGGATAAATGTATGGATGCATATATGAAAATAAAATAAAATAAAATAAAATAAAATAAAAACCAATTTAATCCAAGCATTGATTTATTTATTATTATCTCTCTTTTTAATTAGGATGCAAGTCAGCGTGCTTTAGATGAATTTTCAAAAGCAAAAGAGGAATTTGGAAGAGAATTGGAATTAAGACAACAACATGAAATATCCATTGCTCAATTAAGAAGACAATTAGTTTTAATTCAACAAATGCATGCTCATCGTGATAAATTTTTACCATTAAATCAAATGGAAATGGAAGGTGTTGCTCAAATAAGAGTGGATTTAGAAATGACTTGTCATGAATTAAGAAATCATTGTGATCGTTTAGCTACTGATATTGAAAGTTTTGTTCAACAAAAACAAGCTGGTCTTGTTAGGTAAATAAATAAAAATAAAATAAATAAATTAGGAATTAAATAAAATCACACATAACTAAACATATTACATATTAATAGTGATCCAGTATCTCATCTACACGAACAACAAAGATCATTACTTGTCGAAATTAACATGTTAAAAAAGGATAGAGATTCACTTCGTACAGAAACAACTGGATTAACAAAATTAAGAGATGATGTTATTACAGATATGATCATGTTAAATACTAAAATTGCAGAACTTTCTGAAATGAATAATAGTTTATCAAGAAGGGTAATTGAAAGAGAACGTGAAGCGGCGGCTGTATTAGCAGGTACATCCTTTTTATCAGATGAAATGATGCAACGGAAATCATCAGAAATATCTTATGCATCATCTAATTATCAAGATTCATCAGCATCAGCAATAACAACCACTGAAACTCCAAAAGTAGCATCAAGAGATAGTTATAATGGTATTTTAACTCCTAAAATGTTTAAAATTAAAAAAGTTAACGTTTTTGGTAGTAATAGTAGTAATAATAAATCATCGGCATCTTCACCCTCACCACCTACTCCAATTAGAAAAGATTCATCATCAAGTATTTCACCTAATGGTAATAATAATGGTAATGGAGAATACTTTAGTCATCATAATCATGTTAATGCTAGTACACTTAATTTTATGAATAAACAAAGTCAAGATGGATCCCATGCATTTTTACCAACTACTTTCTATAAATCTGTTAAATGTGAAGGTTGTTCAGAACGTATGAAATGGGGTGTATCGGAGTTAAAATGTCAAATTTGTAATTTATCTGTTCATACTCGTTGTTTGGGAAGTGTACCTGCTGTATGTTATGAAAATATACCTCAAGATGAAAATAAAGGTAAATATATATATATATATATAAATAGATGAAATTCTTTTTTTATTAATTGAATTGAATTGAATTGAATTTGTTTATTTTATTTTATTTTATTTTATTTAATTTAATTTTATTTTATCTTTACATTAGGTCAAAGTATGTTTGGAAATGATCTTACATCACAAGCTCAATTAGAAAATAGATTAGTACCTTTAGTAGTAGAGTCATGTATTGATGCAGTAGAAGCACGTGGAATGGATTATGAAGGTATTTATCGTAAATCAGGAGGGGCGGCTCAGATGAGACTTATTCAACAAGGATTTGATCGTGGAGATATTGATTTAATGAATGATGAAGTCATTAATGATATTTGTGCTGTTACAAGTGTTTTGAAAACATATTTAAGAGAACTTCCTGATCCTTTAATGACTTATGAGTTATATCCTCAATGGATTGAGATAGTTAGTAAGTTTATTTATTTTAAAGAAAGAAAGAAAAAAAAGAAAAATCCATTTATATATATATATATATCCTTACTATTATTATTATTTATAGCTTTGCCTGATGGACCTGATAAATTGGAAACATTTTGTGAACTTTTACTCAAGTTACCCAAAACTAATTACGATACCCTTGCCAAACTTATATATCATTTAGACAAGTAAGTAACATAATAATAATAATAATAATAATAATAATAATAATAATAATAAGAATTATATATAATATTAATCATTTGATATTTATTTATTAATTTATAATAGAGTACAGCAATATAATAAAGAAAATTTAATGACAACAAGAAATTTAGCTATGGTATTTGGTCCTACATTATTAAGGGATCAAGATGCCGCTAGAGATCTTATTGATATGAGTTCAAAAAATGCAACTGTAGAATATTTAATTAATAATGTATACGAGTTATTCTAATGTTTATTTTATATTTATTATTTAACCTATTTATTTATTACTTTTTACTTTTTCTTTTTTTTTTTTTCTTACTATTATGATTTTAATTATTATGTTTTTAATTCTTATTTTCATTATTTATTTATCATTTATATACTACTTATCATTCCTTATTTATTTATATACTTAAAAGAAAAAAAGCAGAAGAAAAAAAAAATATATATCACTAAATAATTTCATATGTAATATGCATATATATCATTAACAATAAAAAAAAAAAGAAAAGAAAAGAAAAGAAAAGTAAAAAAAAAAAGAGAAAAAAAATGAATTTATATCCAACATTCCCAACAAATCGTTTAAATGTATATATATATATATATATTTAAATAAATATAATGTTTCAAAAGAATAAATCATGCAACAGTTCACTTGTAGCCAATAATATTACTTTAGTTTACATTTTGATTTAAATGATTACACCCTCATTTTCGATTATACTTAAAATTTCCAACTCCACACTGTATACTTAAACTTTTACATATTTTATAATAAAAATATTAATTATACTTTTTTTTTCAAGATGATGCAGATTAATTGATACAATTTCAAAAAGTAAATATATTAAATAATATTTACAAAATAATAATCAAATGAATAAAATTTTTCATTAGAATTTTCCATTTATCTCTCTTTTTTTTTTTTCCTTTGCAAAATTGATTTTCAATACTATTTGATCTAATTTCAGGTTAATAATCTATCTTTAAATTAGCAAATATAATTTATTTATATTCAAGTACAAAAGGTAAATGAATTAATAAAATATCTAAATAAATAATTATAAAAAGTACAATATTATATATAGAGCGTGTATGCGTGTTCTCATTTTTTTTCTTATATATATATATGGATACGGGAGTGTTTGCTTTTAAGCAGATGGATGATAGAACCCAATAGACTGCCAACGTTTCAAGAATTTACTGAATAAAGAAGCATCTACAACAGGTGTTTTGTCAAGGATGGGAGCCAAAGTAGTTGTTTTTGTAGTTTTTCAAACAGGCATTTTGAAAGCATCTTTAAAATTAGTTTCATAAAATCCCATTAAAGTATATGCTGGATTCTTATCATCTTGAGCAAGTGATTCTACCCATTCAGGAGGTGATACAATATCAAATGTCATACCTGCTTCTTTCATTGCTTGAAGAACATCATCCCATTGAATAAGTCGAGGATTAACAATATGATAAACGGATTGATCACGATTAGTAGAAAGATAAGCTGTATGAAGCATAATATCGGCAATTGTTTGAGCGGCATAATCAACAGGAATCCAATCAATAATGGTATCCATTTTTGGCATTTTATGCATAACAGCACCTCCACCAATAAACATTAAAGGATATTGTTCAGATGTATTCCATACTCCATTTACTGAATCACCACAAACTTGTCCAAGTCGTTCAATATAACATGGGAAATTCTTTTCTGTAGTTAAATAATCAAAGAGAACTTCAACAATAAATTTAGATTGAGCATAACCTAATGGCATAGTTATCTATTTTTTTTTTTAAAAAAAAAAAAAGGTTAGATATTAATGATTTATTCATAAAGGACTCCGCTTTTTTTTTTTTGAATCACTTACTTTAGCATCAAAAGGTACAGGCTCTTCAAGAATTTCAGAACCATAAGCAGCGGTAGCAGAGATACTGGAAATAAAATGAACATGCATAGGATTGGTTTCATTGTAAGCAAATTTTAAAAGATTATAAAAAGGAGCAATACATTCTTTATCAAAATGATCTACAGGCATATTAAAATCTAATAACCAAGCACAATGTTGAATAATGGTGACTTCATCTTTTAATTGATGATAACGCTCTTCACCAAAACCAAGGAAAGGATCATTAAAACGCATAGGTAATACTTCAACACGATTTGAATCGTTTAATAAAGAAGCATCAAGATCGCGTGAAGTAAAAGCTTTTTGAAGACGTTGCATTAATTGATCTTCCTTTCCACGAATACAACAATATACTTTTTTCACTTCAGGATTTTTTAAGAGGTATTCCAACATAAAGGAACCAAGAGATCCAGTGACACCAGTTAAAAGAATGACTTTTTCTTTTTTGTTACTAGAATAATCATTTTTGGTAACAACAGGGAAATCTATATTTGCTTTACTAATATAATCTTTAGCTAATTCTTCAGTTTGTTGAACACGTTTAGCAAGCTGTTCAGAAAAATCTTCATTTTGTTGATCATTCATAAGAGCATCACACATAGAACGAATACTTGGATGTTGGAATAAAAAGTTTTGAGAGATATCGTCATAATATTCAGAGAGTTTATTACGTAATTGAATAGCAGTAAGTGAGTTGAGACCTAAATCAAAGACGGATTGATCAAGATCTTTAATAAATTCTGATTTTGGAAGATGTAAAACTTCAGAAGTGCAAGTGATCAAAAAGTCTTGAGTTTGTCCTGTAGTCCAAGTTGTAGTATCAATATTATTATTAACTTGTTTCTTACTGGGACCTTCCATAAAATCTTTATACAGTTTATCAATTATATCTTGATACATTTGTTCTGCCTTCTTACGCTGAACAGTACCTTTATCAGTAGAAGGTAAAATCTTGTTAAAAGGTAAAATCTTGACCATTTGAGGAAGAACCATACTATGATTAGGACATTCAGTATTCATCTGGTTAACAGCTTTGTTCACTTCATCGATGATTTCATCTGGACTATAATCAAATGCATAGTGTTTATCTAATTCAATAAGTGCAGCAGTCAATTGTTTTCCTTGACCAATAATAGCAGCTTGTTTAATGATAGGATGTTGACGAAGTGAGGCTTCCATGGGAACAGGATTTGTTTTTTCTCCATTTACCATAACCAATGTATCATCACGGCGACCCAAATAAATATAGTAACCAGGATAATCAGGATCTTCTTTAAAAAGATCATTGGTATCATAACCACCGCCTTCACGATTACTAACATGAGCAAACCCAGGATAACCAGGGCGAACATAAAAATGATAGACAGAAGGATCATTCTTAGGATCATTTAATTCAAAACATCCATAATAATTGCCTTGTTCATCTTTCATAATAGGACGAACGGAATTCCAGTTTTTACTATTATCATCCAAATCAGTAGTCATCATCATGCCAATTTCAGTGGTACCATAAAAATTACGTATATTGATTTGATGACTCTGGAACCAATCACCAGCTTCTTTTTTCAATGGAGCACCACCAATAATAATAAATCGAAGTTTTTGAAGAGCAGCAAAATTATTAGTACGTTTAATATATGGAATGAGTTGTTGAAGAATAAAACCATTTAATTATTAAGTTGCCGGGTTGGTTTTTTTTTAAGACTTATATAGAACGTTTAATTTTTGTTGTAAGTATATATGATGTAATATAGATATCATTTTCAACAATAACGTAACTTTTTAAAAAAAAGATTATTCATTCTCCGTTGTTACTCTTTTATGTTTGCATAAAAGTGAAACTGTTATTTATTCTATATTCAAGATAGTTGTGGCTTTTTATTGAATTAACTATTTATAAAGTATAACAAATATGTAATTTGTAAAAAGGTGAAATGTACAAGTGGCTACATAAAAAATAATTCATTACTCTGTTTCTCATTCCCTCATAAGTTTATAACTTCATTGTCTTCACATGTAAATTATTAACTAATGATTATGCTATTAAATAAAAATAAATAATGTTTAAATAGATTCATTATTAAAAAGAAAGAGAGAAAAATAGAAAAAGAGTTTAAAATTTAAAATCTTTAACTTGAATATATATATTATTATAATATCAAGTAATAATATTATATTCTATTTAATGTAAATATATTTTTAAATAAAATAAAACTAAAATGAAAGAGTATGATTTCCAAATATGTAAGATAAAAAAAAAAATACTCATAAAGGGAAGAAATAAAACTTGTACTTCCATCTATCTTAATACCAAAAATATATATATATATTCTAATCCTATAGTTCAAACTGTTATTACAAAAAGAAGATATAAATAAATGAATGAAAATAATAATTGCTGTGTCTATTGATGAATAAAAATACTCATTAAATAAAGAAACAAATGAGTAAAACTATAAAGACAATACGTATGTATATAAAATGAACTTTTTACTTTTATTTTTTATTTTTTATTTTTTTAAATATATTTATTACTATAATATATATATATATATATATATATATTATTTTTTTTAAAAAAAATGGAAAGAAAAAGTTTATTGTAAACCTAATTTATGTTTAAAACGATCAATAGTTTCCTTATCAGCACTATATTTTAAAGCATCATCACTTAATTTAATGACTCGTTGCCCTTGGCATTCCTTTAATTTAATAACAATATTAAGAGGTTTACTCTTTTCTGAAGGATTAGATAATTTTTTAAAATCATTTGTAAAAGAAGTACCAATACCAAAACTAGCTTTAATATCATGTTGTTTAGATAAATTCAATAATTCAATAGCACGATCAACATTAAGAGCATCTGAAAAGACAATCACCTTTGTTTGAGGATCAATGCCTAATGATTGATAGTGTTGTACAATTTTTGGAATAAAATCTTTAGGATCACCAGAATCTTGTCTTACTCCTGTATATTTATTTGCTAAATCCTTATCAAAATCTTTCAAAAAGATTCCAGTTGTAAATGTATCTGTTAATGCAATCCCTAATGCCCCTTTATAATTGTCATACCATACTTCTAATGTTCTGCGATTAGCATGTTCAATCCCTTCTAAAGCTGACATTCCCATAAAGAATTCATGAGCTAAAATATAAAGACACGTAAAAAAAAAAATTAAAATTTCATCTATAAATACACCATGCTACATTATATATATATATATATATAATATAAAGAAAAAAAAGATTATCATTTACCTACAGTACCAATACAAGTAATATTATATTTCATAGCTAAATAAACATTACTAGTACCAGAAAGAGAACCAGTACCAATATTTGATGATGATGATACATTTTTCTTTTTTTTATTTTCTTCATTTTCTTCAGTTAAAGCTTTCAACACCATATCTTGAGTTTTAAAATCTCTTCTACGTCTTGTACCAAATTCAGAAAAGAGACAACCAGCTTCTATTAAACGTTTAGCCTTATTATAAGCCAATTCCTTTTGATTGTCATAGTTCCAATCTTTATCTACAAAACGAAAATAAGATTCAGAAATTAAAGATAATAATGGAACTTCATATAAAATAGTTTCATGCCATAAACCAGTAATTTCTAATTCTAAATCTTGTGTCTTTGAGTCAAAATTTATTTTAATATGTTTAGAAGGCTGATAACGAAATTGTTTTAAATAGTTAACATAGTCAGTATCAAAGAAAGGTAACTTGGATATATAAGTAGCTTCTTCTTCTGTAAGTACAAGATTAGCCATACCTATTTGTATAAAAAAAGAAGATAGAAAAAGGTAGCATTTGTTATTAACTATTTAAATAAATAAACAAATATATATATATACTTGTTTATATATTACTTTGTATTTGATCTTGTAACCATTCAACAGCTTCCAAGTTAAGTTGTAAATCTTTTTCACGATTAGTAAATTGATATACTACGTGTACATCATTATATTTTTTAAAAACAACATTTTGCATAGTAAATTTGTACAAATCATTATCTAAAAGTGAAGCAAGTGCTTGAACCGTCATATTGTTTGATAAACTTGCTTTTACTTTTTTAACAAGAAAAGAATGTTAAAAAAAAAAGAAATAGAAAAAAAGAACGAAGACGAAAAAAAAATTGCTTGATTTTTATATTAACGTTCTTCTATTTTAAAGCTCCGCTGTTTATAATTTTTTTTTTTGCCCTTATCATTAAATCATGCACAGCTTTTTTTAGTTCATAAAATAAATATATCGATTTATCCTTTTTTTACACATTTATTTTTTATTATTTTAGTATAAAATTGATTAGTATTTTAATCATTTAATTTCAATTTAAATAGAATGGCAAAATGATAAATAATGGAGAAAAAAAAGAGTATGCTTTATATATATATATATATATATATATATTTATATTTAAATAAACCCATAAGGTTAGTTTTTCTCTTGTCTTAAATATAATTAAATAAATGATGATGATGATATCGGCATAAATCATGATGAACATCAAATGATAACAAAGAGTAAACGATGCTATTTAATGATAATTTTTAATGATTATTGATCATAGCATTATTTTAGTGCTATTATATTTAATTTTGTACTCTTTATATAAATAAATAAATATTCAATTTATTTAAATATGTTTTTCAATTAGTCAAGATACAATCATGATTGGAAACAGAGAAATACACAAAAACATTTCAAACACCGCAGCAGTGAGTGAGTTGGCGTGACTAATTTTTTTCAATAGCCACTTTTTTTTTAATGTCTATTTTTTTAAGCTGCTTTCTTTCCTTTTTTTCTTTCTTTCTCTTTTCTATTATTCTACTATAATAATAATATTGAAAACCCTTTAAAATGGTTTCTGATACTGGTGTAGATTTTGATGTTGTATCAGCATATCATACTTATTTAGAAGATAGGGTATATAAATAAATAAATAAATAAATGCCTATAGAAAAAAAAAAAGACAGAGAAATAAGAAAGGATAATAATAATAATAGTTTCAACTTTATTTATATACATATGTATATAAATATATATGTACATATATATTTATAATAATAATAATAGGATACTTCCACTCCCGTTGCTATTTTTAAAGCTTTAACAGATTTTGTTAGACATAGTACTGGTAATATAATATAAACCCTTTTTTCCCCTTTAAAAAACAAAAGATAGATAATAAAAACATATATGAAATAATAATAGTTATTAATACAAACATATTCAATATCACTCCTTACTTATTATTATTATTTGACTATAACAATAACAATAACAATATATATATCAACTTATTATAAAACATCCATTTGGCACATATATTAAAAATAAAAAAGCACCTACCATGTCAGAATTTATGCAAACTTTGGAAAAAGCAGCCAAAGAACTTCGTGACGATTCTGAAAAACCAGATGCTAGAGTAAATAATAAAGTAGTTTATAGACACAAAGCTACTATTGCTACACTTGCAGGTCTTGATTTATTTATACGTTTTGTAAAAAGAAACTCCCATGATTTTTCGGTAATATTGAATTAAATATATATATATATATATATATATCATTATCAATGATCATCATCATTTTTTTTTATTCATCATCATCATTTATTCTTTATATATATATAGTTATCAGCAGAAGCACGTACTTTTGAAGAATTTAAATTAAATCTTTTATCAAGATCAGCATTAATTATAGATAAAGCATCCTTGGCTAGAGTCAAAGCAGCAGAAATTGGAGCTCAATTTATTCATGATAATGCTGTTATTTTAGTTCAAGCTTATTCCCGTGTTATTATGGCTGTATTAAATCATGCTGCCAATGTACAAAATAAAAGATTTAAAGTATATATTACAGAAGGAAGACCAAATAGTGAAGGGTAAGTAAATAAATAAATGATATATATATTTAAATGTATTTTATGTTTATTATTTTCTTTTTTTTTTAAAAAAAAAAAAGGCTTCAAGCAGCAGAAGAATTAAAAGCAGCAGGAATTCCATGTAGACCAATTTTAGATACAGCAGTTGGATATATTATGGATAAAGTAGATATGGTATTTGTTGGTGCTGAAGGCGTAGTAGAAAATGGTGGTGTGATCAATCAGATCGGCACATATCAAATTGCATTGGTGGCAAAAGCACTTGGAAAACCTGTTTATGCTGTAGCTGAAAGGTAAATAAAAAAAAACAATTAAGAAAGGAAAGGAAAGGAAAGAAAGAGAAAAAAATACAGGTTTTTTGAAACAATTATCATTTCCTTTTTATTTTTTTTTATTAGTTATAAATTTGTACGTGTTTATCCTTTAAATCAATATGATCTACCATCTAGTACACCTGAAATAGTCAGCTTTACTACAAGAAGAAAATCATTTAGTTCTATAGAAACTGAAACCAGTTTAGCATCATCAAATCCTACTGTTGATTATACACCACCTCAATACTTAACTTTATTATTAACTGATTTAGGTGTATTAACACCTTCTGGAGTCTCTGATGAATTGATTAAATTGTATTTATAAGTTTATGTCATCATCATCCATCATTTATCATCATTTCATTAGCCATTGTTATTATTTTTCTTTCTTTTTTTTTTTTATATACACATACATACTGTCATTAAAAAAAAAAATATTCATTTTAATTTAGCTTTTTTTGGGGGGTTGCCTACTTTTTTTTTTTACATTTATATATATTTTTTTTAACCATCTCCCTTCTAATATTTCTTTTTTATATGTAATCTTTTTTAAATAGATAATTTGTATATGTTTTTATTAGGAGAATATAAAAGATCTTTGGTTTTAGAATACTTTAATTATTTATTTATTTATATATGTTACTATTTATATATATCATCTAATGTATCTCATCGAAAATAAAAATAAAAAGATAAAACAACCGTAATAAAAATATATAACAAAATCTTTATTATTGATATATATTTAGATGTATAATTTGATACATATTACATTTATAAATTTTTTTCTATTTTCAAATTCAGCAAATATGAGTTTTTTTTCATTTGAAAATATAATAATGTGATTATGTTGGTCATCATTCATATTTTATTAATGTTACCTAATAATATAGATTAAAAAAAACTATTGAAATAATTGATCTTTTTTTTTCTTTTCATCTTTCTTTTTTTCTTTATTTTCATCTAACAGTATGATAGTTTATATATATAAGTAAAGTAAATAAATAATAAATAAATAATAAAGAAAAAGGAAAGGTTAAACCTTAACAAGTTATTTCCATTTTAATAGGTTTTTTTTTTTGGTATATGAAGTAAGGAAAAAAAAATTAAACCCCGCCAATTTCTTTTTTTTTTTTTCTCTCTCATTTTTCTTTCCCTCTCTTTTTTCCTTTTTTCTTTTTGTTTTGTTATTATTGTTTTTATTATTATTATTTTATTATTTCTTATTATTCTCTCATGAATTTATAATTCTTTCTTTCTTTATAATATCTCTTTTTTACCTCTTTTTTTTTTTAATTATATACCCCTCTTTTTTTTTTGTTCAATAATTAAATAACTACTCTTTATAATAATATATTTAAATACCCTACCCTTTTTTTTTTTTTTTTGCTAATAACACTCACTTATAGGTAAAGTATTTATTTATTTATTTATTTATTTATTTATTTATTATTTTGAAGGTCTATATCATAATTAATAATACATATTTTATAGATATTTTTAAAATAGTCCCTTTTATATATATATTTAATAGTAATAAATAAATAAATAAATTATAATAAAATATACGTTATGGCATTCTCACAAGAAGAAGATAGTTTGGATAAACTTCATTCACTATATTTACCAGATAAAGAGATTGACACTTTATTATCAAGTCAACATCATAATAATAACCTGACAGTAAAAGAAAAAACCGATCTTTTAACAACTATTACCTCAACAATATCTAAATGGATTGAAACTATTCATCTTACTCTTTTTACTTTAGAACAAAATGTCAAACAAAACAATGCTACTAATGGTGATACTCAAATAGTAGATGAAGCCGTTCAAAAAATGAATCCCATTATCGACTCTTTAACAACCGAAGTAATAGAACTTTTAGATGATATAATAGATGATGATGATGATGATGATAACCATCAATATAAAATGATTATATTATCAACTAAAGCTGGTATTACTAAAATACAATCTGAATGGTCTGGGTTAAAGCATTTCCTTTCATCTGTTAAACAATCCTTTTCTGCTATAGAAGAAGAAAAAAAATTAAGGCAATTAATGGATCATGTTTTAATTCAAATTGATGATTTATCTTTACTTATATTTCAATATCAAGAACAAAGAAGTAATGGAAAAAATTTGTCATCATCATCAATTAACTACAATAATAATACACCTTCATCATTATTAGATTTTAAGGATGATATAACAACCACTTCAAATTCTTCTGCCCCTGATGATATTTTAATTGATATAGATAATCGTGTTGGCCCTCTTTTTAATGATGTTGAAAAAATTTATAACCGTATGGTTACCTCTGACACTCCTCCTAAAGATATTTCTGGTGTACTTCAAAAAAGACATCGTATGGTTCAAGAACGTTGGGAATGTTTACGTGTAGAAATTGATGAACTAAAAGTAGATTTAAAAGAAGATAGATGGTTGGCCGTTTTTAAACAAGTAGCTGATCAAGTAGATGCTATGATGGATGGTCTTGATAAAACTGTTGAACAATGTCAACAAATGGTACAACAAGTATCTGATTGGCAACAATCCTTAATCACTGTTGGTGGGTTAACATCAACATTATCAACATCCTCTTCATCAACAACCGTTACTCCTCAACAGCAACAGCAACAGCAATATCCTGTTCCTCCAAAAGGAATATTAAGATCATCCAAATCACATCATTCTTCAAATGCATCTGTATCATCAACGTCATCATCTGGATCAAATAGCACTCCTTCATCATCTCAACATCAACCTTTCATGATAGATCATGCTAAATTACGTTCTATAGAAAAAAATTTTGAAGCAAAATATAAATATTGCACACCACTTATTACTAAAATGTTAAATATGTTAGGTAGTGGCATAGCTGCTCGGGTATCTGAAAATAATGCTACAGTGACTCGTCATGAACAAATGGTACAACGTTGGCAAAAATTAAAATCCGTGATGGATGATCTTAGAATACGTCGCTTACCTGATATAGAAAAATTTTTAATCTTTGAAAGACCTATCAGCCCTGCATGGTCAAAAGTAAGCGGCAGTGATCGTAGTAGTAGCTATAAAAGTCCCGAACCAATGTCATCATCATATGATACAATGTTGATGTTTGATTCTTATAGATCACCAAGTAGTAGCAGTATCCATTCATTTAGTAGTAATGGTGGAGGTGGTAATAGAGCAAGAAGTCCACTTTCTTCTTTAAATTATCATCATCAACAATTTGTCAATAATAACAATAATAATAATATATCATCATCAACAAATCAATTTTATGGTAGTGGTAGTGCTAACAGTAATGGTATGTATGAAGAAATGAGACGTGTAAGAAGTGTTACACCAAGTAGTGGTACAAGTAATAGAAATAATGATCCTATTGCATTATGGCGGTCTACTCATGGTGCAAGTCCTATAAATAATAATAACCATCATAGAACATTGGCTAGAACAACAAGTTCTTTATCTTCTTATCATTATAATAATGATATTTTAAAACCAAGTACTTCTGATTCTTCTTCGGTTGGTTCAAATCCTTCATCTCGATTCTCTACAGCATCAATGATGAAACATCAAACTCATACCTCATGGCATGAGGATCCACCAGTAAAACAAGTAATAATAATAATATAAAAAAAAAAAAATATCAGATGACTTTTAAAAACAAAAACCTTATTTTTTTTAAAAAAAAATCATATATACATATATTATTGATTTATTTATTTATTTGTTTATCCTTATTTTTTATTTTTATTTTTATTTTTATTTTTATTTTTGAAAATAGGCTATTACACCTGTTCCAAATAGACCTAAAAGTAGACAACAAGATGAATTGCCGCTTGGAGGCCGAAGATCAGTCACACCAGTACGTCGTTCTGGTACACCATCCATGATACCTAGACCAAAAACACCTTCATCTTCATCATCACCATATAATAATAATGATCTTAGTCAAATACCACGTCCTCGTTCATCACTTTTAAAATCACCACCTACCGTAGCATCACCTCCGAGTCCTCCACATGTATCAAAAAGAACATTAAATAGAAAGCATTCCACACCATTATTAAATCAAAATCATCATATAAATGGTAGAGGAATGACAAATATTCATGATCATCAACGATTATCTACACAAACCCCACCCCCTCCATCATCAGCAAGAGGAAGATATTATTATGATTTAACAGAAGAAGATGAAGATGATTATAATAATTACGATGATGACGACGACGACTATATGATGTATGGTTCTTCAAATAAAAATAATAATGGTAATAATAGACAAAGAGAAAAATATAAACCAGATCCAAAAGATCCATTAGATATAGAAGTAGCAAAAATTGTTAATGCAAATCCTATTAGGATTATTTGTCAAAGAGGGCCACAAAGTGGAAGATACTTTTTTGGCCATGAATTAAGTGCTGCTCCTGGTGGTGGAAGAAAATCTTATACTTGTAAATTAATGACTTATACTGATCGTGATAATAGAAGAAATAATGCTAGTAAATTGGGAAGTTTTGGAAAATCAAGAAATAAAGTTCTTGTTCGTGTTGGTGGTGGTTGGGAAGATTTGGAAGTCTTTTTTTTAGAACACCATAACCTCATGTTACCATCTCACTAGTAAAAAATGAAAATTAAAAAAAAAAACAGAAAAATTAAAAAAAAAAACAGATAATATATATATATATATATATATATAACAAAAAAAAAAAGAAAGCATTACACATATATACATACTTTATATTTATTCATATATATATATTTATTATTATTATTATCATTATTATTATTATCTATATCATCTACTTTTTAATTTATTTATTTATATATATTTATTTATATACATAAAACAATTCTTATTTATTTATTTATTATATTTACCATTTAAAATACAAAATACAAAATAAAAAAAAATATCAGTATAAACAAATATTTAGGTCATTTACCAATTTCGTCATGTGTAATATTGGTACCTCATTAAGAAAAAAATTAACAAAACGAACAATAAGTTTAAAAAAGATAAGTATATATATATAAAACACCCAACAATTTTAACATCAAAAAAATTTATAAGATGAGAAAAAAAGAGTAATAATGAAAACAATTACATCAATAAATTAATCATCTCTTTTTTTTTGGTACTAAAAAAAATTAAACTTTCTAAATATTTATTATTCATATTATGAGATCAAAATATTAAAAATGATAATGATAATAATGCTTGATAATAATTTTTACTAAAAATTTGGTCCCCAAAACTCATTCACCAATGGTAATTTTTTTTGCTTACCAGCTTCTTTAGCATTGTGTGCAAAAAAAAAACTCCGATTCGGTAAAACGTTTATGAGAGTTCTTTTTTTTTCCATCTCTCTTTTCTGTTAAGAATTCTTTTTTTTTTTCTCCTTCTCTTTTCTTTTTTTTACTTCTTTTCTTTTTTAAATCACTTCTTTTTTTTAAATAACACCATCATAATATTATTTATATATACATAATATATATAAATCATATTTTTATTATTGTATAAAAGGTAAAGCTATTTATTTTTTATTTAGGCAAACTGGGTTATTTTTATTTTTTATATATCTTTTTTTGACGCGCTTAAGAGAAAAAAAAAAGAGAGGAATGGGAATACAAAAAGTATAAAAGAGGTAAAAATAAAAAAAAGAAGAAAAAAAGAGAAATGAATTTAGTACAAAATAGAGATGGAGAAAGACGGGTTGAAATTGATTTTGAAAAGATGGGGTGAATAAAAATGAAGAAAAAAAGGTTTATATAATATTAAAAAAACGTTAAAAAAGGTGAAAAAAGTGGTGGTTTTTTTTTACGGTAATATACCAAAAGAAGGTTGATTGATAAAAAAAAAGAGAGAGAGAAAGGCAGTTAGAGCGGACCCTGATACATATGATGACATATGAATTCAGCATGGACATAGTGGTTTCCGGTCTTATCCTTGAAAAATTATGATTTCAATGTTTTTTATATTATTATTATTCTAATAATTTTAATTTTAAACATGAAAAAAAAAATAGCTTATTTTTTTTGATTATTATTATTATTTTTATCAACCCAACAAAATTAGATTAGTTATTATATATACACAAAAAGAAAAAATAACCCACGCCTCTTTTTCTAAATCACATTTTAAATTTGGAAAAAATCAAAAACTGACATTTTTTTTCTTCTTTTTCTTTTCATTCTACATTTTTTTTTTATCTTATAGACTTTCTTGGTGATCAAACTTTATATTATACATAGTACATAAAACCATCCTATACATATATATATTTATAAAACATAATGTCTCGTCAACGTGAACATTCAGTTGAAACTATTAGAAGAAATAGTGAAGTCATGGGTAACCTTCGTAAGCTCATGGTTGTAAATAGAGGTGTAAGTATTACATATATAGAAAAGGATTGATAAGATATAAGATATATATATATATATATATAAATGAATTATTTTTTTAATTTATATGATTATGATAATCATAATGATATATTGATGTATAAAAATATATTAATTTTATTTTATTTTATTTCTATTAATAATATTATTTATATAGGAAATTGCTATCCGTGTATGCCGTACTGCTCATGAACTTTCCATGAGAACTGTAGCCATTTTCTCTCACGAAGACAGATTATCGATGCATCGTTATAAGGTAATAAGGCGGACATTTAAAGAATGATTCACTTTTTTTCACTTTCCTTTTGAGGGATCAAGAGAAAAAAAATTTTTCGTTTAAAATATTTAATTATTAACAAACATTATTATTAATTTATCTATATATATCTATATATCTATATATATATAAATAAAAAATAAATAGGCTGATGAATCATATCAAATTGGTGAATTAGGTCAATTCACACCTGTAGGTGCTTATTTAGCTCAAGATGAAATTGTTAAAATTGCAAAAGAACGCGGTGTATCCATGATCCATCCTGGTTATGGTTTCTTATCTGAAAATGCTGAATTTGCTCGTAAAGTAGAAGCTGCTGGCATTACTTTTATTGGTCCTTCTCCTGATGTTATTGATAGTCTTGGTGATAAAACTAAAGCTAGACAAATTGGTAAAACATATAAAAAAGGATATTTATATATAGAGGGAGAGAAAGAGGAGAAAAAGAAAGAAAAAAAACAGCCATCATTATAGATGTCTTTTTTTTTTCTTTTATAAATATATGCTAATAAGAATCATCATTAATTATAAACAAATAACTAAATATTTTTCAATGATTATTTTTTTTTATTCTTTAAAAATAAATAGCTATGGATTGTAAGGTTCCTGTTGTACCTGGTACCCCCGGTCCAGTTAGCGAATATGCTCAAGCCAAAGCATTCATTGAAGAATATGGATTCCCTATTATTATTAAAGCCGCTATGGGTGGTGGTGGCCGTGGTATGCGTGTAGTCCGTGATGAAGCATCTTTAGAAGACTCTTTTAATCGTGCAAAATCAGAAGCATTATCTGCCTTTGGTGATGGTACTGTATTTATTGAACGTTTCTTAGACAAGCCTCGTCACATTGAAGTACAAATTCTTGCTGATCGTGCTGGTAACGTCGTCCACTTATTCGAACGTGATTGTTCCGTTCAACGTCGTCATCAAAAAGTAGTAGAAATTGCTCCTGCTAAGAATTTAGATAATGCCGTCCGTGAAGCCATTCTTAATGATGCAGTCAAGATTGCTAAATCTGTTAAATATAAAAATGCAGGTACAGCTGAATTCTTGGTAGATAATCAAAACCGCCATTATTTCATTGAAATCAATCCTCGTATTCAAGTTGAACATACTATTACTGAAGAAATCACTGGTATTGATATTGTTGCTGCTCAAATCCAAATTGCTGCTGGTGCTCTTTTACCCCAATTAGGATTAACTCAACAACGTATTCGTCAAAGAGGTTTTGCCATTCAATGTCGTGTTACTACAGAAGATCCTGAATTGAATTTCCAACCTGATACTGGTAAAATTGAAGTCTATCGTTCCTCTGGTGGTAATGGTGTAAGATTGGATGGTGGTGCTGGATATGCAGGTGCCATTATTACTCCTCATTATGATTCTCTTTTAGTCAAATGTACTTGTTCAGGATCTACTTATGAAGTAGCTCGTCGTAAAATTGTCCGTGCTTTAGTAGAATTCCGTATCCGTGGTGTTAAAACTAACATCCCCTTCTTACAACGTTTATTAACTCATGATACTTTTATTAATGGAAATTGTTGGACTACCTTCATTGATGATACTCCTGATCTTTTCCGTCTTGTTCAATATCAAAATCGTGCTCAACGTCTCTTGGGTTATCTTGGTGATGTTGTTGTCAATGGATCTCAAATCAAGGGTCAAATCGGTGAACCTTCTTATAAACACGAAATTGAAGTCCCTGTCATTCGTAATCCTGCTACTGGTAAAAACGTTGATGTCTCTGCTACCCCAACTGATGGATGGCGTAAAATCATTGTTGAACAAGGTCCTGAAGCTTTCGCTAAAGCCGTTCGTGCTTACCCTGGTGTCTTAATCATGGATACTACATGGCGTGATGCTCATCAAAGTTTATTAGCTACTCGTGTTCGTACTGTTGGTAAGTCAATTTAATAGCAAAAAAGAGAGAGAAGAAAGAAAGAAAATAATAAAGATGAATAAAAAATAATCATACATACTGAAAAAAAATTTGAAGGATGAATGAAAAAAAAATTACTAAAGATGAATTAAAAAAAAAAGGATTATCAAATAATAATATCGCTGATTAAAAAAAATAACAACATTTCTGATATTAATTATTCTTTTTTTCATTCTCACTTTTTATTAATAAATCTAGATTTACTTCGTATTGCTGCTGCTACCTCTCATGCTCTTAGCAATGCCTTCTCACTTGAATGTTGGGGTGGTGCTACCTTTGATGTAGCTATGCGTTTCTTATATGAAGATCCATGGGATCGTTTAATGGAATTACGTAAAGCTGTACCTAACATTCCTTTCCAAATGCTTCTTCGTGGTGCCAATGCTGTAGGTTATACATCTTACCCTGATAATGTAGTTTATGAATTCTGTGATAAAGCCGTTAAAGCCGGTATGGATGTTTTCCGTATTTTCGATTCCCTTAATTATGTTGAAAATATGAAACTTGGTATTGATGCTGTTAAAAAGGCTGGTGGTGTCGTTGAAGCAACCATCTGTTATACTGGTGATGTATCTAACCCTAAAAAGACAAAATATGATCTTAATTATTATCTTAATTTAACTCAAGAATTAGTCAATGAAGGTATTCATGTTCTTGGTGTTAAGGATATGGCTGGTTTATTAAAACCTGAAGCTGCTAAATTATTAATTGGTGCTATTCGTGCTAAATTCCCTGATTTACCTATCCATGTTCATACTCACGATACAGCTGGTACTGGTGTTGCTTCAATGATGGCTGCTGCCGCTGCTGGTGCTGACGTTATTGATGTTGCCATTGATTCCATGTCTGGTATGACCTCTCAACCTGCTATGGGTGCCCTTGTTGCTGGTTTAGAACAAACTAATTTAGGTACTGGTATTCGTATGGAAGACATTCAAGCTCTTAATTCATACTGGGAACAATGCCGTATGTTATACTCATGCTTTGAAGCTAATGTTAAAGCTGCTGATTCTGGTGTTTATGACCATGAAATGCCTGGTGGTCAATATACTAATCTTATGTTCCAAGCTCAACAACTCGGATTGGGTACACAATGGAAACAAATCAAAAAGGCCTACGAAGAAGCTAACGAATTATGTGGTAATCTTGTTAAAGTCACACCATCCTCTAAAGTTGTTGGTGATTTGGCTCAATTTATGGTTTCCAATGGTCTCAGTGGTGAAGAAGTAAAGGAACGTGCCAAAACTTTATCCTTCCCTACCTCTGTTGTTGAATTCTTCCAAGGTTATTTAGGTCAACCTTATGGTGGATTCCCTGAACCTTTAAGATCTGATATCATCCGCGATTTACCTCGTATCGATGGTAGACCAGGTGCTACTTTACCTCCTCTTGATTTAGTTAAATTGAAGGAAGAATTAACTGAAAAATACGGTGAAAGCATTCGTGATTATGATGTCATCTCTGCTGCTCTTTATCCTAAAGTATTTGCTGAATACCGTGATATTGTTAATCAATATGGTGATCTTTCCAAGGTCCCCACTCGCTACTTCCTTTGCAAACCTGAAATTGGCGAAGAATTCCAAGTTGAAATTGAAGAAGGTAAAACTTTGATCATCAAGTTGTTAGCTGTTGGTCCTATTAATAATACTGGTAAACGTGATGTTTACTTTGAACTTAATGGTGAAGCTCGTGTTGTCGGTATTATTGATAAAAACGCTGCTGTTGAACACGTAACTCGTGAAAAAGCAAACTCAAGCAAACCTGGTGATGTAGGTGCTCCTATGTCTGGTGTTGTTGTAGAAGTTCGTGCTAAGGTTGGTTCTCATCTTAAGGCTGGTGATCCCGTTTGTGTATTAAGTGCTATGAAAATGGAAACCATTGTATCTGCCCCAGTTTCTGGTGTTGTTGAATATGTTCCTATTGGTGAAGGTGATTCTTTATCTTCTGGTGATTTAGTTGCTAGAATCGTTAAAGAAAATGATGCTTAAAGAAAGAAAGAAAAAATATATAATCATTGATTTTATTTATTTATTTTTTTCTTTTGTATAATTTTCCCCTTCATACCATATATTTTAGTTTTTTTTTTATTTTATGCATTTATTTTTAAATATTATTTAGTTTATCTCTATTAAAGAAAAATACTTTGTTTTTCTATTATATATATTTATTTTATTTTTGTATTTCAATGTAATCGTGATTTTTTTTCTTTATATGAAATATTGTTTTATTAAATACTAATTTTAAAATACATTGATATATTTAAATATAGGCTTGTTTCGAATAATTATATATACTTTTTTATTATTAAATTAATAAATGATTACTTGATAAAGAATTTTATTAGTAATATTAACCGAATGATTATAAATAAATATATACATTGTTGAGAGTTCGTAATTTTATAATATATAAAAGAGTGATCATTTTGATTTTCTTTCTTTTAATTTGATTTTTTATTAATCAATTAATACACATTCAATTTTATACCTCTTTTTTTTCTTCATTATTTCAGACGAGTTACTTTTAATAAATATATGGAGAAAATATTTTAAGCAGAATGTAAGATTTTTAAGAAATCTCTCTTACCCTTAACCAATCTTTTTTACTAAATACTCTATTATTATTATTTTATTTTATTTTTTGCATCATATTTATTCAAGTTCTAGAAACTCATATTTAAAAATAAATAAATAAATAAAAAGGAATCTATATATATATATACAAAAAGAGAATCACAATTTTTATTAAATGCATAAATAATAATTATAATAATGGCAAAATGAAATTTAACTGTTCCTTTTTCTTTTTAATCCTTAAAAAAAGATTAATCTTGTACACCACCAAACCAAATTCGGAGTATATAAAATTAATGGTTGGTTTTTTTAATTTTTTGCTTATTTTTCCTCATTTCTATTTTTTATGTAAAACCTCTTTTATATATATGCATATTTATTAATAGCCATTATTATTATCATTATTTTAAAAACAAACTTACACTTATTAAAATGAATTAACCACTTGTGGCAATAAGTAAATAATAAATTATCTTTTTTGACAAGCGCGATTAAAAACAACAAAGATAAGTACTATAAAAAAAGAAAAAAGGCTGAATTTCAATAACCTACATTAAAGAACTATTCAGTTTAAACGCTAATAATAAGAAAATTTGAAACTAAATGTAGTACTTTAAAGTACCAATATGAATTTAATTAGTTTGTATCACCAATGGCTATAACAAAAAAAAAAAAATAAAGAAGGAAAGATCCTTCAGTTATATTATAAAAAGAAGTTGAATAATAATAATAATAATAATAATAATAATAATAATAATAATAATAATAATAATAATAATAATAATAATAAAAGGTGTTATTAATGGATCATTTTTAAAAAAAGATCAAGATAAAGTAAAAAGTAAAGAAAACGAATAGAATAATAGCAATTAGAATTTAATTTAAAAGATAATAATGATAAAGTAAAAAAAGAGACCATATAAAAAAAAAGGGAAAGAGAGAAAGAAGTTTAAATGGAAGATATGCATAATTATATGATTTTAGAAAAGAAAATGAATAATAATAAATATCATTAAAACTATTATATGAAGCATTAATAACAATGCCAATAATAATGATCATGGATAAAAAAAATTATATTTACTTATTAATGAAGTTACAAAGCTTTATGATATTTGGTTAATGCTTTTTTTTAAAAAAAGCCTTACTACATTAGGATCGAAGCATGATTTTTCAGTCAAAAGCATTCAATATCTAAGTAACCAATGATAGAATTAATCTTACTCACTTAACACTTTTAAAAAAAAACATAAATATATATGTTTGGTAATAATTAAATTTATTAAAAATAAGAAAATAAACTAAAACTTTATACAATTATTAAATTAAAAAGAAAAAAGGGTAAAAATAAAGGAAATTATTGATTTTGGTTTTCCAATTGCTTTTTGCGAGCTTCAGCTAAAGCTTCTTTTCTTGTTTTACTATTAGGATCAAAGTATGGTTTTTCTGCTTGAGGTGTTGTACGCCATCCATGTCTAGCACCAACATCTAAATAATCAAAGATAGGATTATCTATTATATATGAATATATATAAAGAAAAAGAATCAGTATATCATGATCAATGAATTTTTATTTTAAAGTATATATATATAAACTTACGATGTGTGATTCTGTTATCCCATACAGCAACGGTATTTTCTATATATATAAAGAGATATGAATAAACATATATATTAAAATGATATATTTATCACTATTGCTTTTTTTCTTTTCTTAAAAAAAAGAATAGGTCATTTACCTTCCCATTTTAAGCGAACTTGGAAATCATAACCACCATAAATATGATCATATAAAAGTTTTAAGATAGCATCAGATTCATGTTTTTGTAAACCAACAATGCGTTTTGTAAATAATGGTTGAATGTATAAAGATTTCCATCCAGTAACAGGGTGAGTACTAAGATATTAAAAAAAAAAAAAAAAAGAATCAAGGAAACGGAATTAGATAAATGGATTATGATGATGATAATAATAATTATAGATGATTTATTTTTTATATTACCGAACAATAGGATGAACACTTTCAACATGATCACGTCTATTAACATGACCATTACGATGAGCTTCATCAAATTGGAATTGACCACTATGAACAGCTTCTAAACCTTCTAAGAATTTTTGGAAAGTTGGTGATAAACGATCAAAAGCAGAGTATCCACTAAATTAATAATAGTAATAATAAACAAAAAATGTTTAGAATTTATATCTTCGTTTTCTTTTTCTTTTCTTTTTTTTTAATAATAAAATAATGAAAAAAAATATTGATTGATCTATGAATACTTACGAAGCCCAAAGGGTATCACCACCTACAGGAGGAACAACATCCATCTTAAGTAATGTAATACCAGCAGGTTGTTCTTCATAAGAGACATCAGTATGCCATCCATCTGCTGCACTGTTTTCAAATCCTTCTCTTGGTGATCTATTATTTTAAGAGAAAGAAAAAAAAATCAATAAGTAAATAAAAGATAATATATATATATAAATATAAAACTTACTTTTCATCAAAATAAACAACATGTACATGAGGATAACCAGGAGGATGGCCATAAGTAGCATGGACATGACTAATTGAGAGTAATAATAATTAATGATGATAATGATGATAAGGAGTATATAAGGAATATAAAAAACATCATTTTACTTTATTTTTATTTTTATTTATACTTACAGAGGACCAAATGATTTAGCAAATTCAAGCCCTTGATCAACATTAATATCTTGATCTCTAAAGAATAAAACACCACGTTCAGCTACTAAAAGAGCCAAATCATCTTTTTGTTGTTCAGTTAATTGAGATAATTGAATGCCTCTAATTTCTGTACCAATATGAGGGGTCACATCAAAGATTTCTGAAGCATTATCATAAAGGGATGCCTTTTTAGGATCACCACGTAAACCACGATCAAAGTGTTCAAATGGTTCTAATTCAGGGTACTAATATTATTTAAAAGAGAAAAAAAAACATTATTAATACTAACACATATGATGTTGAATATATATGCATATATACAATCATTTTACCTTAGTATCAGGATAAACAAGATAACGACCTTTTTCTTTGGCAAGTTTTTGAAGGTCAAGACCTTTAACAGTTTCAGTAAGTTCATCAATAGTAACGTTTGGAGCCATTTTATAAATATATATAATTTAAAAGTAATAAATAATTTAGATATAATTAAAATAAAAAAAAGAAATGTTCTTTTTGAAATTTACATTTATATATCTTTTTTAAAAAAATTAAAGTTTTAAGTTTTAAAAATGCTGAAAATCTACAGGCATTAGGCCTATTACCATCATAATCGCGCAATTCAATTTTTTCGTGAAAATGTTTTCCCCATAAAAAGTGTAACAATTTTTTTTTATGCGTACTAAATATCGGTTCTTTAAATTCTTCATAAAAAAAAAAATAATAATAATGTCAATTTATAGAATAATGTCGCAATTTTTAACATTTTTAACTAGTGAGAAAAAAAATAATAATGTTTTCTTTTTTAAGGGTCATTAACGTTTTTTTATTACTATTGACTTTGATATGTTTTGTCATATTACTCATAATTTCTGTTCTCAAATGACGAATTTTCTTAAATATCATATAATAATCGATCACAACATATTTTTTTTCTTCCTATTTACAGAAAAAAAAAAATGATATAGATAATCTATAAATTTTAAATCAATATTTTTTATACAAAAAAATTGAATTAATAATGTATAGATAGATAAAAAAAAAAAAAAAATCAGATAATAGCATTGTCATATGTTATAATGAAATTATTATTTTTTCATATCATTAATATATGGTGTATAAAATCTATGAGAAAAAAAAATATGCATATATATATATATATATATATGTATATATATATGTATATATATAATCATTCATTTATTCTATAAAAGAAATTTCCAAATAATAATTATTTTCTATAATAATAATATATATCAACTATTCTTCCTTGTATATAAGTTAAAAATAAAAAGAAATGGAATGGAATGGAATGGAATAATGATGGAAATTGTATATGTTTTTTTTATGAGTTAGGGAAATGAATATTTATATAAATATAGTATTATAATGCAAGTTTTTTTGATATATTCTTCCTTTTTTTTATATTATACACCACCAAAACCTACATCATTAACTACACGTCGATGTTCTACTTCATGATCAGAATTATAATCAAGATGAACAAAAGCTCTTTCTACATTATCCATCATTTCTAATGCATCTTGAAGAGCTTCTCCAACATCATGAGCTTCATGTAAAGGACATTCAGGTGGTAAAATGATATCAATTTCTGCTAAAAGTCTATCTCCATTATAATAAGCACGTACAGTATCGACAGCTGTAATTTTTGGTGAAAATCGATATATAAAATAGGTAAGTTGTTTAATATCATCTGCACTTGCTGCCTGTCCTGTTAATCTACGAATATTTTCTATTATTATTATTTTTAATTGTATACATACATTGTGTATGAGAAAAAAAAATTAGTTCATCCATTAAAATATAAATATAATATTAAGACTTTTTTTCTTCATTAAAAACGATTATTTAAATTATATTGTTACCTAAAAGCACTACCATCCATTCCCATATAATATATACTGATAAAACAATAGCACCTAAAGGATCTAACCAAGGAGCTTTAGCCCAGATACCTATTAATATTCATTGAGAAAAAAAAAAAGGAAAAAAAAGGTATAAATTTAGTTAAATATAAATATATGCATCAACCATATGATATATATATTAAAAAGGAAAAAAAAATTACCAACAACAGGGAAAATTGTACTAGCAATACTAAAGATAACATCGTTTTCATGATCTTGAGCCAAAGCTTCTACACTAGAACTTCCTTTTATAGTAGCACACCAAGCCCATAGAACAGCTTTAATAATAATATTTGCACCTAATAAAATAAGAGCACCCATACTAAGATCTAATTCTTCACTAGCTTTTGTAGGATCACTTAATCTTTTTAAAGAACTCATTAATACTTGAGAAAAGGATGTTGTGATAATAACTGCAAATACAACAATACCTAAAGGTTCCATACGAGACTATGTGTTTTTTTTTTTTTTTGTTATTTAGGTTAATAAAAAATAAAATTGAAACAAATAAATAAAAGAATTGACTGGCTGTCGCTTATTTTTTTTTCTCCTTTGACATCAATGATGATAATCAGATAAGTATTTAATTCAATCCTTTCATTTTAATTACCTTTCCGACAGGGTATGTATAATAATCTTTTTGTCGAATAATTCTAACTGTGAAAAAGATAATAGCATTACTAACAATATCCAAGAAACTTTCAAATGCTGAAGCCAAAATAGCCATTGAACCTGAAAATAAAGCCAAAAAGACCTTGGTAGCGAATAAAGCAACATTAGCAATAAAAGATAAATTAATAGCCATGTGAACAAGCCATAAAGGAGTACGTTTTTCATTATCAGATGTTTCTATAGGTGGATTATTATTATTATTATTTGATAATAAAGGAGTATTTTCATTAATGTTATTATTATTATTATTTTCCACAGAAAGTCTTGCTTTAGGGTTTTCTTCATCACTAACTTCATAGTTATGTGTTTGCATATAACGATTATATTCTGAAGGTGTCACGCCATTTTTAAGTGCTTCAATAATACGATCCACTTCCAAAAAACGATCAATCATTTTATTTTGATCCTAAATAATAATAATAATAAATATGTATGTATATCATATATTTTTTTCATCCTTTTTTTATAATTATATATATATATATATATAATATGGCATATGTATGTATATATATATATATATATTATTGTTAATTGCTCTTTCTTTTTATATATTCACCTTATAAAATTTTTTGATCTTTTTATTAGTTATATTAGCAAGTTGTTCATCAGATACACGTAAAGAATTGAAATGAACAGGTGGTGGTAAGGCTGAAGCTGCTAAAGAAATAATGCCTTTTTGACAAGACTTACGTCTACTCATTGGTTGAGACGTAGGTGCCAAAGACATTGTTTAAAATAAAAAGTAAAAAAAAAGTAAAATGGAAAAAGGAGGAAAAAAATTGAAAAGTTATAGGAGATAAAAGTTGTAAAAAAAATTTTGTAGTTCTCTTATCTTTCTGATTTTTAAATCAATATATATTGTCCGAAAGCCTTCAATCAAAATTAAATTCCCGCTTTCATCATCACTTCTTATTAACCTCTATAGATTTATCGTTATTTTATGTATTTGATTAGTATATATATTAAAATAAAAATGCATAGAACATTATAGTAAATGGCCATTATTAATTTGTCGTTATTTTATTAATCTAATTAGTATAAAAATAATAATAATGATGATAAAAACAATACAGTGAGTGTTTAGATTAACGATTGTTGGACTAACTGGATTAACAATTATTTTTTTTCTTTTTCTTTTCTTTTTTAAACAAAAATCACTAACACCCAAGCACCAATTTTTTATTATTAGATTAATCATTGAAAAAAGAAAAAAAAAGGGACATCTGACCGTCTATAGTATCAGACAAATAAAAATAGGTTCACTTTTCTTGATTAGGTTTGATTTTGACATTTTTAATACGGGTTGATTCTTGATTCGATTCTTTATTTTCACTGGATAGTTTATAAATACATTCATATAAATATAGTACTTTATAATTGAAATAAAATATTGATTTATTACTGCATTATTTTTATTTATCAGGGTTTCAAGTTACACGGTTTACTAATACACTTTATTCGGATATATATTTTAACTATTTAGCCTTTTTTTAAAAAAAAAGGAACCAATCACCCCTTTTTATTTCATATGAAAATGTGTTTTTTAATACTGTTTTTCATTGTTTTCTATTATGTATAATGAGCATATATACCTGATATTATGTATAAAATATATAATAATTATAATTTTTTTTATTTTTTTTATTATACTTTAATCTTTTTTTTATCTAATATATATATGTATATAGAAATAAGCAAGAACTATACTTAACTTTTGACATATATAGAATAAATAAGATCAGTAAAATAATTTCAAACTCCGTATTTAGCCTTTCTAATATAAATTCACACTTAATTCCTTTTTTTTTTCACCTCTTTCCTTTTTCTTTTTAACTCTACTTAGAATATTATAGAAAAATATGTCCTTGACTACACAAACTGCTAATTTTGAATTTGATAAAGCTACAACTACCACTTATTTGGGTAAAACTAATACTGGATCTATTATTTATACTGGTCAAGCAAATAAAGTAGGCTTAAAAAATAAGAAACTTTATAATTATGATAAACATTCCATTTAAATTATTTTATTATATATCTATTCTATAGAATTGGTCTATCGGTAACGTTCCAAATGTAAGTTTAAATAAAAATAAATGATTAATATATATATATATATATATATATATATATATACCGTTGTAATAACCTTTTCTTTTTCATTCTTTTTTACTATTTAAATAGGGAGGTAAAACTTTAATACAATAACTTTTTTTTTATGCTATCATTAAAAAAAAAAAAAGCTGACTAGTGATACATTTATCCATAAATAGGTTATGTTGTCTCTTTAATTCTTGATTCAGTAATACAACATTTTCAACAAAGACATCAAAAACACCCTATAGCTCTTAACTGTTTCTTTTTCAATAAAACCTTACCTGGATCATTTATTGTAGAAATAGAAGAATTAAAAACAAGTAAAAAAGGCTATTGTATATGCCGTGCAAGTTTAAGACAAACCAAAGTAAGTTTCTTTCCTTTTTTTCTTCCTTTCTGTCTTTCTTAAAAAAAATAAGAGTTTATTATTAAATATACATGTATATATATTATTAAAATAAAATAGGATACCAAAGTACCAACACCAAATGAAGTAAATGAATATATAACAGAAGATTATACAACCAAAGTACATGGTATATTCACAATGGGTAATATGGAATTTGAAAAGGGTAAAACCTATTATCATGATAATCCTAAAGCACCATCTATAAAGAATATGCAGCCTTATAAATATCAATTTATGGGTGATTATGTTGATGCTAAAGTGGATTTCTCCACTTTCCCAACAAGTCAAAAAACTGGCCAAACTCTTTATGCTCGTCCTTTTGTTCCTGATGAAAGTGATTCTATCATTCCTGGTAAAACTGAATTATCTCAATGCCTTTCTTTTTCAGATCATCGTCCTGTAGATTATAAATCCTTGGCTTTGTTCTCTGATTTTATGATCACTCCACCTTTCTTACTTGGTAGTACTTATTGGGGAGGTAAAATAAAAATAAGAAAAGAAAGATGATATACATATGTATGTATAGCTCTACATACTTGTATTTGCCATTCAAATTAATATGACTTTTTTTATCTTCATCTTTTTAAAATATATGAAATCAAGGACCTATCTGGTGCCCAACAATGCAATTAGAATTACAATTTAAACGTATTTTACCTCACAACTTAAAGGATGTCCTTGTTCACTTTCATGTACCTCATATTATCAATAGTCGTTTTGATCTTGATGGAGAACTTTATGATACTGATGGAAATATTATAGCTATCACAAAGTAAGTTTGTTTGTTTTTGTTTTTTTAAGAAAAAAAAAAAAAGGATGATTAAAAGTATAAAATTAACATAATTTTTCTTCTTCTTTTGTTTTAAAAATTAGACATCAATGTTTAGTTGTAGATTGGAGCAGAAATGTTTCTACTAAATTATAATTAACTTATATATATCCAATGTATAGAATGTTTAATAGATAAATGAAATAGATAATTAATATACAACGTTTAATTTACAATACAAATAAAGTTATCAATTTTGTAATGATTTATGTGTCAATAGTAATGTTGAAAAAAATAAATGAAACTACAGACTTTCTTTTTTTTCTCCTATCCTTTTTTATTCTTAAATAATAAAAATTATATATAATCAATTTATATTAATGGTCTTATTAATTCAATAATAATAATAATAATAAAAAGTAAATACTGTAGTCACCGGAATATAAATTTTTGGTTATTTAAACATCACAAAAACAAAAATTTTTTGTCTTACTTTTAAAGAACTAAGTTTTGTATTCCATTTTTGGAAAGCAAAAGTCAACAGTTCGATTCATAGAGTGAGATGGCAACTGATGAGATCAAAGAAACACACATATTCATACATGATGCTTAATGGTGTTGTGGTTAACACCTGTTTCTACGACGGTATCTGATGCTTTATCTTTTTTTATTTTTCTTATATATATATATATATGTGTGTGTATTTAATTTATTACTGAAGTATTATTTTAATTTTTTTAATCGAGTGCTGTGGATATTTTTATGTGTGTATAAGAGGTTTTCCTTTTTAGGGTTTAATAAAGCTTAATTTAATTAGTGAAAGTTATGAGCATCAATATCTTTTTTATAACAAGTAGATACTACTTGAATAGTGTAAAATAAAATAAAATAAATTAAAATAAAATAAGAAAAAATAAAAATTAGTATCGGATAAAGATCAACAATATTAATATAAAGTAAAATAAATATAAATTAATATATTATTTTGAGTTGTACTGATAATTCTTTATTAGTAAATAAAAATAATATAAAGGATGAGTTAAAGTTATATATAAAAATATATAATAAAATATAACTAATTTCTTTTTTTAAAAAAAGAATATTGGCTATTTATATAAAATTTTCCAAGATTGAAGAATATTCTTATCAAAATAAAAAGATGAGAATATTCTTGTTAAAATAAAAAGAGAACATTCCAGTTGTCAGAAGAGTAAAATATATATATTTAAAACTCCGAGATAACTTAAATCAACTTTGCTTACTGAAGTCATTTAGTAACATAAGGTGACTAATTACTATTATCAGTGTAACTCTCTATTCAGATTACTACATAAAATATTGTATATATTATATAAAATTTAAATAATACATATCATTTATATAATATTATAATTAAAAAATTATATTATCTCAAGAATCAACCCTTTCGGTTTTGGTTAAATTATTACATATTTAAATAATGTTTAAAGGTTTTATTTATCTTAAATTATATTTCAATATCCATCTTATTGACACTAATAAATCTATATCTATAACTATTAGATTATTTGAAAAATTAGAGAATATGAGATTAATTTAGATAATCTAATATTTAGCTATTTATAATTGTATTATGCTGTAATCTTCTTCAGCTGTTTTATCATCTTTATCTTTTTCTTCGATTATATCTTTCAATATACATATATATTTTGGGATAATATCTACAGGTATTTTTGAAGTTCTGCTACATATATATCCAGAATAATATTCATTTTCTATGAAAATACTTATTTTTGCTTCTTTTCTATAATCTCTGCTATATATTTTAATATTCATATCTTGATTCCATACTCTAATGAATTTTTCAACATTTTCCATTTTTGTAATTTTGTTGTTGGATATCCTTTCGCATAAATAACAATTTTCATCTTTTTTATACGATATAATCCATGAATTTTCATTATCAACTTCAATTTTATTTTCACCATCATACACCCTTTCATAAGAAGTTAATTTGATACAGTATCTTTTATTGTCCATTTTTCAAATTTTTATAAATTTTCAATTTTTAATTAGTTTGAAGAATAATAAAGAAAGATGGTATTGAAATAATTTTCCTTTTTATAAATATTCCAACATTTTGCTTACATAATCATTTTTTAAAACTGTCAAGATTTTGTGTTTCTAATTCCAAATTAAGTTTAAAAATGTCAAGTACATTATAAATATTCTCAAAAATAATTGTAAACCTATCATAGGAAAAAAAGCATTTATTTTAATTTTAAAATATTAGAGTAAATGGATTTGGATTATTCCCCATTATGCTGCATAAAATAAACATAGAATTCGCTGGATTATTTTTAATTTGTTCCTAAATGATATGGAATTACTTCAATCACTAAATATGTTTAGAAACAGTTAAAAAAGCAATTGAAAACATATATATGTCTAAAAGATATCCGGCTTTTAACCAATTTTTGATTATTAATATATTGGTGTATGTGTTTTAAAATATTTTATCAAAAACATATTTTCAGAACCATAGCATTTTTTATGATTATCTTTTGATCATTCATGTTGAAATTTATGATATAAAATTTAGATCAGATATTAAATTTATTAATTATTGTAAAGTTGGTGAAATAGATATAGGTAAAAAATATAAAAAATAATAGAAAAAGTATAAAATAGAATAAAAAATTCAGTGAGAGCCTTTACAGGGTTTTCATTAATAGAATAAAAAGATAAAGATATAAAGTTAATTAGAAAAAGAATAAACAATAAATATCAATGTATTATATATGAATGACAAATATCATCATTGATTATAATAATTATCAGAATAAATATATTAGTTGATAATTTATATTGCATAGATTTATTTATTATTTAATATAATAAATCAATAAGGTTAAAAAAATATATTGTTTAATATATATAAAGCAAAGGAAAAATTAAAGATTCTAACTTAACTTTCATTCTCCAATCCATTTCCTTCAATAACATTTTACATTCATCTTTTTTATATTTTCTTTATATTTTAATTGACATAAGTATATAAAAATATTATTATTATTATTATATTAATCGAATACTGTACCTCAAAAGGTTATTTTATTAAAATTAAAAAAAAAGATGATTTCTTTTTATTTATAAGTATTTTTTTTTTTATGATTGCGGATAAAAGTAAATTTTTGGTTTAAAATTACTTTATTAGGTTTTTTTATACAAAGCGATCATTGACAATACATGAAATATATATATACGAATATATAATATAGCTTTATATATAAATGGAATAAAATGGAAAATGGAAAATATAAATCAAAAATATTATTATCAATTACTATTTATTTATTATTATCATATCAAATTACATATTTCAATTTTTTTTTATTTTTATTATATTTTTTAATCCTTTATTTTACAAATATATCTTGTTGATTTAATCCAATAATACACATTATTTTTTTATTTGTCTTTTTTATCTTTTAATAATAATATCAATTAAAAACATATAAAAAATATAAAATAAGCTACATGGTGGATATATATTGATATGATTAAATTGATAACATAGTAAAACGATATTATTTATAAAAACATATACAAGTAAAAAGAAAAAATAAGCTGAAGCTCCGATTTTTAAAAAAACGTGCAAAAGGGTTATTATTTTTTCCTTTTCTATAACTTTTTTTTCTTCTTTTTATTTTTACAACTTCTTTTTATTCTTAAAAGTTCACTATTTAATATATAAGTTAATTTTTTTTTCACAAATTGCTTTATATATTTATATAGTTATTGATATTTTATATGTTGACGCGTTTTCTTTTTTTTTAAATCAAACGTTTTATTATTATTATTTTTTAATAGATAGTAACAGTAAAGAATAAAGTATTAAATAATATATATTAATATATGTATAAGTGAAAAATAATAATGATATTATGTATTATTATTATTAATAATTAATAATAACAAAAAAAAAGTATGAAAATAATGAATGATAATAATAAAAGGATGATGAAAAATGATATTCTAGTCTTATTTTTTTTTTACATACAAATACATTTACTTAAATCCTTTGAAAATTTCTTTTTCTTTGATTTTTCATTTTTCTTTTCTTGTTTTTCTTTAACAGGTTCATTATTAGTAATTGGTGTAGAGGAAGAAGAAGGTGTTGATGTTTCTTTAACATTATTAACTTGTTCAGTTGTATTTGATTTTTCTAATAAAAGTCGACCTTTATGTAAAGCATTAACAACTTTAGCAAAATTGGATCCTTGAGTAATAGCAATTTCTTTTTCCTTTTCACTAACTTGTCTACTACCATCACCGTTTGCAACAGTGCCTATATATAATAAATAAATAAAAAATAAATAAATGATTAACCATTCCTTATTATATAAAATGATTTGATTTATCTAATTTAATTTTTATTAATTTTCTTACCTGATCCATAAGCACTACTTCCAATAACTTCATCATTATTAAACATATTGCTATTAGCAAAACCTAATGGTACATAAAGTAAACCATGATGAGCAAAATAAGGAAGGGCATTGAATGCAGTTGTCTATTTTTTTTTTTATAAAGTGAAAAAATAAATAAATGAAGGTAAGTATATTTATATATATATATATATACTTGATTATATTATCGTTATTATTTTTAAAAAAGAATCACTTACTTCTTGACCACCATGTTGACTACCAGTAGAGAAAAATACAGATGTAGGTTTATTTCTTAATTCACCATTAGCCCAAAGTCCACCAGTAGCATCAAAGAAGGATTGGACTTGTGCAGCCATACTACCAAATCTATATATATATATAAATAATTAATCATCATGTATATTTTTTATTTTTTTTTATATGTATATATAATTTATATTTACCTGGTAGGAATACCCCAAATAATACCATCAGCTTTTTTAAGTTCTTCAACAGTGATGACAGGTACATCAGGTTTAGGTGGAGCATTCATTTTCTTAAGAATATCATCAGAGAGAGTTTCTGGGACCTTTTTTTGATTTTATTTAAGATAAAGATAAAGGGAAAAAAAACAGTCATTTAGTTGTAAATCTTTTTTTTTTTCTTTTAGAAAACCAATTTTTTAAATCAAGTATTTTTTTTAAATCAAGTATTTTTTTTAAATCAATTATTTGTTTTTAAAAATTACTTACTTGGAATAATTTGACATCAATACCTTCTTGTTCTAAACCTTTTTGTACAGATTGAGCAAGAGTATAAATATGATGATATAAAGAATAAAACACAATATAAACGGTAGGCATTTTTTTAAGAAGTTTTTTTTTGTTGTTCAGATAAAATAAATCACGAAAAAAAAAATTAATGTGAAAAAAAAAAGATAAAAATGAAGAGTAGAAATTTTTCTTTTTATTGAATTAACTCGTGTAATGATTATAAAGATTTGACAAATTTAATCTCCGTTATTATTAAAGATATGAAAGATGACAAATTGACCCGGGCTTATAATAAATAATAATAAAAAAAGACCCAAAAAAAAGAACCCAAAGAAGAACCAATTATGATCTACTTGGTCATGTGATTTGCATTAAATACGTTTTTTTTATGTGAAGCTTTTTTTTTTATAAATAAAAAAGAAAAACAATAGAAACAAAAAAAAAATAACTATGTGAGTAATAAATTTAAAAATTTACGTAATAATAGTGTAAAAAAGCATTTATAAAAAATGACTAATTAAAACACCGATTTTTACAAATCGCGGGATTCTAAATTATGTGAAGAACTTTCCTTTTTTTTTATATAAAAAGGATGGTTTTTATCTTTTCTTTTCGTTTTTTTTTTTTCTCTTCATTATCTATTTTTACATAAATAAATATAAATAAATCAAGCAATCAAAATGGTCAAAGTAGCTATTGTTATCTATTCTTTATATCATCACATTTACACCTTAGCTCAAAGTGTTCAAGAAGGTCTTAAGGAAGCTGGTGTTGATGCTCAAATTTATCAAGGTAAAAAAAAAAAAAATGAAAAAAAGTATAATCATCATCATCAATATAACTTTATTTTATTTACTTATCTTTTATTGTTTTAATATATAAATAAAAGTTCCCGAAACACTTTCTGAAGAAATCCTTGCTAAAATGCATGCTCCTGCTAGACCTGATGTTCCTATTGTTACCCATGATGATCTTATTGAAGCTGATGGTTTCTTATTCGGTATCCCTACTAGGTAAATTTGATTTACATTTTTTTATGTTTTACGCGTTTTTCTTTCTTTTTTTGTTTACTTTATTAAGCTGATTTTTAATATTTTTTAAAAATAGATTTGGTACTATGCCCGCTCAATTCAAGGCTTTCTTAGATTCCACTGGTAGTGTAAGTAGTCATATATATATTTTAAAAAAAAGTTAAAGGAAATAATACTTATTTATTATATATATATTTATATATATATATAGCTCTGGGCTCAAGGTAAATTAGCTGGTAAGTTCGGTGGTATTTTCTTCAGTACTGGTTCTCAACACGGTGGTCAAGTAAGTTTTATATTTTAAAAGATAAATAAATGGATGAATGGTTTAATAAAGTTAAATAATAATAATAATAATGATATACTTATTCTTTTTTTTTTTTTTTTTTTTTTAGGAAACCACTGCTGCAACCACTGTCACTTACTTTGCTCACCATGGTATCATCTACGTTCCTACTGGTTTCGCTAACTCTGTAAGTATTTAAAAAACGGAAAAAGGAAAATGAAAAAAAAAAGAAAGGAAAAGTGTAACAAAAAGAAATAATTTCACCAGGTAAGCTAATTTTTATTTATTTATTTATACCATTCATTTAGCATCTCTTTGATAATTCCGAAGTTAGTAAGTTCAATATTATAACTTCTTATTTTTTAATATGTTTATTTACTTATTTTACTTTTTTATTTTTATAACATTAGTTGGTGGATCAGCTTGGGGTGCTGGTACCATAGCAGGTGGTGATGGTAGCAGACAAGTTTCCCAAAAGGAAAAAGAAATTGCTATTACTCAAGGTAAAAACTTTGGTAGCCTTGTAAAGGCTTACGTTGCTGGTAAAGACGCTCAATAGATTCCCTCTTTCTCTTAAATATTGTTTTATTTTTTAATTTAAATAAATAAATAAATAAATTTAAAATATGTGTACTATATATTTTATCATGGCTATTATTTTGTTTTTTTTTTAAATATATATCTATATAAATAATCATGTTTCATCAAGTAATTATTTTTTTTAACCAATAATGGATAGATAATAATAATAAATAAATCTTCAAAAAAGGAAAGTTAAAATAAATAAATCATCTTGATCTTGCATCTTTAGCAAGCCTTTTTTAATCCTTTTATGGCAATGATTGAAAATTCTTTTTTTATCTTGTTTTTTTTTTTTGTAATTTTTTTTTTTTTGTTTTATATATATAGTTAACGTTCTATAAAAAGCAAATAGTGATATCAAAAAAATAATAATCGTTTGAGCTTCTTTTATTTTTACATGGCTGTGTGATCACAATGATTTTTAGTTTTTTTGTATTTTCATCTGGTGAAGCGTTTTTTTCTTAGTTAACTATCTGCTATGATTATTTTAAATACTTTAATCAAGTATTAATTAAATAAAGTGTTTATTTTATTTCATATAAAAAGTAAGTATAAATTTTCATTTTTTGATGATGCATAATTTTTTCCGTTCTTTTTTCTTTTTTTTAATACTAGGGCTTTAAAAATTGAAGCTGTGCTTTATAAAAAAATAAAGTCCCTTTTATATATACCAGTTCCCTACTTTATAAATTAAGATGATCATTCTTGTCCTCTTATTGTTTATCATTGTGTATAATGACATCTAATAATATATAATATATAATATGATTTTTATATGATCACTTTCATCATTAGAATCATCTCCAGATTTAGTTATTGATCACTTACATCATTAGGTTCATCTTCAGACTTATTTATTGATTGTTTTACATCAATGTGAAATTCTTCATATATACTAGTTGATTATTTTCGTAACTAAATTTACTTTCAGATTTATTTATTGGCTTTTCCGATTATTAGATTTCTTCATCTCATGTCATTTAGCCATGTATTATATATTAATCGTTATTATTATTATTATTATTATTATTATTAACATGCAAATATTATATCAACAAATCAAAATTATATAGTTAAATGTGATGATCCGGAAGATCGATTTTTAGAATTACTTGCTGAGTATCTTCAACTTCAGATTACTCTTCAGCCCTCGTTTATTGACTATCTTCGCTATTAGGATAATATTCAGAATTAATTATTGATGTTTATCATCATTAGATTCGCTTTCATAATTACTTGTTAATAACTTTACGCCATTGGAACTGCTTTCATATGAATTTATTGATTATTATACAGCACTATATTCACATTCGTACTTATTTATTGATTATTTTACATCAGTAGGATCATTTTCAAATTTAAATATTAATCATCTTCATCATTAGATTCAACTTTTACAGTTATTCATCGATTATCTTCATAATTATTGATTGATTATTCCCATCATTACGGTAGTTTCTACCATCGCTACCATTAGGATAAACAAAAAAGGATTATTAGAACCATTAACATCAGGAATAGTAATATGAGCATTATTGCCATCGCTTACATGAGTAATCTAACCAAAATGTGCAAAAAATATCTATAAATGAAAAAAGTTAATTGGTTAATATTTTATTCATTAATATATATATACATAGGGTTTAATAGGTTTACCTTTTGAAGAGATAATAATAACTCTTCAATTAATCATAAGTAATCTTGAATGTAGTTTATCACCTTGTGTAAACCTTAACCATGATTCATTAAAAGATCTACTTTGAAATAAAAAAAGAAAAAAAGAAAGCGAAAAATAATAATAAAAGGAACAAAGAAACTCTATTTATTTATTATTTCATATATAATTTATTTAATATATATATCTTTTTGCATTTGTCACTATCAATATGGCTCATTCTTGAAAGTAGCTTGCTACCTGTGAATAAATCTTGACCAAGAAATGTAAAGAACTACTTTTCCTTTTTAATATAAAAAGCTAGAAGTCTGGCATAATAATAATATACTAAAGTATTGTTTATTTAAGTATTTTTATTTTATACTTTTATCTTTTGAATTAGTAACAGTTCATTTAATCAGTCTTGATTAGTTTTGAAAGATCATTTAAATCTAAATTTTGAATAAGATGCATAAAAGAAGAAGAAAGAAAAGCGGAGTTTAGTTATATTTGCTATTTTATATTTTTACTTCATATGGTTTACCTTTTTGAATTTAGAACAACTTTGTAATTAATTTAAGTTGATTTTGCATTCTTAAACTCAAGCATTTATATAAGGTTATTTTTTTTTTAAATATCAAATAAATATGTATAAATTAAATATTAAAAAAAGTGAAGAAGAAAAAAAAGGACAGCACAGAAAAACTTTAAATATTTTTCACCCAAAAATGGAAATTTAGTTATTTTTTTTTATAGGTCTACCATTTTCTTTTAAAATAATACACTATACTTAATTACCATGTAATCTATATATTATTTATATGGATATAAATATGAATTATATATATTCATGATGATCATTTCGACTAACAATTTTTTTTTTTTTAAACTTGTGTATCAATTAGAAAAAGAAATTATACAAATAAACTTTTATTCTTTATACATTCTCTTAAAATACTACCAAGAAATCAATGTTGATTAATAAAAAATATATGTGATCGTCAAATTATAAAATAATTTTAATAGTGATCTAATTTATACAAATCTAATTTACAAATGAAGTATTTTTTTTATTTTTATCATTTCTATTTTATAGATTATATACATAAATATGTTTCTTATTATCATAAGAAAGTGGACGGTTAAAAAAATATACCTGATCAAAAGATAATAAAAAAAATATACTTTTAATAACAGTTTAAGTATATGTAACAATAATGGAATTAGTTTTAACAGATCTTTTTTTTTTTAACTCTTAGAAGAAAATAAAAAAAAGGATGGATCAGCATAAAAATTTCGGAGTATATAGTTAACTGTAAAACGACCTTCAACTATGTAAAATATGCTTTTTTTAAAAATGATCAAAATTATTGGAATATGCTTTATTATGATGATTATATATATATATATATATATATATATAATAGAATAAATGATAAAAAAAAAAGAGAGAAACAAAAATTATATATGAATATGTTAATAGGGCATAAAAAAAAATTAAATAAACTCTTATTACAGATATATATATATATATATATATCAATATTAATATATTAATACTAATCTACAATATTTATGATGATGATGATGGGGTTGTTTTATTTTTTTTCTTATTTTTATTGTCATGGTCAGAAGATTTAGCACGTTTTTCACCTTTCTTAAAAAAGTATTCCCCACTTTCCAATTGTAAATCGACTTTGGAAGGTTCTGGTGCAGGAGGGAAAGGTGTGTATTCTTTCTTTTTAATGGCTGATTTATCCACTTTCTTAGATTTAACATTACGTTTTTTGAATTGAGGTAAAAATCTATCCCATGATTCATTAGCAAGTTTTGGATCTTTAGCAAGTTCACGTTTAATCATTAATTCCTAATAAGAAAAAAAAATATATATTATCCATTTATTAATTAATAATATGTATATATATAAATATCCTTTCTCTATATGATTTTTTCTTCTTTCTTACCTTAATATGATAAATAGGATGTACATTTTTCATACAATCAAGTACAATACGACGAAGATCTTTAAGGCCTTTATATGGACCCATTGCAGATACAGTATTACCTTGTACTAACATATAACAACCAGTTAATAATTCAATAGCTTTTAAAGTTGATCCATTTGGTCCTATTAATCTTTGTCGACGTTTAACAAATCGTTCCTTATTTCGAAGAAGATTGCCAATTTTTATAATATCACAAGCCATATCATCATTCATCATTTTAATAGCCTATACATTAAATAAATAATAAAAGAGAATAAGTATATATATAATATAATATAATATAATATAATGGTTATTTCTTCCTAGATTTAATATTTTATTATTGTTATTATTATTATTATTTACTTGAGGAAAAGGGACACTTCTTGCAAGTAATTTAATGACATCTCTGGCTTTTAAAATAGCATAAGGATCATAAGTCTTACGAGTTGTTTTTACAGTCATACTACCTTCTACTAAATCAAGTACACAAGCAATACCCTATTTATATTAGATAGAGAAATATAATAATAAAAGGGTTAAATTATTTTTCTTTTTTTTTTTTTTTTTTTTTTCAAAAATACCATATATATTTATTTTATCATATTTACATGAGTATTAAGGGCTTTTGTACAATGTGGCCATATTTCACGTAAATAATTTTCTCTATATTTTGGAAAAAGAGTTGCAAAAGAGGATTCTTCAGTAAAAGGATATTTTGAATCTTCAGGTTTAAATTCCTCTATTTTCCAATGATCAATATCGTCTGTGTCCCAAGCTATTTCAAAAAAGAAAAAGGTTCACAAAATAGATTAATATTTAAATACTTTCTATTTCCATTATCCTTTATATATATAAGTATTATTACGTTTATCTTTTCTGAATCGTTTATTATTTTTAATTTGTTCAACGGGTTCTGATTCGGACATAGTTTATAAGTTATTTTATTAAAAAAAAGGAAGAAAAGAAAAGAGAGTTGGGAAAAAAAAAGGTTTCCTGCAAAGTTAAACCAGTAAAAACCGTCACAATAAATTTCAAATTCCGCATTTCTCTAGTTCTTTCCTTTTATCATTTTCCATTTTTATATCCCTTTTTTTTTTACATATATAATATACTATTTTTAAACATAGTATTGACTCTTAAAATGAATAATACATAAAAATAGTTGTTATTTTTTCATTTATACTAAAATGATAATAATAATAATAATAATAATAATAAATAAATAAAATCATATATTTAATAGGTTGGACTCTATTTTATTTTATTTTTACGATAGTAAAAAAAGAAAAAAAATAAGGCTTATTGAAAATAAAAAAAAAGGTATATGCGTAATATTTAAAATAGGTTAACTGTATATTAATAATATATATATATATATATTTATATACATAATATATAGAACACTATGTAAATGTGTATATATGAGGCATATATATAATATGTATTTAATATAAATTAGTACTAACTATTTTATATGATTTAAAAGTTCATATATATTAAAAATTTTTGATAGAAGAAAGAGATAATAAATTAAGATTACCATTTTCTCAGACATTTTATAAAGTTCATTGACCGCTTCAGGTACCTCATTTTTGTTAAAGAAATCATATCTGATAAGCTTTTTTCTTTTTTTATTTATTTATATTTTGTTTTTTGGTTTGATGGACTTTTTATTATTATTTGGCTTTTTATTTCTTTTTTAAAGTAAGATATCATTTTTACACAAAATATAATTTTAATTTTAAATTATCATTTATATTTTATTTGATTTATTTAAAAAATGATGTACTGTCATAATATAATAAGGTTATAAAAAAAATTAGTTTCAGCATAAAGTTTAGTACAACATAATATGAGGGGGGAGTGGGAGAGAAAAGCAGAGATTGTGTGTGAGAGGATAAGGAAATATATATATTTATATATATAATATCCAGGTTTTAATGTGACTTTTTAACCTAAAAAAAACAATAATAATAAAAAATCAATCATGAAATAATATAAGAAAATCACGATGTCAAAATTAATATGAATGAATAATATTTATAGGTGAGTGTTACCATTCATTATTAATAGTTACTGGGAAAATGCACGAGTATTTGTATTTTTTTTTTATTAGGAGAGACACTCTTTTTGTTTTTATATTGAAGGTAGTGATTTAAACATATGCATTCGTCTGTGCTGATCTACAAGTCATCCGTCTAACAAAATTATGCACCTTTTTTAAAAAAGATAGATAAGTAAATAAATAAATAAATAAATATGCGTATAATAGCTCATTTTCTTTATTATTTACTATTATCACCGTTTAATTTTAATAAGCAGTAGTAGTAAATAGTAGTAATAAGTAGCAAATATTAATAGTAATAAACGTCATTATTATCATCATCTTTTAAGCATAGTTACTTATTTTTTTTTTTCTCCTACCACTAATTTATTATTTTTCAATATATAAATATATCTATATACTGAAAAAAAAGTATTCCCCTTTTAATAGTCCACTATTCCTTTTTTAGTAAGCTTGGCTATTTCTTACGCACCATTTTCTTTTATGTGTCACCCCCCAAAATAATTTCAACCCCCTCTCTTTCTCCCCCCTTTTTATATATTTTTCTCTTTTTTCTCTATTTGAAACTCTTTTTTTTCTTTTTCTTTCTTCCTTTCTTTTTTCTCTTTTTTTTTATTTTCCACCTTATTTTTTTATTTTATTTTCCTCTCATATATTTCTTATAATATATCTTATATAACCTATCATTTATAATTACACAATTATTAATATTAATAAAAAGAAGAAAATAGTGAATGAATATATAATATGACTAATAATATTAATAATATGTATACTTCTATGGATATGATTAATGAACTTCAACGTCAAACAAAAGATATAACCTTAGACCATTCTTTAACTTTTATGCCAGAATTAATCTTATCTAATTTACTTCAAACTCAAGTAAGTTTTTATTTTTATTTTTTTTATTTTCATTTTATATTTCATTTTTATATATTATTAATATAACCAATAAAGAATATATAAAAATATATATATATATAGAAATAGACTACATAAATAAAAAGGGGGTTTAGGTTAGGGTTTAGAATAATAGTGTGTATATATATATATATATTTTGAAAGAAGGGAAATATATAAAAAAAATAGTAGTCTTTTTTTATTTTTTATTTAATGGGATCACTCATCGTTATCATTGAAAAAGGAAAAAGGAATATATATTTATATATAAAATAACAAAAATAAAAGTTGTGTGTATGGGCATGACTTGTGGCACACCATATTAACTAATTATCATCTCCGCCATTATTACCATTTTTTTATTATTATTTTAGTGCAACCTCCCTCCTCCTCAATCATCACCTATCATTATCCAACCAATCCATCATACTTTAGAAAATGCCACTATTACTTATGACACTAATTTAGTATTAGATCAACCTCATCAGCAAAAAGAATTAGTGAAAGATGTCTTTTTTTCTCCTGCTATGATTCAACAATCAAATAATAATATTAATAACAATAATAATAATAATCATATTATTAATAATCATAATCAAAAAAATCAACAAGATTCTATAGAAAATGAATTTAATCCATCCGATTTATTATTAGAACAAGACGATGATTCTTCTTCTTTGCTCTTTTTTGGTTCTTTAGATCTAGATTTAGATAATGATCATCCTTTAACTTCTCCTACTTCAACTTCCTCTTCTTCTAGTCATGATAACAATCTTATTTTGAAACGTAAAAAAAATAATCATAATAATAATAATAATAATGATCTCCTAGAAACTCAAAAAAAACGTGATCAATGGTTATCTGTGACTCCGAAATCAACTCCTCCTATGTCACCTTACGAACAATCTTGGGATTATTTTGATAATTCTGGTGAAGATTCTTCTTCCGATGATGAATCCAATTCTTCAAAGTAATATATATATATATATATATATATATATATATATATATATAACGAATAATGCATTAAAAGAAAGAAAGAAAAAAAATTTTTTTTTTCTTATGATTAATTTTAACTAAAATGTTTCTATATTTAACTTTTCTATTTATTTATTTATAGTCTGGATTATCAAACAATAAATTCCAATTTTCAATCTATTTCAGTACAAGAATCATCATCATATGATTTTAACAATAATGAAGAAAAGAAAGATGAAATGATGAATTGGGAAAAGAATCAACTTCAACAACAACATCATCATCATAAAAAGAATATATTAATGGATACAATGAATCAAAAAAAGAATAAATTATCATCATCAAAACAAGGACGTCCTTCTATTAAAAAAAATCGCCTGACAACTTCAAATCCGATTAAAAAACCAAAATTACCAAAAAAACCAAAACAGCCTAAAAAATCAAAATTAATCAGTACCACAACTGTTTCATCAACTAATTCATCATCTCCACTTTCTAATAATAATCCTCCTCTTCCTGAAAATAATAATGATCATTTAGAAAAAGTGGCTCCTAGACCTACTAGTCATCCTACTTTATATGAAAAATTAACAGATGCTAATATGGATTGGTGTAGATATTGTGGTACTACTGAAGGTGTTAATTGGAGACCTGGTCCATGGGGAAAAAGAACTTTATGCAAGTAAGTTTTTTTTTAATTTTGATTTAAATTAATTATCTCATAATGATTCATAATACATACATATATAAATATACTTATTCTTTTTTCTTTTTCAATTAAAAAATAATTAGTAAACATGGATGTGACTATAAAGGATATGGATTTGCTTGTAAATTACCAAGACTTGATTTAACAGGTTATTTAAATGAAAGTATCCATGATCGTGATCGACCTGTTCTTCAATTTTATTGTGCTACTTGTCATCAAAAGGATTCATGGGAAACCAATGTATTAGTAAGATGTGAAGGTTGTTATAAATCTTTTCATCAAAGATGTTACCATGGTGATGAACAATCTCTTACCGATGAATTTGTAAGTAGTGATCAACCTTGGTATTGTGATGCTACTTGTCGTGATAATGTACTTCGTCAAAAAGTCGTGGTGGAAATTTCTCGTAAACGTTTACCTTTAATGTGTGCTCCTACTAAAAATCAAATTGCTGCTGCTGTTGCCGCTAATAATAATAATGGCAATAACAATAATAATAATACTACTCTTGGTAACAATAATAATAATAATACATCTATGAATCGTACTACTCGTGCTATTCGTGATATCAGTAAATAGATTTTCTTTCTTTTTTTTTCTTTATATGGTACATTTTTTATTTTTTTTGTTTCTTATTTTATTATTCTTCATGTATATGCTTTTTTTTTCCTATTCATTATCATTATTATTATAATTTTTATACTTCTTTTTTTATATATATACTTTTTTTAATTATTCCCTACTCTTTTCTTATTATATTCCTTTTATTTTTTTTATATTTACCGATTTAATTACATACTTTTTTTTCGTTTATATTTATTTTACTTTTATTTTTTTAGCAATTTGTATATATCAATTGAAAAAAAAAATTAATGTATTACATTTTATAATAATAATAATAATAATCATAATAAAAAAAAAAAGAACCACTTTAATAATAAAAAATAACCCAATAAATTTAAACTCCCGATTTTTTCTTATTTCAATTGTGTTCCTTTTTTTATTTTTCTTCTTTCTCTTTTCTCCACCTTATTTTTTTTTATTTTTACTTATATATATATCTAAATAATAATAATAATAAAAATAACAATTGTAAATCGTATTTTTTTATATGTTTCCAGAACCTTCACATACAACTTCATTTCCATTTTTTGAAGGGACCATTTATTCACAACAAGCTATATCCATCAATTGGAATCCAATCAATGATCTTTGTGTTATTTTATATGAGGATAATACTTTAGCTCTTTGTCGTTCAGATTTAAGTTTGATTTGGACAATAGATGATTTTACTTCTAATGTAACATGTATCACTTGGCATCCTAATGGTAACAATGATATAATAATGATCTTATTTAACATCTTCAACATATATATATATATATTCATTATTTATTTATTTATTAATATATAATTACAAAATAGGACAACTCTTTACAGTTGGACATGAAGATGGTACTGTTTATCAATATGATATATTACATTATACACCAACACCAACCCAATGTTGGCCACTTCATGATACTTTAGAAAATGCACCTCCTTCTATTACTTCATTAAAATGGACCGATTATACTTTAGAGCAACCTAAAATAAATATTGTAAGAAAAAAAAAAACACGAAAAAAAAAATGTTCATATACATATATATATATTCATATAAATGTATATTTTTCCTTTAATTAACTTTATATATTAATATTAAATCTATTTTTTAAAAGCCTGAATTTGATCCTAATGCCTTTGATATGGAATCCTATTTACCTGCACTTAGTATGACACCTTTAATGGAATCTTTGTACGTACTTTAAAAAAAGAAAGAAAGAAAAAAAGAGATTAAAATCATGCATTTTTTTTGTTTGGCTGAGTTAATCATTTAAATTAAATATATATTTATTTATATAGTTATCCTTTACCAGAAAGACCTAAAAAATTACCAAAAAAGCCTAGAAACACTAGAACAAACAAATCATTATTATTAATAGGTGATCAATATGGTTGTTTACATTTTGTGTAAGTAAGTTATATATACATATTTATATATATATGAAATAATTGATAATTCTAATAAATCCTTTTAATTTTTATTATTACTATAGAATTGATGGTTTATATCATATTGGATCAGTAAATTGTTTAGATAATTCATCTGTAAGTTTTTACATTTCATAATAACGATAATTTATATACATCATATAAAATATAAGAAAAAAAAATGTATATATATATATATATATATATATATAAATATATATGTATGTATGTATTTATATGTATTTCTTCCTTAATATATATTTAAATTTAGAAAATTGGTGCTATTGTTGATATATCCATCACTCGTAATTTAGATATAATTTATTTGATTATAAAATACAATAATAATGCTGAAAAATTAAATGATTTTGATTTTTTGATATTAAATTGCGACATCTTACAGTTAAAAAAACGTCAATTACATAATATTTCCAGTATACAATTTGAAATCAATTATATACTTCAATATATTAAACTCTGCGCAACTGTATTATTTTCACATTATACCACTATTGAAAAAATTACTAAATCAAATATTGATAGTATGTCAAGAATTATAAAAGAACATAATGGTAAGGTTAACTATATATATAATGATCATCGCCATTATCATCATCATCATTAATATTATTTATCATTATTATTATTATTATTATATAAAATAGATAAAGCAATCCCATGTCCTGAAGTTGAATTACTTGGTATACTAGCAGCTGGACCTTGTAGTGAAGCACTTTATGATTATTTCACAAATGTATTAACACAACAAGTAAGTCTTTTTTTTTCTAAAAAAAAAGATTATATAAAAAAAGTATAATAGTAATAATAGTCATAATAATAATGAAAAAATAATAAAATTACATATATTAAAAAAGTTATCCATTTTGATGATCATTATACTTTAGAGAGAAAAAGCATGGGAAACTAATATCAATCGTAGTTATACTAGTATACAGCGGATTATCCTTGAATATTTACAGCCAGCTTGTGAAAGGTTACTATTACAATTAGAAAAACTTTGTGGCTATGGAAAATGGTAAAATATAAAAGATTAAATTTAGTAATTGTAAAAGAAAAAATAAAGTTACTTATTTTTTTCTATTTTAAAATTTATAGTTCTAAAATATATTACGAATTTTTATGTAAAGATACAATTAATACAGCAATACAGTATGTAAGTAAATATATATTCACTTTACAACAATTAATCAAATCTGTCGGTAAAATATCAAAAGGATTTCAAGAATTTTTCAGTTGGATTCATAAATGTAAGTAAAAAAAATATTCTAAACTCTAAAAAGAAAGTTCTCATTTTACTAAATAATGCTGATCTTTCTCTCGAATTTTTTTTCCAACTCCTACTTTCCTTTTTTATATACTATTTATAGATATACAAAAGTTAAGAGATAGTGAATCAACAGAATATCCAAACAACCCTAACGAGCCACCTTATAATGATGCAAGAACCATTACCAATTACTTGTTAGATGATTTTAAGGCGGATAGTTTGGCAGCTTATTTCAAAAAACATACTGATACTGTATCACAATTGTCATCATCATTAGGTAAAGTTTAAACTCTTTTTTATTAAGATGCATACATATACACAAGTTTGATTTTCTCACTAATATATATATATTGTTGTACGATTTTTTAATCTTTTTATTTATTTATTTATTATTTTAGGAAATAATAATAATAAGGATAATAATAATAAGGATGATGATCGGTTTAATACAACATCTATATTACCAGATTTATTAAAAAAAATAGATGAATATTGCCATTTAGTTTTAAAAAGACCATCTTTTGCCTTATCTTATTCAATGAAATTAGTATCGTTATTTAAAATTTGCAAAGGTGTTCCTTGTTTGTTACACGAAATGAAAGGACGGGCTTTAGCATCCTATATTTTGGAATCAGATGTAACATGATAAGCATACATAATGAAATATATATATATATATATATATCATTATCATCATCATTATAAATAACTCATTTTTCTTTATTTTCTTTATTTATTTATTTTATTGAATATATATATGTAATAGGACTTAGTACATCAATATTATGCTTTTATAGATGGTTCCAAGACCTCAGATAATGGAAGTAAAAGTAAGTTTTTCCAAAGAAGAAAAAGGAAAGGCGGAATGTTAACTCTGTTTTAATTTTATTTTTTTTTATTTTTTTTAAGTAATCATTATACATCATCAGCGGAACAAAACGAGTAATTTAGGTAACACGAATTCACACGACAGAAGATTATTATTATTACCAACAGCAACAACTTTAACAACAACACAGCCATCATCATCATCATCATTATCTAATTCAGCTCAGCCAAATAAAGATAATAGTACACAAAAATTAACAACAACAGAATTTAGTGTTATCAATATTGGATTGCAATGGCAAGTCACTGATATTGAATTTATGGATGATAAAGAAATTGGATTAATAGTACAACATAATAATAATAATAATAATAATGACAAGAATCATCATCGTCAGGTGATACATAGTTATTTATGCTCTATTGTTTATCAACAATTGAATTATTTATCTTTTCATCAACATTGTCATGGGAACGATGACGATAATGATGATAATGATAATATTTACCAATCATCATTCGATCATCATCAGCCTATTGTAAATAAATATAAATAAATAAATAAATAATCTAGTAAAAATAAACGAAACAAAAAAAAATTATAATTAATATATATATATATATATAAATATAGGAACAAGTCATATCAAGGTATATGGAAAATGTCAATATGATGAATGTTATATTTGGTACTAATGGTAAGGAAAAAAGAAGAATCATGGCAACTGCTGCTAGTAATGGGAAATATCAAGTATTAGAAATGGATTCTAGAGAAGAAGAAGAAGATGATGATGATAATAATAATGATATTTAAATAATAATAAATTATTATATCATTATTTATAATAAAATTGTGTGATTTTTTTATAAAGATTCAACTAACAAAGATGAATAAAGTAGAAAAAGTTTCTTCAATTTTTTTTATTAATATAATAAAGAATATGTAAAATAAACAAAAAAAATAAATAAATAAATACAAAATCTAAGGTATATATATAGTTATATATAGTATCAGAGAATATATAAAGTTAAATAAAAATAAATAAAAAGATATATATATATATATATATTGTATATAAATGAATAAATAAATAACAGAGATATATATATAAAAAAAATAAAAAAATAACTACTTATAAAAGATGGTATATTTTAATTTTTTTTAATTTTAGTTATAAGCATATGTACCACTCATTACACTTGAAGAACGACTAGGAGAATCCCATCTTTGAAGTTCATCCATACTACTTATACTATGACGATAGGTCATTTTAGCACTTGAAGCTCTGGTAGGAGTTTGAGATAAACGATCAAAAACATTATTACTTCCTGTAGATGAAACACGTTCCATATTAGCACCACCAGTATGATGAGGAGGTGATCCATTAGAACGAAGTTGAGTAAAAGTTGATACAGATGAAGGACGTCTTAATGGAGTAGTTGATCTTTGTTGTGGTGAATGATATTGATGATGCTGTTGATGAACTACTGAAGCAGAAATACGTGGTGATACATGTATATCTTTAACATGATTACTATAAGCTTGTTGTTGATAATGATGATATGAAGTAGGAGACATGACATCAGATGATGGTGGCTGTGGTGGTGGTGCATGTCTATTTGGTCCTCCTGTTGTAGTACTTGGATTGGTGGTACCCATTAAAGATAATTCTCTTAATGAAGCTCTTCTTCTTGTAGGTACGGGAGGTTGTTGTAATGAAAAGGCTCGTTTACGTAAAGTAATGCTACTACTTCCATTACTATTTTGAGAAGATGAATGGGTAGATCCTTGATGAGAAGATGAAAAATCAGATTGAATAGATGATCTTCTTAAATGGCTACTTCGAATAGATGATGTGGAAGATTCACGATCTGCTGTTGCATATCTTGCAAATTCTGCTGGATTAAGCATTGAAATAGATAAAGGTGAATCTGATCGATGTTGCTGTTGTTGTTGTAATGACATACGTTTTTGAATCATATTAAAGAATCGATCGGGTGATGGTGTTGTTTCACGATTTACAAGTGAATTATTTTTGTCTGTTAATGATGTAGGAGGTTTGATACCATTATTATTATTATTAACAATACTACTACTACTCATATTTATATGAATATTGTTATTGATATTGATATTGTTATTATTATTCAAGAGTCCAGGTCTTATGGGGGGCCCATTAGATGATGATCCAAATGTAGCTACTGAATCAGGAGAAATTAATGGAGATAATAAGTTAATTTCATCACCACTACCATTTCCAAGAGATGATCCAATGGGTGAAACATTTTGACTATTTGAACTGATTTGATAATATTCTGTAGATCCTGGTTCAGGTGTAGTTATTAATCCACGTAATCCATCTTCATAAATTTTATCAAAAATAGTATTACCACTATTAATATATTCTTCAATTTTAACATCAATGGCACTATCCTTTTCATCATCACTATTACTACTGCTACTTGAATGATGACTATTATTGCTATTACGTCCATTTGCTTTTTCTTTTTCTTCTAATAATTTACGAATACGTTGTTCATTATCTACTGTGGTTGCAATGGCTGCTCGTTTCATCACAATAAGAGTACGACGTAAATCATGAACAGTACGTTCTAAATTTTGCATGGTGACTTGACGATTACACTCACTTGTTCTAATATTAACAATATCATCTACTAATCCTTCAGCAATACGTTTACATTCATCACTTTCTAATGATCTTAAAATCTTAATGGTCATATCATAAACAACTTCAGGGGCTGCATTAGCAGGAACATTGAATTGTTCTTCCCAGGTATCCATATCTGTCCATTCATCTTGAGGTCCTCCTCCAGCAGACGTCATAGCAGCAGCAACATCATCACTAATAATTTCATCAGCAAAAGTAACGCGTTTTTCTACAACATTTTGTTGTTGTTTTTGATCTACTGTTGATGAATCATCCATCATCATCATTTCACCTGCAGCTTCAGATTGTAGAGCACGAATACGAGCTGATAAATATGAGATTTCAGCAGAAATCATATCAATACGTTCATCCATAAATTCAATACCCATTGTATCCATAGGTTGACCTGAAAGTTCGGAATTTTCTTTTTCAAGAATATATATTTGTTTACGTTCTTCAATTAATTCTATTTTTTCAGTTGCTAAACGTTCACGTTTAAAAAGTAATTGTTCCATTTCTACAATGGCTTGTTTTCCTTGAATTAATTGATAAAGGGCGCGATCCAAAAGTTCTTTTTTACGTGTGGCACGAATATGTACAGGGATAGGATTATTACTCTTTCTTCCACGACGTCTACCACCACCATTACCATTTGTTGTCATTGATGCTGATGATCTGACAGAAAATCCACCACGAGTCATAATAGCAAAACTTCCACCTAATGTTTTTGATACTTTATTAAGTAATTTGTCATCAAGAACACCACCTTCACGAACAGCCTTCTTTAAAACATTGGTTAATTGTTTCAATTGATTATTATTCATAAGAACTTCTTCATTTCTACGTTTTAATGTTAATTTTTGAGCTTCATGTTCACGTTCTAAACGACGTCTAGCTTGATTAGCTTCAGCATTCATTCTTTGTAATTGATGAATCTTACGATCTTGAAGAGTCATTTGTTCTCTCACACGTTCAGCTTCTAATTTCATACGTTTCACCATACGTTTCTTTTCCATTTTAAGTGTTTCAACATTGACACGTAATGATCTTAATAATGTATCATTTTGATTTCTGGTTGCTTGCATGGTCATGGTAGTTTGAGAATATTTTCTACGAAGATCTTGAATTTCATTTAAAAGTGTTTTCATTTTATTTTCATAAGCATGTCGAATTTCAATAAGTTGTTGTTTTTCACGTACTTGATGTTCTGATGATGAATTAGCTGCTGCTGCAAAACCGGATTTTGTACGAGCAATGGTATCATTTTTTTCTTTTTGTAAATTGGCTAATTTTATTTCTAAATCATTAATCTTTTCATCAAATTTACGTCGCATGAAATTGTATTCTGTTTCTGATTTTTCAAGATGAGAAACTAATTCTTCTTTGACACGAATATCAGATTGAATTTGATGAAGCATACGTACTAATTGTGGATTATGTTTGTTATCACCTTGAGCACTGCTGCAATCACGTTTCATTTCACTAGAAGTAACACTAAGGTTTTCATTATTATTATTATATCTATCATCTGGTAATTTTTGTGATTTTACACCATCTTCCCAAGAAGGAACAGCCTAAATAAAATAAATTAAAGGTATAAATAATAAATAAAATGTGGATTAATAATAATGTTAATATTTTGATTATCATTTTCTTCTTTCTTTTCATCATCATAAAAAAAAATAAAAATTACCAAAGCTTCAATTTCATCAAAAAGACTATCATTGTTATGTTCATCCGGTGCAGAAGTAATAACATCATGAGCTGTAGAATGGAAATCATCTTTATATAATTTGGCGGAAGTTTCTTCAAATGACTAATAATAAAACGGAATAAATAATGTTTTGATTATTATGATTATTATGATTATTATGATTTATGATCGACTTTCATACCTTTAATTCTTCTTCCCATTGCTCAGATGCATCTTCAAGAGGCTATTAAAATATATTTATAGAATAAATAAGAATAATTAGATTATTACATGCATGAAAATGTATTAAAGAAGATTTACTTTTTTTTTCCTACTTTTTTATTTATTTATTATTTTTTTACCTTGATAAGTTCTAAGACTTGCATACCCTTTTGAATTTCTTCACGTGCTTTTGCAATACTATTTTTAACATCTTTACGAATATCATCATTTTCTTGATTTTTTTCATCAAAATAATCTTCATAATCTGATGATGATTCTTCTGTATAATTTTTTAATTTAGTAGTAGCAATACGCATAGATTGATGATTTTTAGGCATAACACGTCTTCTACGACTGGTTGTACTACTTGAAGAGGTCACTAAAGGACGACGATGACGGCGACGGTTGGATTTACGATTTGTACGATCGCTATATTCTTGTATAGGTTTTGAATGAGATAAATTAGATGATGACATTCTCAAAGAATGATGATTAAATAAAGCAGCAGCAGCAGGAGGAGGAACAAGTTTTGCATTTTCCAAGAATGCAAGTCTATCTTTGGTATCTGCTAATTCATTTGTTAAATCTTGAATTTGTTTTTGATATTGTGCTATAATAGGATGAGTTTGTATACGATGATTATTTGATAATGGTTCTAATAATGATTGTGGTGGTTGTTGATCATTATTATTATTATTTGTATCATAACTAGATCTTCTTGATAATGGTACTTGAGCATCTACTTGTTCTTCATATTTTAAAAAGTCACTAAGTTCACGTTCCATTACCATTGTATCACGTTCACTTGTCACCTGTACTAAAGAGCTAGATAGTTCTTGAATCCGTTCCCTCAATCTGACAACTTCATTTCTAAGAGCACGATTCTCATCCATTGCCATAAAAGATCCATGATTATTATTATTATTACTTCTTGCCATTCCTCCACTTGCACCTTCCGCACGTAAACTTGCAATTTCCATTCGTAGACGAGTCACCTGTGCACGTAATTGATTGATTTCAATTGAATTACCAGCAAAATCTTGATTGATAACCACACGATTTTTAATGTTTCGAGCTCTATTTGCATATTTTAATGTATTAAGTGTTTCCATAAAGTTAGAATCTGCTGGTGAAACACAAGCTAACATAAGTGTTTGGCTGTTACCCCCTAAAGAATCTTGTAAGAGACGAGTCAATTTACTATCACGATAAGGAATATGGGATGCTCTTCTTTGTTCATCACCAAGGGCTGAAATTACATTGCCAAGTGCTAATAATCCTGAATTAATAGCAATCCCTTCTCTAGCACGGTCTCCCTGTGCATTAGTACGTTTTAACTATTATAAAAAAAGGAAAATCAAAAAAGAAATTAAATATTAGGGATAGTTATTATTGTTCTAATCTATTCATATATTAATTTTCTATTTTTTTTTTTAATAATATGAATTTTACTCTTTCAGAACCAGCAAGATCAACAAAGTGGAATTTACTTGTCAAATTTTGAGTATCTTCCAAATCAGGGCGTTTTTGTTTAAGAATAACTGAAAAAATAGCATGAGATCGAGAGGAGACTGTGTTCATTTCTGTAGAACCGGTTGTACGACATAAAGATCCTTTTGCTAAAAAGCTGATTAAAAAAAAAATCGGGCGATTAATTAAATAGGGAAGACTAAAAATTTATATATATATGTACGTGTTTTATATATATTATATTTATATATTAAAATATTAATATAAGCATAATCCATTTTATTTTACCCTAGTAATTCTTCAGGAGTAGAACATAATTCTTCTTTCACACCACTCCAATATATATTTCCAGCAATATCTTCACGAATAGTAACCTCAGCAGGAGCAGTTCCGGTAACACCACCTTTACGTTTTTGAGTATGATAAGGATTTAATAAATCAATCAATTCTTCATTGTATAATTCTAAAAATGAAACATAGACTTCATACTCAAATCCAGGAATGGATCCCATTCGTTCTTGTAAAGTCTGATATAACTGGAGGATACATCGTGGTACAATACCTATTAGTATAAAAAAAAAAAAAATAAGGTTCAGAGTGTTTGGAACGGGTAATCAGTTAAAGTATAATTTTATTATTATTGTTATTTTATATTATATATATTTTTATATACCTTCTTGTTCAGGATTAACGCTATTTTCTAAACTAGTACCCATGGAATATGTTTTACCACTTGATGTTTGACTAAAAGTAATAATAATAATAAAATATGTACATATAAATTATAATTATATCGGAACATCAATTATTTTAAATATTTTAGTTTTACCCATAGGCAAGAATAGTTGCATTAAATCTAATATATAAAAATTATCATAAAAAGAACAGATAAATAAAAAATAAATAAAGTGACCACTATCATTTTTTTATTATTATTATTAGTTGTCATTTTCGATTTTTTTTACCCATCCATAAACTTTTCTAATAAAGGTTTTGCTGCTGAGTTAAAAACTTGTTGTTGAGAGGTATTTGAATCAAATACATAATCAAAAGTAAATGATTTATCTGTTCCTATTAATATTTGAGGCTCATCTGGAATAAAAGATACACATTCTGTACAATTACTAATTTGTTCTTTTTCTGACAATGGCCTGACACGGAGACCAACTCTATTGATAATAAAAGTATTTTAAACATATGTATTTAGTAAGGTTTTATCCATAATATTCTTATGTTTATTATATATGCCTATCATTATTATTATAATATCAGTATATTTATTTTTATGTATATTTATGTATATATATATTTATATAATGAAAAGGGAAAAAAACATTTTTCATAAAAAGTATTGCTTTTTAAATTACCTCACTGCTGTTGAGGCCATAAATCAACAATTAATTTATCTAAGTATAGATATATAAATTGTAATAATTATAATAGTAATAAATATTAAAAGAAAGGAAAAAGAAAAGTGAAGGAAAAATAAAAAAAAGAAAGAGAGGGAAAAAAAAAGAGATAGAGAAAAAAAAACCAAAGGGGAAAAAATTTCGTCAATAAGAAATTAGAATTCCGTCTTGTGTTACCTTAACATTTTAATAAAAATGAAATAATGAAATAAAAATCATTAAAAAGCTTGATTTTTATAAATGACCTATTTTTTTTTTATTGCAATAAATGAATTAATAAATTAATAATACAAATAATTAATATAAATTATGGATTTAATTCTTTAACAGCCCATTGATTGTTAACTATAGTATAAAGCTGAAAAAATAAAAAACAACGAAAAGCAAGAAAGAAATAAAAAAAAAAGAGGTGATTAAATAAGGTAAGATGCATTAATTTATAGTAATTTTGTACTTTTATATATATTTAAATTTTTTAAGACTTACAGTATTGATGGCTGGAAAAGAATTGTAATCAAAATGTTCCACTTCAGTGATTTTAAAAATAAGTAAACAAAAATTATCCATAGCAATATCATGAACAACCTTGAGTTTATCAATATTTTCCTTATTATTAGTAAAAAGTCCTCCATTACCAGATGGCTGAGCTTGTTGATCAAAATATTTTAGTGATTGGCAAGAAAAGGCTGTACGACTGGCTCTAGTATCACCGTGAGATGGCCAAGTATAAACTGCTCTTCCTTTATCTGATAATCCTTTCCAGTGTTTTTTTCTTTCATTTTCCCAATAATCAGCTGCTGTTAAATTGCTTGAGATTGGTTTAGGTGGAGGAAATCGTGTTATTTGCATAGGTGATGATGAAATATAAAATTTTCCTTTCAACTTATAATATTCTTTTGTTTTTGGCATGGTCCTAAAGAAAAGAATAAAAATAGAAAAATATTTGCGAATGAATATAATGAATAATAAATAGAGTTTATATGTATGCCATTTTTTATTATTGTAACTTTTATCTTTATTATTATTACTACCGTTATTAATATTATTATCTTTATTATTGTTTTTTTCTTTACCAGCATAGTCGAGCATTGGGATCAGATTTAATATCACCCATTAAGGTATCATTAAGTGCGATATGAAAAACAAGAAACCTATTGTCATCTTCAATAAACGATTGAAATTGTATACAGTGCATTGATATATCACCTGAGCGTTTTATATTAGACATAGATAATATAGCTAGATAAAATAATATAAAAACAACATATAAGAATATAAAACAAATAACTTTATATGTATTACAAGTTTATATTAAAGTTGTACCTGGTTCATCAGATTTTGGAAAATTTTTAGTATAGCTTCTCTTTAATAATGCATGCCAAGGTGGAATTACATTAGCACTTAAAACTGGTGAAGTAGGTGAAATAGGTGATGCCAATGAAGACATTATTTTTAAAACCTTCTTTCTATTTAACCTTTTTTTTTTTAAAAGGAAGAAAAAAAAGGTGGCAAAATTAGGTTTGGATGGTTTTTTATTTACCTATAATGATTTTAAAACACCGCCTTTTTTTTCCTTCACTCCCTCATTTTATTTTCTCACTTCCTTTTTTCCAACTTTTTTTTTTATATAGCATTCAGAAAAAAGAATGACTACTTCACCTATACAGAACAATTCTAACATAAAGTATTAAAAAAATATTACCATAGAATAAACTTATAATAATTAAATAAATTAATAACTTATATATATATATATATGTTTTATTTTTATTTTTGTTTGTTTAAAATGATATTAATATTACTGACATTGTAAATATTATTGTTTTTATTATTTTAAATATAGTTCAACAGTTCCTGCACCATCAGTAAATAATAATAATGGAAATGTGCCTGTACAAACAAATGTAACTTCAAAAGGAATCACGTCTATACCAATAACAACATATCAACTACCACCATTAACCATAGGTAATGTCCATCCTATCTCTTCGAATTATACTTTAAATACAACAACACCTTCTTCTTCGTCTTCTACTACTATTACTACTACTAAATCAAGAAACGATCATAATTTTAGAAACTCAACTGTTTCACCACCTTTTAATAATAACAGCACAATACAACAACAACGCCCAATAATATCAGAGACTTTATCAAATAATGAAAATAATAAAAATATTTATCATGAATCAATACAAAAAAAATCACCTAAATTTTCAACAATGATTTCTACGCGTCCTACATTATCCCCTTTTAGTAAAAATAGTAATGATAAAGAAAATGATAATATACCACCACCACTACAACAACTACAACAGCAACAACCAATATCATCATCATCACCACCTTCTGATAATAATAACTCCTCTTCAAATGGTGGTCGGCCTTTAAATGTTAAAGATGCACTTTCTTATTTGGATCAAGTAAAAATTCGTTTTGGTGATCGACCTGAAGTTTATAATCAATTCCTTGATATTATGAAAGATTTTAAAAGTCAAACGTAAATAAATAAAAAATGAATAATATAAATGACAGTATATTATATATAAATGTTAATATTAATGGTATTGGTTTATTATTTTATGCTGTTAGAATTGATACTCCTGGTGTGATTGAACGTGTATCAACATTATTTCGTGGTCACCCTAATCTCACTTCTGGTTTTAATGCTTTTTTGCCACCTGGATATAGTATATTTACTGATCCTCATAATCCTGACATAATTCGCGTTACAACACCTACAGGACCAATGACAATTAGTCAAAATATTACTAATGATATATATAATAGTAATAATAGTAATCAACCTCATCATCAAATACCTCACCCATTATTAAATAAACCTCCTTCTTCAAATTCAATTTATTATGGTTCTAATTATAATATTCCTCCTCCTTCATTACCATCAGGTCCTCCTCCTTCTTCCCATTCTATACATCAAAGTCATCAATATACTCATTCAGTGTATCATTATCAATCACAAACTCATGAAAATAAAAATATTATCAATGATAAAAGAATGTTAAATGATAATAATAATAATAATAATAATAACAATAACAATAAAAATACACCTTCATTATATCATAATAATCAACAACAACAATACCATACTCAATATCAATATTCACGACAGCAACAGCATCATAATTCCCAAATGAATCAATATTATAATAATCAACAGCCTACAATTGAACAACAAATTTCTACTTCTTATCAATCATCGCCTACTATTTCATCCCAACCTACTACTAATAATAAATCAACAAAAGGAAAACGACCTACTGTGGATTTTAATAATGCTATAAATTATGTCAATAAAATTAAAGTTAGTATATATAAAAAAAAGAAAGAACATATATATATATATATATGATCATATTGGCTTTAACTTCCTACTTTTTTTTCAATTAAAAAAAAACATTATTATATATATATATATATATATATTAACAGAATAGATTTGCTCATGACTCTGAAACGTATAAACAATTTTTAGAACTTTTACAAACCTATCAAAAAGATGAACGTAGAATAGATGAAGTTTATATGCAAGTACAACATCTGTTCCATGGCCATCCTGATTTATTAGATGAATTTCATCAATTTTTACCTGAAGTTGCAGAAGGTATATATATATACATTTATATTATGACTATGATTATTACTCTTCTATTATATTTATAAAAAAGATCATAAAGTATTATAATCATTTATTAACATTATAATCATTATAAAAATCAGGACAAAGCAACAAACGACCATTAATAAGTAGCTCAACATCATCATCATTACCAGCCGGAAAGAAAAAAAGACAAGGGGTAATTATTAAAATTCAATTTATTGATCTTATTATTATTATTATTATTATTATTATTATTATTATTATTACTATTATTATTATTACTATTATTACTATTATTACTATTATTATTATTTATTAATGAGTTTCATTTACTCCTATATAAAATTTTAGTTGAAACGAAATAAGAACGGTATTGATTCAAATAATTATGAAGATAATGACCATTATACAAAATCAGATGGTCCTTCCACTTCTTCTTTTAATAATAACAGTAATTCAGTATTTGATCCTAAAAACCCAATGGTATCTACTGAAGAAATTGAATTATTTGATCATATACATAAACATATTGGAAACAAACCATCTTATGAAGTGTTTTTAAAATTACTAAATCTTTATTCTCAAGATATTATTGAATTGGATGAATTAGTAAAACGAGTAGAAATGTTTTTAGGAAGTAAACCAGAATTAATGATTTGGTTTAAAGCTGTTATTGGATATGATTCATCCTCCTCCTCTACTCCTAATTCTACTACTATTGAAAAACCAAATACTTCTGTTCCAAAACCTGACCTTGTTCGATGTGAAACTGTTAATGATAGTCCTAGCTATAGACGTGTTCCAAAAGAGGTAATCTCCTATAATTATTTTTCATTATTATTATATATTTCTATTATTAAAATGAAACTTTTCTTTTCTTTTCTTTTATTTATTAATTTATTTATTTATTTATTTATTTATTTAATAGTGGCAATACCAACCTTGTTCTGGTAGAGATAATTTATGTTGGGAAGTATTAAATGATGAATATGCATCTCATCCTATTTGGGCAAGTGAAGATAGCGGTTTTGCTACAGCTAAGAAAAATATTTATGAAGAATATATGCATCGTTGCGAAGAAGAAAGGTAACGTTTATAATATATATATATATTGATTATTATTATTTTGATATTGATTATATATATAAATATATATGATAGATATGAATATGATGTAAACATTGAAGCCAATCTTCATACAATTGCTCTTTTGGAACCTATTGTAAAAGAATTAGAAAATATGTCGATAGAAGAACAAGAACGTTATACTCTTACACCAGGTCTTGGTGGTCAATCCGTTTCTATTTATGAACGTACAATAAAAAAAATCTATGGTACTGATCGTGGTGCAGAAGTCATTCAAATGCTTTATTCTGAACCTGCTCGTACTGTTCCAATTATAATGAAACGATTGAAACAAAAGGATGAAGAATGGTCAAAAGGACAAGTAATAATAATAATAATAATAAAAAGAAAGAGAGAAAGAAAGAAATAAGTATATAAATAAACTAATTATTAATCACGATACTCTCTATATATATTTATATATAATTAGAGGGAATGGAATAAAATTTGGAGAGAGATGGATGAAAAAAATTATTATAAATCTTTAGATTACCAAGGCTTAACATTTAAATCAAGTGAAAGAAAAACAGTTACAAATAGATACCTCCTTAATGAAATTGAATCATTATATCAACATGATGACAATGATAATGAAAATGAAAAAGATCATCATCATCATCATCACTCAACACAAAGTCATGAACAAAAGAGTAACATTTCATCATCATCAACAACAATTCCTCATTTATCTTATAAAATTAGCGATACTGAAATATTTGATGATATTTTGTATCTCATTAATATGTATATGGAACATCAAAATGGATTCAGTCCAAATGATAAAAATAGAGTTCGAAAATTCTTTAAATCATTTGTACCAATATTTTTTAATGTTAATGCTGATTTCATATTAGAAAATAAAAATAGTAATGGTGATAATCAGTCTTTAGGAAATAATAAAACGAATAGTAACAAAATGGATGAAGATGAAGATAATGATGAAGATGGTGATGATCATAGTACTAATACACCCACTTCCTCCTATTCAGAAGATAATTTAAGTGAAGATCAGCAACAGCGACAGAAGAAACATCAAAAATCAAAACAAGTAAAATCTAGATCATCATCAAGATTAAAACATATAGACCAAACAACAGATTCTTTTAATACTAAAGAAAATTCATCAGATGATAAATTATTAGATGATAAAATAACCAAAAATGATGATGATGATTCAAAAGAAATAGTAGAAAGTGTTGATAATGAAATGAAAGTAATTGAACATCATAAATCAAATAATCTTGCACCTACTTCTTCTCCAATACTTGAGTCAAATTCAACCAATCAATTATCTTCTGAAAGTAAAGATCTTGCTACAATAGAAATCATGGATACAGCGTCTGCAATGACTACACCAAAATTCTGCTATAGAATAATGAATCATTTATATGGAAATAATTATTTTTACTGCTTTTTAAGACTTTTTGAGGTAATAAATAGATAGGAATACCTTATAAAAAAGAAAGAAAGAAAGAAAGAAAAGAAATTAACTCTATTACTATGTATATATAGATGATTTATAATCGATTAGCCAAAATAAAAAAAACAAGTGAAGAAATTGCAAAGGATCCAAGTCATTATTCAATTAATGAAACTGCTGAACAATTAGGTTTAATAAGTAGCCGTTTTGATGGTATATACATATAAACCTAAGAAAGAAGATAATGATATTAATTTATGATTGATCAATATATTACTATTTTATATATTTAAATATTGAGAACATCTTTTATTATAATTGTTATTATTTTATTTTAGATTTGGATTTATCACAAGGAAGCTATAAAGCATTATTTGATCAAATAGATCGTTTCTTTGACTCTGATATAGATGCTGCTACCTTTGAAGAAAATACTCGTTATCTCTTTAAGACAGATGCATATATAATATTTAATATTGATAAATTAGTTCAAACTATTATAAAGCAGGTATGGCATATAAAAAAAAGGAAAAGGAAAAAAAAAAAGCGATGAACTTATAAATATTTTTAATATTACTGCTTAAATAGATTCAAACTTTAACAACTGATGAAAAATCTGTGGAGCTATTTACGTTGTACCAAGATAATCAACGAATTACCAATAATTTTATATATCGTCCCTTGTCTGTGTATCGTTCTCAAGCGGAAAATCTACTTGGAAATAATGATCATTTCTTTAGAATTAGTTATGTAAGTTTATGTATATATATATATAAATATATTAAGAAAAAAAGAATTTATTATAAGGAAGTAAAAATGATTGATAATGAACTTTTCATTTTATCTCTATGCATAAATTTATAATAGAATAAGAAAAATCATCAACTTTTAATATTTTTGCTTGATAATGACGATGAAGAAACACCTGATGAACAAGAAAGCTATGAAAATTATATACATGATTTTATGAATTGGAAAGTAGTACAGGATCCAAAACTTAGTGCAACACGACCATCAATTCTAAAAAGGTATTAGAAAAAAAAAGATGGACTTAAAATTAAAAATACTTATCCTTTTTTAATACTTTTAATATTTTTAGGAATCTGCAAATAAGTCGCCATTTACTTAATGACGTGATTATTGATAATAAACTACATTATATGATTAATCATGATGATAAAAATTATCGTTTATCCTATAAACAAAATACTGAATATTTTTTCTATCGCCAACCTATTATTACTACATCTTCATCATCATCAACGACAATGCCAAACAATAATAATAATGGTATCAGTGCATCATCAGCATCAATAAATAACAATAATAAATGGGAACATTCGTTATTTTTAAAGAAAAAATTGGATAATCATCAAGAATTAGAAAAAATGGAAATAGATGCAAGTCAACTATTAATTGGCATAAAATAAAAGTTTAAAAAAAAGACGATTACAGAAAATCATAGCTATATATATATATATATATATTAATCAATATACTACTATTTGCTATTTATACCTTTTTAATGAAAAGTAATACTCTTATATCAATATATACAATAATAAAAACGATATACATATAAGGTTTTTAATTTTATTTTGGAGCAGGATTTTAACAAAGTTTAAAACTAAAGAAATTTATACTCTTTATATAAAAAATGTTTCGCTATAATCATATATATATATATATATTAGAAAGCTCAGATTTTGTTCTTTTTATTTATTAATTATTTTTGTATTTATTTATATTTTTTTATGCAAAACACAACTGTTTCAAAATAATGTTTTATGGAAAAAGTAAAAAAAATAACCATCTGTTTTTTAATTCTACCTATTAAAAAAATAGATGGGACTACCTAATCAAAGATTTGTTTCTAGTTAAAAATAAAAAAGATAATTAATCTTGTGAATTCTTGTTTTTACTAAACCTACTACATACAAAATGTATAAAGTTAAACTTTTTTTGGTGTAATGTGAGAGAAAAATTTGCAAAGCAATACATTAATCGCGTAATGTTTGATTTCATCCAATAAAATTTCTTGAAAATGAATATAATTGATTTTAAACACCGACGCTGGTATGTTTTATTTCGACATATAAAAATAAAGTTGCTTGTTTCTTTTTTTTTCTCTTCTCTTCTCTTCATTACTTCATAAATATATTAAATAAATTCAAATAAAATGGTTCTCCGTCTTGGTTCAATTGCTCCTGGTAAATAAAAATAATATATACATAAATATATTACTGTATGTTTATTCTTATTTGAATAAAATAATCTAAACACGTCTTTTTTTTTCTTTCTTTCTTATCTTAACAGATTTCGAAGCTGAAACTACCAAAGGTAAAATCAAGTTCCACGAATTCATTGGTGATAAGTGGACTATCCTTTTCTCTCACCCTGCTGATTTCAGTAAGTATCTATCTATGTTATATTATTATTCTATTTTTAAACAAAGAAAATAAAAGGAAAAAAGAAGAAACGTGTGTGTGTGAAAATAAGAAACATAAAAAAAGATAAGGATTATTATAAAGTGAATAAATATATTCAAAAAAAGTTATTTATACATTTACTAATTATAAACATTTATTTATTATTTAAAATAATAGCACCTGTATGTACTACTGAACTTGGTTTAGTAGCTGCACTTGAAGATGAATGGGAAAAACGTAGTGTCCAAGTTATTGGTTTATCCGCCAACGGATTAGAAGATCATGCTAAATGGATTGAAGATATTAATGAAGTTAACAATGTTCAACTTAACTTCCCCATTATTGCTGATGCTGATCGTAAAGTATCTGAACTTTATGATATGTTGGATCATCAAGATGCTACTAATGTTGATGCTAAAGGTATTCCATTCACCGTTCGTTCCGTTTTCATCATTGACCCCAAGAAAACCATTCGTCTTATTTTAACTTACCCTGCTTCTACTGGTCGTAACTTTGATGAAATCTTACGTGTCGTTGATTCTTTACAATTAGGTGACCAACATCGTATTACTACCCCTGGTAATTGGAAAAAGGGTGATGATGTTATTATTCATCCTAGTGTCTCTACTGAAGAAGCTCATAAGATCTTCCCCAGTGTCCGTGTTGTTAAACCTTACCTTCGTCTTACCAAGTCTCCTTTCTAAATAACTAAATCAATATCAAAAAAATAATATAATCATTAATAATAGTATATATATCCTAGCTTTTTATTTCTTTTTTTTAAAAAAAATTATTTAGCGTTTTGTAGTAAACATATATATAAATGTATTCTTTTCTTTTTATTTTTTCAAAAAGGAAAGTTTATATTTTAATAAATAAAAAATCATGAATATAGTATATATTAATTAAAAAAATGGTTTATTTTTTATTTTATTTTATTTTTTCTTTGGGTTGAAAAAAAAGGATGACTATACCTTCGTAGTTTAAAATGTGTATTGCATAATTCATAGTAGACCATGCTTTTTTTTTGACATTTATTTTATGATCATTTTATTTCGTAGAAGTAATATTAACAAGAATAAAAGTATTATAATTATATCATTTTTATTTTATTATTTATTATTTATTTGTGTGTCTTTACTAAGTATAACCCTACCCCTTATTATTTTCTTTTCTTTTGTTATAAGAATAGATCCTATATTATTTTTGTTTTAGTATGAAAATCTTTTTTTTCAACGGAGATTTAAAATCGATTTGGTAATTTTTGCACTGTTATATAAATAAAAATTTCCCCAACTTCTTTTTTTTCACTTTTCTTTTCTTTCTATTGATTCTTTTTTACTAAATAATAAAAGAAGTAGAACGTAAATATAAATATTATAGAATAATAACATATAAAATAGTATAAAATGGATATTGGAAATCTTGGTATATTTAAAAAAAATGATGAATCTACTACTGGAGCTTCCAAGGAAAGATCTGTAGGAGACAGTAATAACAATCAAAAACAAGGTTCAACTAACATCTTATCCCAACTTGGTGATTACGATGATCCAAACGCCTCTTCAAATACTAATAATAATGAAGTAGATAGTGATGACGAAGTTGGTCCTGAAGAACAACCTAGTAATAATACTAATACAAACACTTCTCAACCTACTTCTACAACTAATGTAACTACCACTACTACCAATCCTAAATAAATAAGTAATAACTGGACATTATGTATACTCTTTCTCTTGTATATTCATTTTTTCATTTTTTTCATTTTTTTGGTTGACTTGGTATGATGTTTTATATGCACTGGGGTTCTTTAGTGAACTTTCTTCATGTATATATAAAGTAAACATGATCAATACATATATACACTTTATGTAATAAATATAAAAGAAATAGTCATGAACACGTTAAAATAATGGTTTACTTTACGATAATTTAAAGAGTATTCTTTTAAAAAAAATAAGACAATGTCTGCAACGGTTTATTTTAGTATACTTTTTTTTTGTAAGTGATGGGTAAAGGGAAAAAAATAAATAAAATCGACTAAAAATGAAACAAAATGAAACAATAAATTTTAAAATTAAAAAAGAACATATATATATATATATATAAAACACATAAGCATATACATAAATACATTAAAGCATAAATGGGATATATAAAAATAAAATAAAATAAAATGTACAAAGAAAACGATATATAAATATAATTAAGTTGGTGGTATATAAATATAAATAAAAAAAGGAATAATAATAATAATCATTATAAAAGTATTTTTTTACAAACCAAGATCAGCACGATGTTTAAGAATATAATCATTCACATCTTTATCATCTACCCAACATTGATATTGTATAAGTTTTAAAAAAGAACGTTCTAATTGATCAATATCTTGATAAAGAAACAATCCATCACATAAATCATATAATTGATGTTTTGTTAGAGTATTATTGGTCCATGTACTTCCTTTTAAAAATTTAGAAGCTAATAATAAAGATCCTAATAATAATCTATGACGTGTATCTATTTTATTTTTTAAAAAAATAAAGAGTAAAATAAAAAGAAGTAATGAATATATATATACATAAAGCAAACGAATAATAATGGTAATAATAAAAAGAATTTATTTATATTTACCATAGCCACCAACAGCATTACTTGGCAAAAAAGATTTAATTCTTTCCAAATAGATTAAAGCTACGATGGCTGTCCTACAGTTAATTTCAGCTCCGATGGTTATCTTTTGGATAAAATATAATAATTCTGGAAGTGGTGGTCTTTCACGAATAGTTGATACTCCTTTTCCATTTGTATTTTGTTTAAGTGGTAATACATCACATAAAGTAATAGCTATAAAGTCTATATATATATAATATTAATATTGGTATTGTTATTATTGTTATTTACTAAAAAAATAAAATAATATATATATATATAAATATATATATAACTATACCTATAAGAATGGATGGTAATCGTCGATAGGTATTATTAGTTGATGGTATATCAGAATTACATAAGGGAATATTAGAAGAAAAATGATGAAGCATGATTAAAATAAAAATAGAATAGAAGAAAAGAGAAAAGAATTAAAAAAGTGAAAGAAGAAGAATAAAAAGAGGAGAAAAAAAAAAGAATTAAAAAAGTAAAAAGAAAATCATTTATTTAGGTAAGAGTTATTTATTTAATCAAACAAAGAAAAACAAAAAACAAAAAAAAAAATATTAAAAAAAAGGTGGAAAGCCTATCCGAAACACATCAATCATTGTTTTAATATTATTATTATTTATCGGATTTTCCAAAAATGTCAAGTCGAAAACAAAACTGCCAAAATATGGTTGTCATGAGTTCAATCAATATGATAATAAAAAAATTCATCTCCACCTCCTTATATTCAAAATTGATAAACCTTTTTTATTATTAACGACAAATTTATTTATTTACGGAATAACCATAAAGAGTTCTTTTTTTTTTTTTAAAAAAACTAAAAATCAATAAATCTTTAATTCTTTTTTATCTATACTAACCTACAGATGAAAGTGATTTTATTATATTTATCTCTTTTTTTTATATTTCCTTTTTCTTTTTATTATCATTAAAGATAAACAAATAATAGTAATCATAGTAATAATAAAAAGGTATAAAAGATATAAAAATAAGTAATGATCTACATATATATATATATATATATATTAATTAAAACGATATGATTGTTGTCTTAATTGATTTCTTTCATCTAAAATGGCTTCAAATGTTTGTTGTACATTAATGTCATAATGATTTTTAATAAAAGGTGAAGAATGAATCAGTTTTTCTAATGGCCTTTTTTTATTATTGTTATTATTATCATTTTGTGATGATGGTGATGATTTATGTTTCATTAATGTCATGTATTGACAAAGTTTTTCAATTTTTTCCCAGGCTTCTGCCGCTGTTGTTGGATGATGTGCTTTTGCTGATTGATCAATTAATGCTCCACTAAATTGTAATTGAATTTCCTCAAATGCTTTCCCCTATTTTATAAATATATAAATATATAAATGTAAAAGATGAGAAATATATAAATAATAACTTTTATGGTTATTATTTTTTATTATTATTGATTGATTGATTGATTGATTTTTTTTAATTATTTACTTTAGTTTCAGGATAAAAAGTATGTACAATGAAAGCCATTAATGCGCATAAACAAGCAAAGATAACATATGTTCTCCACCCTAAATACCTAAATAAAAAAGGAGCCAACTGAGAAATCAAGATACTAAAAGCAAACATCGATCCCGTTGTTACACCCATAGCTCTTGCTCTTAATAATTGAGGATAGATTTCAGCAGGATAAATATATGCCGTTGGCCCCCATGACATAGCAAAGCATATTAAAAAAGTGCATAAACCTGCTAGGATACACAGAGTGGCGTTGTTATTTGTTATAAATATCGAAACTTCCATAATTGAACCTGGATATAACCTTTGATTATTGATGATATGTGTTTCTTTATTATAAACTCCTTGTACTATGGCTATGAACACCATGAAAAAACACATGCTGATGGCTCCAATCGTGAGAATACGACGTCGATCTAAACGGTCAATCTAAATTAAGTAAAAAAAAAAAAAAAGAAAAGAAAAAAAATCAAAGTTAAAATTTTGTATACCCTTTTTTTTTAAAAAAAAACTGTTCATTTTTATCTCCTTTTTTCTTTTTTACATAAAAAAATACTGGAATTGTTGCTAGCATATTAACGACACCACTAATACCATAACCTGAAGTAAATAAATATGTATACAAATTATTATTATGATGTAAATATTTTTATAAAAAAATAAAATAAAATAAAATGATCATGTACCTAACAAGGCGGAGTTGATCTGAGTCAAACCAGTTGATTCCATTATCTGTGGTAAATAAAACCTTTAAAAAGAAAAAAACAAGCATAAGATAACAAATAATTTCCTTTTTTATAAATAACAATAATAAATAGAAAAAAAAAGAAAAAAAAACTTACAATATTGCATTAATACCAGTACATTGAGTCATTATATGTAAACCCATTCCTAATAAAGTTCTTTTCCAATTATTATCAGTACCTTTAGAAAATAAAGTTAAATAAGAACTAGTAGCTTTTGATTTTTCAAATTCAATATCTTGTACAATCACTTGATATTCAATATCTAAACTTTGATTATATTCTCTTTCTTCTACATCTTCTTCGTTTTTATTCTTTTCATCATTCAATGTTGCTATTGGGATATCAATAAAAGTGAAAGAGGATGATGATAATCTTTTTAATTGATTAAGTGGTAAATGTTGATGAGGAAGATGTAAGTAATTATCTATATTATTCTCTGTTGTTTTTTTTGATGATGAAGATGATGATTTTCTTTTTCTCCTTCTTAGTTTTGCTAAAGTAATACTTGCTTCTTCATTTCTTCCACTATAAACTAACCAACGGGGACTTTCAGGTATACACCAATGAATTCCAAATAATAAAATAAGTGATGGACCTAGTTGAATATAAAGTGGTAATTTCCATGATAAATGTTTAGAAAGATGAATGGTACAGTAACCCATCCAAAATGATAAACAAAATCCAACCGTGACTCCAAATTGATAAAGTGTAATCAATCTCCCACGATGTTTTGGTATTGCAATTTCGCTTTGATCTAATAATAATAATAATAATAATAATAATAACAATAAAATAAAATATATGCAAAAATAAATAAGGAAAACTTAATTTCACATTATTATTATTATTATTGTTATATATCATTATTATGTTTAATTTCTTTTACATAATGGGACCAATACACTAAATATACTATATATATATATATATATATGATAATAAGTGAAATATCCATTATTAGTTTAATTCATTGCTTAGTTATGTCCAAAATAAATAAATAAATAAATAAATAAATAAATAAATAAATAAATAAATAAATAAATAAATAAATAAATAAATGAATTTTATTTACCCCAATGAAATACCAGTGATTATGCGACCAAGTAATAAAATTCCTATATGATTACTAAATAGCTGAATAGTTGTACCTGTCAAATGGAATAATGTACTAACGTAAAAAAATCGTTTTCGGCCTATATAATCGGCAACTGGTCCAGATAACTATTTTACATATATACATATTAAAGCCATAAATTATTAATGTAATTATTTATTTATTTATTTATTAGTGATAATCTTATATTTTATTATTCTTATGTATTATTATTACTAATGTTATTATTTTTTTTTATTAAGTGTATGTTATTTAATGTTATGTTTATTAGCTTTTTTTTTATTTTTCTTTTTTTTTTTTTCATTACCATTTCATCCTATTTTATTTTATTTGTATAAATTAATTAATATACTTACGATAGCAGAAAGGCAAGAAGCCGCCATAGGAACCGATAAAATAGTTGCCACACTTTTGGAATCTTTGATTGAAAAAGTATCTTGGAAATCATCCATTATTAAAAACGCTGATATGGAACCATTGTCATACCTTTTTTTTTTAAAAAAAAAATTAAGAGTTTGATAATATATATAAATAATGTTAATAAAAACAGGAATATTAAAATATTTAAACTGTTGTTTTCATAATTTAGATGTTGAAAATATTTTAACATTTGGTTTATTTACCCATACTAAATAAAATACATAATTATAATAGAAATATATTAGTATTTTGCTTTTTTTTTTTTTTTTTTTTTTACTGTTTTTAATATATATGTATAAATATGTAAGTAAAAGAAAGAGAAAGAAAGTAAAGAAGTATATAAAAATGTAGTTCAGTTTTTACCAAAAGTCCACCAATGCTTACAAAACTATATATATACGAGTGAACATTATATAAAAATGATTTATGTAAATAAGTATTATATACCCATTGTTATACAAATATTATCTATTAAGCAAATACCTGCATATTGTATAAAGTTTCCAGTGAGATGTAAGCATCTAGTTTTAGCTCAATGAGCCTTTTGAAAAAGAAATTTATTCAACAAGCAATTAAGAAAAATAAAATATATTATAAAAACTAAAGAATGGAAAAAAAAGTGAAATAGAAATAAAAAAAGAAAAAGAAAAAAAAGAAAAAGAAATGAAAAAAAAAAGAAAAGTCTTTTTTTTAAAAAAAAGGAACATGCAAGTCGGAATTTATGCATTAATTTTATAACAATTTTTCTTTATTTAAAATATAAAAATATATACATTGCTAATAAACTATCATTCATCCTATATATATATATACACCCTATTGTTATTATTAAAAAATAAATAAATAAATATGAATAAAATACATTAGTAAATAATCAATTAAATAGTTATCATAAATGAATAAATTATTTAATATTGATGTTATAAATCAGAACATAAAATGTGGATTTGTTTATCTCATAGTACCCAACTCCTCCTGGTACTCTGAAGTAGCAAATATAAAAAAAAGGATCATCATATATATTTATAACATTCAATAATAATGTATAGTATATTATTATTATTACCTAAAAATATAAATAATTTTAAATTAGTATATTTATATATATATAAAGATCAATCGTATTTATATTTATATTTAAAAAAGAAAGGATTCAAAAAAAAATCATCAGAAAATTATGTGGTATTTGTTAATCTCACAAGCCTTAAACTCCTCCATAAAGGCTTCTGTAGTAGCAAATATTTAAATACAATCATCATGCTATTTTCTTTTGAGTCCTTCTTTTTTATTATATGTATATATTTTATACTGTATTCTTACCTTATAAAACTAATAAAATATGAAAATGTATTACACCTAGATAGAGCAATTCTTATATAAACAAATTGCATCAAAAGATATTATAAAAGTATTACTTGTATCCTATATCATTATTCTTTTCTTTCAAACTAAAAAAAAATAATAATTCAATTTCTACAAGGTACAATTAATATTATCTATTTGTAGGAATTTAAAAGAAAAAAAAGAAATATTAATATCATCCATCCATCCATGCATTCATCTATTCATCTATTCATCTATTCATCCATCCATCTATCAATCCATTTATATTAAAACAATGATTACCTTTTAATACAGTAAATAATATTTTTTTTTAAGGTTAAAAAAAGAGAAGAAAAATAAAATAGAAGGAAGAAGTGTATGAAACTGGTACTTAAAAAAAAAAACAGTTACTAAAAAATAAAATTGAAACTCAGATATATGTGCCTTTTTTTTTTTTGCTGCGTACATTTTTGATTTTAATATAAACCCTCTTTGATTTAACAACTAAATTAATTTCTATATATAATTGGTATTGTCATAAAATAATAATAAGGATATTAATAGTAGTAATCTAAAAAAGGAAGAAGGAGAAAAAGAAAAAAGTAAAAAAAGAACCTCTATATACAGAATTACAGCCTTCCTATTTTGTATAAATATATATTTATATATTTTTTATACTATCTAACACAACATTTTGCATTGTTTATTTATTTTACATAGATATAAATTTATTTAGTAATGATGATGAGGGTGACGACTGTGATGATGATAAAAAATAAATAAAATAAAATAAAATAAAGGAACGGTATTTTATCATAAAAGGCAGTTTATTTATTTACTTTTTTTCTTTTTTTTTTTTTTTTTTCAGGTCAAAATAAATATAAACAAACATCTATTTCAATTAATTGATGATAATTATATAAATGATAAAATACTACATAAAATAAGTATCAGTTAATAAATATATATAGAATATCATTTTAACTATTTGATTATCACATTTATGTTTGATGATGGTTATTATTTTTTTTTCATGATGATAACATACAAAGATGGTATTTCCTTTTTGGTCAAAGATTTCTTTTGTTCTTAACTTTATCTAATCCAAACAAATATTATACAAAAATAAAAACAAATATTAAAACAAACAACTAGTGTATTTTTTAGTTTTATTTAGAACAAAAAAAAGAATTACTTTTTTTTTTAAGATAATAATAATAAGACAAAAAAAAAGATTACTTTTTTTTAAGATAGTAATAATGATAAATAATAAGATATATATATATAAAAGAAATAATAAATAATGATAATGATAATGATATATATATAAATCGAAAAAAAAAGAGGCAAAAGGGGAAGAGGAAGAGGGAAGAGAGAGAGAGAGAGAGAGAGAAAAAAAAAAAGAGATTAGAATTGAATGAAATAATAATGAATAGATGAATGAATAAATAAATAAAAAAAAAATAACATTTACATTAATATATTATATAGATGAATGATTAAATTTATAAGGAACATTGGAATGGGTTGTATATAAGTGAAAGGGAATTTACAATAAGGATAGAAAAAAAACTAAGGAAAGAAAATAATTGAAAAAAAAAACCAAACAAACAAACATTAATATATGTTGATGATCAGTTTAAAAAAGTTGAAAAAAAATATCATTAAGCTTTAATTTGTTGTTGTTTTTCTTGTTGTTGCTGTTGTTGTGGCCAGTTGACTGGATGAACTCTTTTCGAAGTTGCTGACGGTCTAATGATTTTTTTCTTCATGTTTTGTTGTTTTGGATAATAAACTGTTTCAGGTTTAGGTAATGTTGAATATTCCACAGGTACCATAAATGGCTGTGTCTTCTTCTCAATGTTGGTTTCTTGATCTGGATAAACATGTATTAAATGTGTACCTTGTCCTTTTGGTACTTGATGAGCTACACCTTTTTCATCAAATACAACTTCATGAATAGTTGGCTATATATAAAAATAATTATATAAAATAGATAAAGTAAAAGAGGGTTAAAAAAAAAAGGTATTAAAAATGATTAGATGTCAAAAATTCAATTATATATAAATCATTTTTTAAAATAAAACTTACTTCTTCAGAAGACATACAACAACCCATATTTTTTTATTTTTATTAGAATTATAATTTATATACTGTTTTAAAAATATATCACTTTAAAAAAAGTAAAAAGGAAAAAGAGAAGAAAGAGAAAAAAAAAAAATAAACATTTGACCTTTTTTTTTTTATAAATATATATAGCCAAGCCAGTATAACATAACAAATTTCTAAAAAGAATCAAAGCCCAAAATAATGCACAAACCAATCGAGAAAAGGTCAAAAATAAACACTGCCTTTCCAAATATTGATATCACCTATTTTTAGATTTTCGAAATCTTTTTGTACATAAAATAATTTTAACTCCGTTCTTTTAAAGGTTTAACCATTCCTATTTTTTTTTTTAGCCTAATGTTTACTATTTTTTTTATTTTAGCCTATTGTTTTTTATCTTTTTACTAAAAAAAATACCACCTATAAAAACTTACTAGTATGAATCTATTTTAGTTATTTTAGTTATATATTTTATATGGTATTGATTACTTAAATGGTTTGTAAAAAAATTAAATTTAAAAAAAAAAGGTGAATAAAATCATTTGATATCATGATAATAATAAAAAGTGAGTCGACAAACTTTTTTTTTTTGACACTTTTTTGTATTTTCATTTATAATTTTGTATATATGAGAGATAAAAAATATCATTAGATGTATATATATTAAATATAAATATATAATCTTTTATTGTTATTGTAAGATAATTGTTAAATTGTAATATGATGATGATGATGATGATTATATCTATAAATATTAAAAAAAAAAAAATGAGTATCAAATTTTCAATTTTTTGGCATAGTAATTTATTTTTCTATTTATTATCCACAATTTCTTTTTTTTTTTTTTTAAACACACACTCAGAAAAAAAATTGTTAATATATAAATAGAATTATATCAATCACCAATTAAATACGAATTAGCATTAATATTTTATATGTAAAGATTTCATAGTTTTTTTTTTTGCTGATCATTAATATTTCCTTAATTCATTATTATAAAATACTACTTACATTATTCTTCTTATTTTTTCCATAATTAATGATGAAAGCTTTTTTTTTTTAGATTTATATCATATTTTTATTTTTTATTCCAAAAATGTCAAATCCATTAAAATCGTTATTATTATTATTATTATTATTATTATTATTATGATCATGATTCTTTATTATACACGTTTCATTAAATTATGAACTGGTGCATATAAAGTGGGATCTTCTTTTCCTCCAGTGAAAACTAATTTAATTGCCCTATAAATAAATCCAACCACTACAACAGACCCACCAACAATACCACAAAGTCTTACCAAGAAATCAAAAAAGGATGCATGATATTCATGAATATTAATTGTAATAGGTTCAATATCATATTTAAAAAATATACCAGGAATAATACTTTGTGCATCTTTTTCAGTGTATGATTTTCTTGCGTCTGTTACTGCGTATTGATTTGTTAATAATATATTTCCACTTTGATCAAAATAAGTTGTTGGGACAACTGATACAATATATTGGAATATTTCAAAATCTAATAAATAAAATAAATAAAAAAATTGTTAAAAAAAAAAACAGTGTGTTTATCATATCATTCTCAACCTTCTATGTATATAAATATACTCACTTGATTCTGTAATTTCAACACTATTATCTAATGGGTTGACTAATCCATTATAATGACCTCCAAATGAAAATTCATCAATTCGATGAGTAAAGTTCATCACTATTAAAAAAATATCAAAATGTTAATTAATATGTTTATATGGCTATATAAATGATTTAAAATTTCCAATTTAATTCAATTCTAGTTTAGTTGACTTACTTCCATGATCAGTATGAGTTTCTCCATCTATATAAAAAATAATAACCAAATATTACATATATTAGTTTTTATTTTATATAATGTCAGATAAATTTAATTATCATATCATCTTAGTAATAATAATAATAGTAAAGTAGCTTACAATAACCATGGCCAGCAGCGGTAATATGTAAATTTGCAGCGACTTTATTTGCATCTATTGATCCATAAATTCTACAAGCACCCATGTCAATAGCTACTCTTTCATCATATGGTTTTCCACTTGCTGCTTTAATAATTTCATGAATATATCTTTGATCTTGACCATCGTAAGTTCTATCCATTATTAAATGTAAATATATGTATGTGTGTATTATTATTATTATTAATATCCAATAGGTATTCTTTTTTTTTTTTATCCTTTTTTAATTATTGTCTTCCATACTTTTTATTTGTATCAATAGAAAATTCAGCCTATAAATCAACAATATTTAATTAGTTGTTCATATTCTTTTATTTCAATTATTGATTCAATTATCTGTTTCTTACTGGAATCATTTTTAAACTATTTGATAAATGTATACGTTGACCAGCAGCATCAAATATATGTACCAATAAAACTATATATAGATATATGTATATATTTAAAAATTCAATAATTTATATATTAGTCTATATAAAATGAAAAAAATTCCATTTTTTATTATTATTTCATCATGTCTGCCTCCTTGTTAAATATTATTAATCTTTAATCATCATAATTGTTGTACTCATCTTTTTTTTTTCCTTCATCATATTTACATAACTTTACTTACGATTACAAGGCATAGCAACAGTTAAATCCATATTTACTGTTACAGATTTATCTACCGTTGAATCGATTAAAAATTCATGTCTAGTTTTTAACTTTCTATATCTATTGATTATATGTTAAAAGTAAAAAAAAAGAAAGAAAGGAAAAGTTCGTAAGTTTCTTAGATATATATATATATATATATAAATTTATATTATACAATACTCTGAATATTCGCCAATAGAAAAAAATACAAGAACAAATATTAATAACATAGTTAATAGACCACCTTTTTCACTACGCGTTTGATTATCCATTTCAACTTTAGGAAAAGCATCAAAAACAGATGCCTTCTGAGCTATTTTACGAAGTGACATGATCTAATTATAAATGATAAAATAGATATATATATATATATATATAAGATGAATATTGATAATATTAAATATTTTATAATAGAAAAAAAAAAAAAAAAAAAAACAATATCATTTATTTATCTATATGATTACCAAAAACGAAATATAGAGGGATAAAAAGAGAAGGAAGAAAAGAGAAGTAAGGGAGAGAGAGAAAAAAAAAAGGTACATATGAAAAAATTAAGTATCCTTTTTACGGAAAAATTTATCGGAGTTTGAATTTTCATTTATTTCCTATTTCAAAGTATAAACTATTATGGGATAGAAAAAATATCATAGCATTTTATTACTGATCAAAAATGAAACATAATAAAACAAGAATTATTTTTCAATATATAATGAAGATAAATAATCTATCATTGTGATAAATAAATAAATAAATAAATAAATGATGAAAGGTGTTGAATTAGGTATTAAAAATACTAAAGAATTTACTTAGTTTGATATATGTAAAAAAAAAGTATTAACTGTATATATATATATATAAAGAAAATAGAAAAAAAAATGATACAAATAAAAAAAAATAGTAATAAACAAAAACATATGTATTATACTTTATACACTCTTTTTCTTATATTGATTTTAATGCTGAAGATAGAGCAATTAAAAATACTCCAATAAAAAAGAAAAGAACAACACGATTATGGTTATCATCAAATTTAATGGCTTGTGGTAACATACTCTATAGATAAGAAAAATAAAACCCATTATTATTATTATATTTCCACTCATCTATTTTATTTATTTATTTATTTTACCTGAATGGTTATAAAAGACATCATACCACTTATTATTCCAAATGTAATACCAAATAAAGTATCTACTTGATCTTTACTTACAGAAGAAAATGCTAAAAGACCAATTAGAGCACCTAAAGGTTGTGATAACCCACCCATAATAGCTGCATAAAGAAAAGCACCAACTCTAGACCCTGTAGCATAATATAATGGTAATACTAACATGAACCCTTCAGTGACATTATGAATGGACATGGCTGCTGCTACATTAACACTTAATGATGATGATGCTTGACTTGATATAAACATGATTAATCCCTCTGTTATTATAAGTAAATAAAAAAGAAAAATGTTAATAATAAAGTATCACTTTTTTCCCTTTTTATTTATTTATTTATTTATTTATTTTACCTGGGAATTTATGTACACAAATGGCAATAGCTGTTTGTATTCCAATGGTTAAAAATTGATGTTTTTGATCAATAGGAAAAGGATCATCTTTATTATTATTATGATGATGATGATGATGATGATCACTGTGAGTTTGTTGTTCCTCTTGATCATGTGATATCGTGTGATGGGTATGTTCATGGAACCTAAAATGAGCATCTACTAAAGTAGTACCATAAGATGAAGGGTGATGGTGATGATGATGATGAATTAAACTTTGATATTCATTAGTTTCTACTATTTCTACATTATTTCTTTCATCTTGTCTATTATTATTATTATGTACATTATTTTGAGATGTTATTAATGAAGTATCATTATTGTTATATGGAAGATCATTTCTAGGTTTAGAAGAATGAGATGAATTAGATGATGAAGAAGAAGCTGATGATGATGATGCATTATCAGCTAAATGATTATGTTTATGGTTATGATGATGATGATCATGTTGTATAGGAGAATCGGAACCACAAGCATGAATAGCATCTGGAGTACACCAATGAATAATCCGTGTTAACAAAAAAGTAATAATTGTTCCACAAAAAAACCAAAAATACGCCATTAAAGTGGAATTTAAACGTTGTTGTGATTCAGGTAATAATGATGTTAAAGAAGCTATTAATAAAACCCCAGATGCTAACGCCATAGACGATGCAAGAAACTTTTTATTTGATAATATAGACCCATGTTGTTTATATAGCAGTTTATCAATAAATACAATAGAAGCTAAATAATAATAATAAAGAAGAACATATAAATAATTAGTATATTTGAAAAGATAGAACTTGCTTTTTCTTTTTTTTTTGTTATTTAAACATAAAAATAAATACCTCCAAATACACAAGCCATACTAGAAATGGATACCATTATCCATCCTTCTTTGGTATCATGATGATTCATAATGAATTATCAAAAAGTATGTATTATATAATAAATTAATAATGAAAGATAAAAAGTGAAGAAAAAGGAAGAAGAAGAGTGAGATTCGATTAATAATTTTTTTAAAAGACAGAAAAAAAGGTTTCAACTAGTTATACTATCTATTATGTGGTGTAACAAAGTCACAAAATTTTTCGAAATCAAAAATTTTTGGTCAAGTGATCAAAAATGACCCTGAATTATACTTTTAGTAAGAGAAAAAAAAAATACCATCTTATTTTAACCATTGTATTTTAACCATCATATTTTAGCAAGTAAAAAAAGTAGATAGTAAAAAATATTTATATTGATCATTTTATGTATATATATATATATATATGTTTAAGAATTCATCATAATTAATAGTAATAATACTAATAAGAAAAAGTACTGACACGGTTTTATATTTAGAAGAGATATGCAAGTTTCAGTATAAAAATTGAATGTTTTGTAAATAAAGGGAGATGAGTTAAAAATGGATATTTTTACTCTTTTTATTTAATCATTTTTATTTTTAAAATATAAATATTATGAGTGTAAATAAGCCATTTCAAGATACATAAATAGAAAATTCTCTTATTTATAAACAATAAATTAGTAAAATAATAATACGTTTGATTACAAAAAAGAAAATAACTATGCAAAAAATTTAAACCCAGATAGACCTAAAAAAATCAATGAAATGTATGCATTGGTTGATAATGGTTCCAAAATGGTTGACCCAACTATTTATATATATATATATATATATATATGAGTATACATAAAATAAATCTTTTTTTTTTCTTTTTTTCTTTTTTACACTTGATTCAAGAATATAGAAGTAGGTTGTTGTTGATGATAATAAAAAGGAAATGGTATATTATTAAAATTTGGACTAGTAAAATAAGGAAATGAAATGGAATTATTATATAATCCAGGTAAATCAAGAGAATGCCATAAATTGAAATTAGATTTCATGAAATGATGACGAAGAGGTGATGTTCCTAATCTTTGATTTTCATGTTGACGTTTATCATAAAGATTTTTTTGATGAATTTCTCTAATAGTTAATTGTGGTTCACTTGTTATATTACCCATGCTTTTTTTACTGTATATATATAAAGTATCTATATATTATTTTATAAAAAATAAGAAAAGAAAAAAGAAAAAAAGGAATAATGAAACAAATGCTGTATATCTGTATTTTTATATTCATTTTATATATATATATATATAAAGAAATAGTCATCTTCTACTCGTTATCCCTGATTTTAATTGAATCCTTTTTTAATAAATGATTGAGAATGAATAGTTAAAATGTATTATAGGTTAATCATCTCATGATTGATTTATTTCGTTAATATTTCTGTTCTTTTTTTATTTTTATTATTATTAAAACAATGAGACTCATTGTTCCTTAATTTTTTCAAATATAACACTCACATTACATATCACTTATTTATTTATATATATATATATTCTTTAAACGAGTTTATTTTTTATCCATAAATTTAAATCATTTACTATATCCATATTTTCCTCATTAATTAAACCCGGAATTTCCAAATTGATTTTATCAATAGCATCTTGAACTGCATCTTCAGAATATTTACATCCTTTCAATGCTAATGATATGGCGGATACTATGGTATGTTCATGTGCTCCATCAGAATTCGTTGTCATATCTACTTCAGTTATCATCCCATGTCTTGATTTAATAAACACATCCTAATTATTTTTTAAATAAAGAAAGAAGAAATAAAATAATTGGTTTAATTTGTAGTCATGTTTCCTTTTTTTTTTTTTTTTCCCTTCCATACTTTTTATATATTTATTTATATCTATGATGTATATTTTATTTATTTATTACCACATGGCCCCAATGAAATTGATTATCTATTTTATATATAAATTCTGGTGTTTGTCCATATATCCAATCCCAGGTGCAAAGTTCTTGTCTAGTCTTTTCTACTTGTTCTGGTAAGTCTAGAATATTAGCATCATTGATGATCATTGGCTAATTTTGTTTAAATTTAATAAATATATAAATGTCAATATATACATTAGACATTATTATTATCATCATCATCATCATCATCATTTACCTTCACCATTTTTCCATGATTATATTCTCTTGAAAATTCTTCTAATACTGATTCACAAAATTGTTGATGATCTATTGTATATGAATATTCACGTAAATTGGTCACTGGAGAAGGTACAGATTCAACACCTTTTGATTGCATTCCTCTCTGTAAAATGAAAATTAAATAAATAAATATTAGCCATCATCATTATTTTATTTTATTTTCCCCTTTTTTCTTTTTCTTTTACTTTTACTTATTTATTTTATTTATTTTTACTTTATCCATATATTTTTTTGATAAACATCCTTTTAATGTTTCAGTATCAGCATCTATAAGCATAGTTCCATGATGATAAGCTCTTGCACTAATGATTTTATAAGCACTTCCAGATACTTTATGATTATTAACTACAATATCATGACGTTCATTAACTCTAGCTGGTATATCTAATTGTAATAAAGCTCTAGTAACAAGTTCTGCATTAGCTTTTCTTGAAAAAGCTTCTCTAGGCATAAATATTGTATAAATTGAATTTCCCATATCCTAAAAAAAAAAGAAGAAGAGAAAATGAAAACCACCACTCAAAATCATTCATATCTTTCTTATTACTTATTTTTTTTTAAAAAAAAATGGAGGGGAGATCCTTTCCATTAATCCATTTATCTATATTTTACATGAAATACAGCACCACCACCTGATCTTCTTCTAACAAGAGGAATATTATTTTGCTTCATATATTGTAAGTTACATTCTTGAAAAGGGTTTTGGTTTCTACCAATAACAACACAGTTTCTATTTCTCCATAAAAATAAAATATATCTTTTAGGATCAGTTGAACGTAATAAATATTCTTCAATAGCTAGGTTGGTATAAGGATCATGTATATTAGATATATAACAATCCACATTACTAATACTACTACTACTGCTATTGCTGTTATTGCTACTACTACTACTATTATTACTATTGATTGGTAAAGTATTATTATTTAATGTTGATAATGTATGTCTTGAAGAATAGACTGGGAGTCTACCTAATGAGTGTCTCTTCATTGTTGAAATGAAGTATTTACTTAATAACATTTTAAATAGTAATGATAATGATAATAATAAATAGTTTTAAATAAAAATGATAAATAAAAAAAGAAGAAGAAGAAGGAAAGAAAGAAAAAAAGAGAGAGAAAAAGGTGAGAGTGAATCTTTTGTAATATATGGTTTTCTTTAAATGTTTTTTTTTCATTTCATTTTTTTTTTGGGTCGGAGATAAAGAAGAAAAAAAATATATATAACAATAAGTATTTTTTAATAATAATGAAGTTTGCTTACATTTAATTATAAATATTAAAAAGAAAGGATTTAATGTGTTGAACTTATTAAATAAAAGGTTTGTTTTTTAAAATTGTTATAGTTAATAAAAAATCATTCGTTTCTTTATTTTTTTTTCGTTTAAAAGTAAAAAGAGGAAAAAAAAAAGAAAAAAAAGAAAAGAGAAAAGAGAGAGAAAAAAATGAAAAATGAAATATTTGGGAGATAAATAATTTTTCCCACAATCTTGAATTTATATTTACAGGTTGGTGTCGGAGTCTTAAGAAGATTGAAGGATATGGCAAAAAAAAAAAAAAAATAGGGGGGTTTAAACTTCTTTTTCATTTGCCTTTGTTCTCTTTATTTTAGAAATGCCAAAACAGAATAAAAATAATTTTATTCCACGTATAGAATGGCCTTTTATTGAAGTATTATCTGATGATCATACTCGCTCATTAGAAACTGTTCAAGTTTATATATCTAATGTAGAACCAAAAAATACAAGTCAACTATTAAAGTAAATACAAGTATATTTATACTTTATAGATCTTTTATATATTCTAAACTGTCACTTTTTTTTTAGATTCATAGAAAAAAACCTACCACCTTTAAAACACCTTGAACATTGTAAAAGGATAAGAAGAACAAAAATACCTGATACTGGTAAAATAGAATAAGTCATAAACAAATAATATATGTATATATAATAATAATAATAATAATAATAATAATTATAATAAACCAATATTTTTATATTTACTATATATATAATATAAAAATAGATCAATTTGTATTATCAGCCATCCTATGTAGTTACGAAGAAATAGAGTTATCAACATTAAAATCGTTAGCAACAGAGAATGAAATAAATATTGATCCACAAATCATACATATACCTAAACATGCACCTTTAAATAAACAACAATATACTGAATGGAATTCAGTATGGCCATTAAATTATAGAGAAGATCCTAGACAAGATCCCAAATGGACACAACAAGATATTGACATCATTATAAAAAATATGAGACAATTAATGCAATCATCATTATCAGATTTAATCATCCACCCTAATAATAGTAACAATGATAATAAAGAAAATAATAATAATAGTTTATTAATACTTGCTCGTATTGTTGATCCAAAAACAAATACAGTTCTTGCAGAAGCAATAGATACTCGATATCAAGATCATCATCCTTTACATCATGCTGTAATGAATTGTATAGATAAAATTGCTAAAAAGGAACAAGATCGAAAAACTTCCACTTATCGTACTTTGGAAAAAAGAAAACATATGGATGATGAATTTGATGATAATGATAATGATGCTGATAAAAATACTGATTATTTATGTAGTGGATATGATATATATATTACTCATGAACCTTGTGCAATGTAAAGTAGTAGTAATTAAAGTTGATTTTTATTTTTATTTTTAAATACAACGTTGATATAATAGAAACTAATTATTCTATAAAAATGCTATTTATATATAATAGGTGTTCTATGGCTCTTGTACATTCAAGAATTGGAAGAGTATTTTATAGCATTCCAACAAAAACTGGCTGTCTTGGAACAGTTTACAAAATACATACCCATCCAAATTTAAATCATCATTATAAAGTTTATAAAAATTTATTATATAATGATCAAATTCAATTACCATTTCAGCAACAATTTAAGGAACCACTAGATGCATGAAAAAAATGAAATAATAATAATAAAAAAATTCATACTCAACTATAAATTTTTTTTTTTGTGTCATTATTAAATAAAATTACTCATTCATTCATTAGATTAATAATACATTTCCATTTTATTATTAATAGATTTATTTCAAAAAACGTATACATTAATTAAAAGACAAAATGATCTAATTTATATTATGTAATAATAGTTAAATATTGTAATGATGATGATATTAATAGTAATAATTAATAAATAAATAAAAATGGTGGTCTACAAATAATAATAATAATAATAATAATAATGTAAAAAGCAAAAAAAAAGGGGTGTATATATGTAAGTATGTATTTTTTTTTTATTTATTTTCTTTTTTATCGGGTATATTTTTCATCAATTAAATTTTCATCATGGCCATCACCACCACCACGGTCTGATGTTTTCTTGAGTTCATGTTCGGAAACTTTATTAAATAGTTTATCCTTAAGATTATCAGGTTCTTGTTCTGTTTCATCTAATATACCATTAGGATGATAATGTAATTCATCTTTTTGTGCCATCATTAATGCTTCAGTTGCTCTTAAAAAGGCTATATTGAAGTTGGTAGGTAAATGATCAAAGATGATAGATTTCTTTAATACTAATTCACTTGATACTCGCTTTGCTGATGTACGTTCTATTACTATTCTTGTTTCATTTTTAGGTGTTGGATCCTAATTTTTTTTAATGAAATAAAAAAAAAAGTGAATAAGGATTTATTATTTTTGATATATATATATATATATATATATATATATATATGTATAGTATTTAATATTCGTTAAAAAAAATAAAACTTACCAGCCAAAATTGATAAACTTTTCCTGCAATATATAACTACATTTATATAAATAAATAAATAAAGATTATTATTATTATTTATTAATAATCTATCATTTGTTTCTTTTTTTATATTCCTTTTCTTTCTTACTTTTGGATTTTCCATTGATTCTAAACACCTTTCTCTACATTCTGCTACTTGTTTAAAAGCACCTTTCCATCCTTCAGTAGCGGCACTATCAGCCCATAAGAGTTGTCCAATTCCTAAATGTTGAGCAGCTTCTGACCCAGCAATGATCATTTCTTTTACATCCATCATTGTACCATAACAAAGTTTACTTACAAGATCATCTGCAAATACAAATGATTGAATATGATCCTATCATTATTATTATTATTATTAAAGAGAAAAAAAATAAAATAACATATATAAATAATGGAATATCGTTTTCTTTTTTTTATTTTATTTTTTTATAAATAAGGCATACCTGGTATTTTTCAGATAAATCAAGGCTAAGACCACAAGCAGGTGCATAACCAAAACTTTGAATAGTGAAATCATCAGTTTTTCCTTTTTTAAATTCATCGATATAATCTAATAACATGATGGTTAAAATAGCTGCAGTGGCTGCTCCAAGTGAATGCCCAACAATATATAATGCTGTTGTTGAATGTGCATTTGAATAAGCGATTAATTTTGGTCCTAAATGTCTAAAAAACCACATAGCTGATGCCTATTTTTTTATTTTTATTTTGCAATCCATAAAATATTCAATATTTACATTAGCATAATATTTTATTACATCTTTTCTTCTCTTTTTTTTATGTAAGGTATTTATTTTATATTTATTTTATAATTATTACCTTCATTCCTTTATGAACCATTCCTCCTTTCCAAGGTTCATAATCACATACTAGATCCGTCATTGTATCAAAAGCACTCTAATATACATATATTAAGAATAATAATAATAATAATAAAATTAAGTAAATAATAATACATTAACACATTATATATAGATCATCATCATCATCATCATCGTTTAATTTTACCAAAGTACCACGAATGGAAAGAACAATAGAATTTGTGTTTCTATCTCTTGCAATAAAATAACTAGGTCGAAAGGCTTCACCAATACGAAATTCATAAGCCAATAAATCATCTTTTGGCAATGATAAATATTCCATAATAGATTTAGCATCTGAATGATCTCTCACTGCATCAGATATATATCCATTTCCCTTTCCAATAAAATTAAGTCCTTTCCAGCCATAGCAGGCCATAGAAAATCGCCACATATGTGATGCTAATTGAATTTCTGATAAATCTGATACTACATCCCATGTTCTTTCTCTTGGTAATTCCTGATAAAACCTATCTACTACTTGAAATCCTGTTACTATTTGTAATGGTGATAATTCAAATCCTTGTCCCTATCATATATATAAGTATATGAATAGTAAATAAATAAATACCAAAATTAAAAAATTATGAATCATTATTTTATCACTATTATTATTATTATTATTATTATTATTATTTTCAAAAAAAATATCACACAAACTTACAAAAGCAGCTAATAATTTTCCTATAGCTCTTAAAACTTGATTTGTTTCTTTGCTTACTGTCCATGAACCAACTGTATCCAAAAGAGGGAACGTTTTTAAACTATCATCCAAATCAGAAAAAACATCCATGGTTTTTTGTCCCATATTGTTATTACTATTAAGTATTTTTTTAGTATCTTTTCCATTAATATTATTGATTTGTGATTTTTTTTGTAAAGTAGAAGAGGTTGATGATGATGGTGTAGGAGCTATAGCATTTGCAGCATTTTCTAAACTAAACCAAGATGTAACAGATTGAAGCATATTAAAAGATGAAGCATTATTAGATGCTGATGATGGTACATTTTTTGTTGATGTTGTTGTAGATAATGAAGATGATGATGATATAGTTGTATCAATGGTAGAAATAGTATTTGATTTTGAAAGACGTGTATTAGTAGAAGTAGAATTTGCTCTTTTCACTGAAAAAGCTAAAGTGGCTGATGATGATGTATCATCCATATTTTCAGTATCACTTTCGTCTGGTGAATCTTGATCCAATGATGATGATGACATGGAAGATGTTGAAGGAGATGATGGTGGATTAATATTTTCTTTATCAGAATTTTCTTGTGGATTATTATTATTATTAGTTATAACTTTATTGATATCATCAATTCCTTCTTCATATTTACGAAATTGAATTGAATCAGCATCACGATCTCTTTGAAGATGCCTTCTAAAAGTTTCATCCATGATGGCATCACTTATTGAATTTTTAATTAATTTAGGTTCTCTATCATTAAATGTAGATTGAATATGTTGATAATGATAAGAAATTTTCACTTGAATAGCACCTACATTGGTTGACATGGTTGTTTTTCTTGCTGCATGTGAACTTGCTCCTGTTGATAATTTTTTATCCCATACTTCATAATAACTTGTGAATGTATCAGGCATACCATAAAGTTGTTTTAATCGAATTTCTGCTCTTCCAACATGACGATCAGGTAAAAGCATATAGGAATCATATACATCCAATTGAATAGTATCAAATAATTGTGCATGATAGGTTACTTTTAATTCAAACCTTTCATTCCATTTACCATCAGGATATTCAGATATAGATGTTTGATATATTTGATCTAAAAAAAATAAAAAACAGAAGTCATTCAAAAAATATAGATCATCAGAAAAAAAAAAAATGATGGTTTAGTTTTCACGTGGTTGTAATACAAGACTATTTTTTTTTTGGTTTCCTTCAACTTTGATATATATATATATATATATATATATATATATATGTATAAAATAAATTTTACCTCCCATTGTAATAATTACATATGGTCTAGCTACTTTTACATCTAAAAAGCAACTATTAAGATGGATCTAAATGCAAAATAGTATAATAAAATGAATTAAAATAAATACAATTGGCAACTTTTTAAACTCTTTTTATGTCTTTATCTATTTTATTTGGTTATGCTTTTTTTTTACTTCAAGCTTTTCCACATGAGTGGGTTTTTTTAACGATAATGAGTCTATTGACATATTATTAAATGGTTTTATATAATTATGAAATATATATATGTATATTTAATATAAACAAATAATAATAATGATAATAGTAATAATAAAATAAAAGAAAGGAAAGAATGAAAAAAAAATTGGGGAGGTTTTTAATGCTTTTTTTATTTAAACCAAAATTTAAACCAAAATTTAAATCCCGATCGTTTTTTGTTGAAATTTCTGGGCGACCCAATTTTTTGTTTAAAAAAAGTTATTTCTATTTTTCATATGCTTTTTTTTAAATTCATTTATTTTTTATTGTTATCATCATTATTATTAACTTTATAATTTTTAAGGATGACACAATTAACAATAAAGCAAGTCAATACATTCTTTTTATAATGACCAAAAAGAGAAACTGGAAAGAAGAAAAAATTAGCGGGGTTTAAATAACCAAGGTTTTAAAAACTTCAGCTAAAAAAAAATATACATCAAAAAGCTTATTCCTTGTTTTTCTTCTTTTTTATCAAATGTATGCTAAATCTTTATTTATTCAATCAAGAAAGTTCACGGTAATTATTATGACTAGTTTTTTTTTTTTTAGTTTAAAAATATATTTTCTAAATACTTTTTTCCATTATATTCAACATTATTTTATTTTTTGCCACTTTTGAAAAAACCATATTTGTTTCATATAGAATCATAGATCAATAGCAACTTTAAGTTGGAGTGAATGTTTGGATAATATTTATGCTAATAATGACAAGGTGAATGCTTTTATATCAGTTCAAGATAAGAGTGTATTAAAAAAAACTGAATATGTTAAAGGTATTTATATATATATGATAAATAAATAAATAAAAAGAAAACGCGATAAGATAAAAAAAAATAAAAAAGCAGATTTAGTAATACTATGATTATTATTATTATATTTTTTTATAGATAATATTTTAAAGGATATGCCTATAGCTGTCAAAGATAACTTTTGTACAAGCAATTTACCAACAACATGTGGCTCCAATATGCTTCATGGTAATAAAAAAAAACATATGTAAATAGTATTTTATTTTATTTTTGTAATACATATTTTAATCGCCTAATCTTTAATATTTGATAATAGATTTTCATTCACCATATGACGCTACTGTTGTTAACTTAATAAATAAAGCTGGTGGTAAAATAATTGGAAAGACAAATATGGATGAATTTGGAATGGGGTAAATTTGAAAATGTTAATATATAGTCACTATTAATTCGATGATCTTTTTTTAACTTGATATTTATTTTATTAAAAATAGTTCTGCTAATGTATTTAGTCATTCTGGCCCTGTCAAAAATCCATGGAATTATCAAAATGATCCATCTATATTTAATGATCAACAAAAAATTCGAGTAGCTGGTGGAAGTTCTGGTGGAAGTGCAGCAGCTGTAGCTATGAATATGTGTACAGTGTAAGCTAATAATCATCAACATCATCATCAACATAATTATAAAATAAATAATAGGTAGTATATTAACAATTCATTATATTAAATAAGTGCATTAGGGTCAGATACTGGGGGCTCTGTTAGATTACCTGCTTCTTATTGTGGTATATTTGGTTTTAAACCTTCTAATGGTCAAATTTCAAGAAATGGTTTAGTTGCTTATGCTAATTCTTTAGATACCGTTGGAATACTTGGTCAAAATGTAGGTGATATACAAGCTGTATTTGGTAATACAATAGAGTGAAATAACATAAATATTTAATGGAAGAAAGAAGGAAAAAAAAGTATACAAAATTCATTTCCATTCCTTTAAAAAAATAAAATAGATGTGATTGCTCAATATGATGATAAAGATCCAAGTTCTACTCCTATAGAATTACGTAAAAAAATGTTGGAGCAAGAAAATGAATTGTTAATGCAATGGAAGGATGATGATCTTACTGGATTAAAAATTGGTATACCAAAAGAATATTATGTTGAACCATTATCATCTGAAATATTAGAATCATGGCGTTCAGGTATCCAATTTTTAAAAAAACGTGGTGCTTCTATTGTTCCTATTTCATTACCTCATACTAAATTGGCCTTACCTGCTTATTATATTATTGCTTTGGCTGAAGCAAGTTCTAATTTAGCAAGATTTGATGGTGTGCGTTATGGTAATATATATATATATATATTTATATATAATGAATTTATCATTATTTTTAAAAAACAACTACTCATTTTTATTTTTATTTTAATATATTAAAAAAATGAATTCTAAAGGTCATCGTAGTAATGATTTATCAGATACAAATATGATTTATGCAGATACTAGAGCTGAAGGATTTGGAAAAGAAGTTCAAAGACGTATTTTGTTAGGAACTCATGTATTGACTGCAGGGTAATATATATATATATATATAAATCATTATTGAACATAACATCTAATTATTATTGATCGTTATTATTACTATTCTGATTTTTTTTAGAACTTATGAAAGCCATTTCTTACCAGCACAGCAAGCTAGAAGACTAATATTAGAAGATTTTAATCATTCATTCAGTATAGATAACTCATTATATAAAAAAAATACAACACCTTCTTCTACTTCTCAATCTACTGAAAAAGTACATTTAATTTTAACACCAAGTTCAATATCAACAGCACCAAAATTAATAAATAGTTTACCAGGTGATAATAATAATAATAGTAATAATGATTCAATAAAAGATCAAAAACAACAGCAGCATAATAGTCATAAAGTGGTAGATGCTTATATGAACGATGTAATGACAGTACCAGTTAGTCTTTCAGGATTACCAGCTATATCAATCCCATTCAGTCAATCAAAAAGTGATGGATACCCAATAGGACTACAACTTATTGGACAATATGGATATGATCGATTTTTATTAAAGATGGCTAATAAAATGGTTTCATAAAAAAAAGTAGAAAACAAAATGATAAACACTCTCACTTGTATATTATGGTATTCATATATATATATATATATATATATTAAATAAAAAACAAAAATAAAAAAGAACAATTGATATAAAAACGATAAAAGATAGTGTTTTTTTATGGTGATAAATTAGCTTCATTTTCTGTCTTCTAAAGCACTTTACCTAATCAATTTTCACAGTAAAAAATTAAAATGTGGTTTATGGAATTTTATCGGATTACTTTTCATTTATGGTTAAAATATACATTATAGAAAAAACTGTAAAGTTTAGAAGTAAGTCCGCAATCTTATTCTAATTTCATGAAAATAGTAATAATTTTTTTGGTGATATTCAAGAAGGAAGCTATACATAGTAAAAAAATAAAATAATTAAAAAGGAAATATTCAATATTTATATTTAGATACTATTGTTTAACATATTGATCAATGTTTCACTTTAATATACATTTACACATTAAAAAGGTTTCAGAAAGAAAAAAATTACTAGTTTACATAATTCATTAACTTTTTTTTAATGCATTAAAGGTAATTCATTTTATATGGGATTAGATGAATCTGTTTAGCATTTATTTTAAAATTATGATGATGATGATGATGATGATGATGATGGATACAGCAAAATTTTGTTTTACAATACAATTTTATTTGGATTGGGTAAGATAAAAACGTTAAAATAATAGTAATAAAAAAAGATAATAATAGTAATTGTGATCAAGAATACTTTTTTTTTCGTTTTCAGAATATATAAGATGTGTATGTTTCTATTTCCTAATCCATTGTCACAAATATCCATGATCTATTTAATATATATATAAATAAATATATTATCTAAGTTAAAGTAAATTTTACACAATTTAATGATATAATCCGGTTAAAAATTAGAAATATATTTAATCATAAATTAAAAATATATTGATTAATATATCTATTCATTTAAATCTGCATAATCATTCATGAAATTTATAAAAAGGAAAAACTACAACAATGTTTATCATATTAAAATATATCATTTATAGAAATAACCTAGACTTAGAGAGAATTTGGTAAATATAAAGAAATAAAAGAAAAAAAAAAAAAAAAAAAAAACACATATTATACTATAAAAAAATGCTTAATAAGGTATCCATTTTTTATATATTTAGAAATGATTAAGCCACTTTCTGTGTGTACCACTAAAAGAAGTATTAGATTTAAAAAAATGATTTATTATATAGGTGGTCCATCTTATATATATATATATATATAATTAATTCATCTAGTTTTGGAGTATAGTACATTCATATGAGCAACCAAAAGTTTCATTTTGAAGAACACATAATAATTATAACAATAATAACATAAAGTTTATTAAAAGTGGACAAAGCGTTTAGACACACGCACATATATATATATATTTATATATAAATTGATGATGTAATGATTATAATCATATTTCCAGCCACAAAAAAAAAAGAAAAAGGAAAATTTCGCTTATGAGCTTTATTTAGTCATATGAATAAATATATATATTTATAAACATTTATAAAATATCAATAATAAAAATGATGATATCCCATTTATTTTTTTAACACTAATATATATATTATATATTTAATATTGTGTCAATCATTAACTTCTTTTATTTATTTTTTAAGGTTTATTAAAAAAATTTAATGACAATAAATTAATAGCCAATGAAAATGACGCCCTTATTATTTTTAAAATATATATGTTGAAGTGCCGATGTAAAATGTACCTTTGAAATTATAATAATAATAATATTAATGATATGATTATACAAGTCACACAAGTATGAATATTTTTTTTTTTCATTTTCATTTTCTTTGTGTTTAAATACTACTAATAATAATAAAAGTTTCGGAGTTGATTATATTCAAAAGATCAATATATAAAGTTAGTGTATTAGTACATATAAGTATAAGTCTACTATGCTGTAATTAGTGAAAAAATAATATAATCTTTTTTTTTTTTTTTTTTTCATTGTATATCAATTACCTTTTTTTTTATGTAACAAGTTCTCGAACCATTGTTTTTTATTTTTAGGTTAATAATAAAATCCCAATTTATTATTATTAAAAATTTCATTAAAATGAAATAATCAATAATATATTTTTTATAAATTATTATATTTTGATAACCCACTTAATTTGGGTAATGTTCATGATAAACCATATATTAAGTGTGGAACCTATTTATTATTATATATTAGAATTATATAATATCAATATTATATATATTATTATTATTATTATTAATAATGTTATTTTATACCAATATTTAATATATATCGATAGACGTAATAATTGGATTTTTTTCGAAAGTAAAAAAAAAAAAGGATTCTTTTAATAGGCGGCATCACCTGCCTTTCTTGGCGGGATAAATAATTGGATATAAGGTTAATATAATTGAATTCCTTTTTTTGATTTCTTTTTTTTTTTTCTTTCTGGTATTACTTCATTTTTATTTATATATACTATTTTTTTTCTCTATCCTATTTTTTTCTTCTTCTTCTTCTTTCCTTTTTTTCTTCTTCTTTCCTTTTCCCTTCTCTCTTTTCCCTTCATTCCTTTATTGTATAATAATAATAATCCCAACTTATTAATATAGTTATAAGTCTATTAAAAGGGATTGGTATAAAAAAATAAGACAGCAATTGTATTTGTACTCCTTTAATATTTGTGTTAATAAAAAAAAGGAGCAACTTAAAAGAAAAACAGCAAAATATAATAAATATGGATAACTATTTGGAAGATTCAATTATTAATGGAGAAGAATATGATGATCCACGTTGTCAAGGTTGTGATCAACCTATTGATGACGGTTCAGTAGTTCAATTTGGTGAAGGCATATGGCACTTTGAATGGTAAAGAAAAAGAAAAATAGATATAGAGATAAAGAAAAAATATAAATATATTAAAGGTTTGAAATATATAATTAAATAGTGTATTCTTATTTTTATTATTAGTTTTCGTTGTTCAAAATGTAACAATATAGTGGAATGTTATAGTAATCTTTTATTATTACGTGATGGTAGTCCTATTTGTGAACAGTGTTCTTATTGTTGTCATGTTTGTAATAAAACTATTAAAGACGAAGCTATTATGACAGGTATTAAAAATAAATAAACAGCGTTATATAAATATATATATATATATATATTAATAGATATTAATACCTATTTTTTTACTTTCCTTTTTTTTTTTTACTGTTTTAAAAAATTAGGTGATGAAGCTTATCACGCGGAATGCTTCCGGTGTGTACAATGTAACACTAAAATCGAGGATTTAGTTTTCTCACAAACTAGCAAAGTAAAATAGAATAATAAAAATAGAATTTAAAAAACAAAAGCAAATAGAATCCATGGAAACAAACAAACAATAAAAAAAATGATATATTTAATTAACTTCTTTCTCCAAATAAAATAATCTTTTTAGGGTATCTTTTGTACAAAGTGTCACGAAGCTCGAAAACAATTACGACAAAAAAGAAAAGAAGAAAAATTAAGAAATCAACAAAAGTTACAAGAAATGGAAAGATCAGGACGATTAAAAATGCCTACTGCTGATAGATTAATAAATGAAATCCATCAAAAGGTAATAAAAGAATAAAATAAATTAAAAAAAGCTTGAGTATATCTTTGTATACTAATTGCTCTTTTCTCTCTCTCTCTATATATATATATATATATAGAATCGTAGTAATAATCCTGAATTACATAATTTAAAGATTGATACTATAATACCATCACAACAAACTATTTCTATAGAAAAAGCAGAAACGACACCACCGTTACAACGTCAACTTTCTAATAATACTATTTTAAATGATTATGTTGATTATATTTCTTCCTATCAATTGCAATCAGAAAGTACTTCTTCATCACCTAAACCTAAAACAGTAGCACCATCTACTGAAGAATTGATTGAACTAAATAATATGTTAACTGCTGCTATCGAAAGCGGATTAACGGATGATAATCTTAATTTTAATGTGAACTACCGTACAACAACAAATTCAGATGCTTATGATGATAATAAAACTTCCATTACTGATTTAAAGAAAGAATTGGAATGGACAAAGTCAAAATTATTAAATACTGAAAATAAACTTGATCAAATAAAGGTAATAATAATAGTGTTTACAAATGATGATATATAATATATATATAAAATGGATTCTATACAAGACGATTATTAATATATATATATATATATATATATATATAATAGTCTATTAGTCGTAAAGCATTAGATGAATTTAGTAAAGTGAAAGAAAGGTATAGCGCAGAATCGACAGCAAGACAAGAAGCTGAAATCACAGTAAATAAATTGCAAAGTGAATTATCTTACTATCATCATCTTTCTATTTTTGGGGAAGCTGGATTTACTCAATATAATCAAGATGAAATAGCTGATCTTCATAAACTTAAACTTCAGGTTGAAAAATCTATTAATGAACTTAGAAAACAAAGAGATGACATTTTTGAAAATATTGAAAGGTAAACCATTTTTCTTTCTTTCTTTTAAAAAAAATAAATAAATGGAATAGAATGAAAAGAAAAAAAGAAATAAAATTGAAATCTCATTACCTTTTTTTTTTTTTATATATATAAGAAAAAAAGCTGTTTACTGGGAACATTTTACTCAACCACAACAACAATATATTACTTCGCTTCAACATGATATTGATCATGCCAAACTTGGTTATGGAAGATTAGTAAAAGCTCGTGATGATATCATTGCAGAAATGATTATGCTTAATACCAAAAATGCAGAATTATCCAATATGAATAATGATTTATCACGAAAAGTGACATTACGTGAACGTGAAGCAATAGCAGTGATGGCAGGTACCAGCTTTTTATCAAATGATTCAAATGGAGCAACAGCATCTACAGAAAGTGGAAGAAAATCACCAGATCATCTTAAAAATGTTACATCTCCAAAATTAACAGCTCATCGTAATAATTTCAATGATATCACAGCTGCTCCAAAATTATTCAAATTTAGAAGAAATCGTAGTAGAAATTATGGAAATAATAATAGTAGTGATTCTACTAGTGATAAAAAAGAAAAGGAAACTTCAGATACTTTAATTGGTGTACCATATGATGCTAGTAGTAATAATAATAAGGAAACAGCAACTGAAAAACCAGCTAATATAGAAGGTCAATTGCGCGTAAGTAATCATTTGTTTAATCCAACTAAATATTTAAGACCTACCAAATGTGATTTTTGTAATGAAAAAATGTGGGGATCTACTGAATTTAAATGTCAAGGTAAGATAAAAAAAAAAAGAAAAAGAAAAAAAGACATACTTATTAAATATATATTAATCTATAATAGAATGCCATATTGCTTGTCATACTAAATGTGTATACCGTGCATCACCATGTCAAAGAAAATCATCTTCTGATTCAACTAATAGTGATCAATCACAAAAAGGTGAGTAATAATAATAATGATAATAATTACATGATACTTAATCATAAATATGAATATTAATTTTGATTATATATATATTAGGAACAATGTTTGGTCAAGATTTAATTAAACAAATCAAATTAGAACAAAGTCAAATTCCTTTAGTGGTACGAAAATGTGTTGAAGCAGTTGAAAAAAGAGGAATGGATTATGAAGGTATTTATCGAAAATCTGGTGGAGCTGGACAAATGAAAGCTATTCAACAATCATTTGAACAAAATGAAGATTCTAATTTATGTGATGAAGATCAATGGAATGATATTTGTGCAGTTACAAGTGTATTAAAACAATATTTCCGTGATTTACCTAATCCATTATTTACTTATGAACTTTATCAACAATTTGTTAATACTATAGGTAAGAATATACATATATATATAAGACCTATTAACAATGATTATATTTATTTATTTTATTGTTCTTTCTTTTTTAATTCTTTTTTTTTTTTTTTTCAATAGTATCAGCAGATATAAAAGATAAAGCAGAAGAATTTCAAAAATTACTTCATAAATTACCAATTGAACATTATAATACTCTTAAATTTTTAATGCAACATTTAGCAAAGTAAGTTCATTTATTTATCATAATCAAAATTTACACATATTGATATACATATATATATATTAATTAATTCAATCTTTTTTTTTTTTTTGTTAGAGTGAATGCTAGAAATGAAGAAAATTTGATGACAGCTAAAAATTTAGCAGTTATTTTTGGACCTACATTATTAAGAAGTAATGATGAAAACTTGGATCTTATAGAAATGAATCATAAAATAGGTTGTATTGAATTTATTCTCAATCATATGGCAATATTTGATGAACCCACTCCTGAAATTAATAAGTCTGCACCTTTACCAACAAGAAAGAATTCATTACCAACTCGTCATCGTCGTGAAGCATCTATTCCTGTTCCTGCTTTCCCTTCTGATAAGCCTGGCTATATTTAACTTATTTTTTTTTATCCAATATATAGTTTTATATAATATACATCATCCTTCATTTTTTTTTAATATTTTGTAGTATTTATCTAATCCATATACAAGTTGTAGATATCCTGTAGATTTACATATATTTAACCTTGATTACCAAAAAGAAAAACAAACAAAAAAAAGAAGAAAGATAGTAAAATGGAGAAAAAAAAAAAGCAAGCTGGTCTTGATTTTTTTTTTACAACCTATATATATATAAAATTAATAAAATGAATTTATTTATTAACTTATTATATAAAGTATACTAGGATATTTAATATTATAGATTTGTTTGAAAGAATAGGTCTATTACCTATTTTTAACAATAATAAAACAAGTTTAAATTTTTATAAGGAGTCATTAAAAAAAAAGTAACATTGATGTTAATTTAGAATAAGCTTTTTACTCTTTCTTTTTCTCTTTCTTTTTTTTTTCTTTTTCTTTTTTTCCATTAAAACTTTAAAATAATTTATCATTAATATTATTACCGTTATTATTATTTAATAATCAAGTTTTTTTTTTCTTTTTATCACATTTGTAATAATAAAAAGAGCTTAACATAAACTGTATTAGAATTGAGAGGTGTAACAAATATGTAAAACATAATATTCTGTGATTAATACTGAGTTTGAATTTTATGGATTTAGTAAAAAAAGAAAAAGTGAAGAAAAAAAAATCTTTTACCCCCTTTCTTTTCCTTTTATCTCTCTTTTTTCTTTATTATTAATTTAACAATTTATATATAAATAATAAACTAAAAGGGATAATAATAATAATAATAATAATATAATATGGATAAAAGTGATACGGTACCGTTAAGAAGATTATCAATAGATACTGAAACTACACTTAACAATAATAATAGTGCTGAATATGATCAATCTCAACTATATAGTAAACCAGTAGAAGAAGAAGAAAATGATCATTTATTATCTGACTATGATGAAGAAGCTGAAGGAGATCGTGAAAATGTAGTATATACTTTTCCTTCTATGTTTTGGGTAATAAGTTTATTATTATTATTATTATAGTTATTACATACTGCTGTTTTTTTTCTTTCTTTCTTTCTTTCTTTCTTTCTTTATATTTATTAACCTTATCTTTTTACTGTCATATATACTTTTTATTTTTATTTTTCATGATTATATATAAATATTAGCGCGATCCTGGATTAAGATATGTTTTAGTAGGTGTAGCCATTGGTCTTGGATATTTAATATTCCGTATTGTATTAGCCTTAGTAGGACATAAACATGGTGGTCATCATCGATCTGCGGAAGTACTTTATAATAATGGATCTGATTATTTTGCTTCTAGTGTTATATTAATATCTTTGGATGGTTTTAAACCTGATTACCTTAATCTTGGTATAACTCCTAATTTGGAAAGAATAGGTATTTTTAATACTTACATAAAATCTTTTAAAAAATGCATATAATTTAATGATTTTTTTAAAAAAAATGTAGTGGAACAAGGAATTCATGCTGATTATATGTACCCATCTTTCCCAGTAAATTATATATATAATCATATAAAACCAATATATTAAATACTTTTTTATATACATTTTATTTAAATTAACCATTACTTTTTTTTTTATCTTTATATTAAAAAAAAATGAAATAGTCACTAACCTTTCCTAATCATTGGACACTTGTAACAGGTCAATATCCTGAATCACATGGAATTGTAGCAAATGAGTTTTATGATCCTAAAAAACAACAAACTTTTAGTCATGGTGATATTCAATGTACTACTAATTCAGAATGGTGGAATATTACTGAACCTGTAAAATAAAAAAAAATAATGATGATCCTTTTTTTAATATATATATATATATATGATGTAATAAATGAATCACTTATTTTTTTTTTTTAAAAAAATATGAAATAGATTTGGGTAACTGGTAGCAAATATAATAGACGATCAGCAGCAATTATGTGGCCAGGATCAGCAGCCGTTAACGCAGATTATATAGTTCCCTTTAATAAAGAATCAACACCAATGGATGAAATAAATGCAGTATTGGAATTAGTAGATAAACCTTATGAAAAACGTCCTCACTTCTTTTCAGTATATATGCATCATGTTGATACAGATGGGCATATCATGGGCCCAGATGGATCTGGAATTACATTATCAATTAAATTGGTTGATCAAGCAGTTGGTTATCTTATGGATGAATTGAAAAAGAGAAATTTGGATGAATATTATCATATTGTTGTAGTAAGTTTTTATTTTTGTTATTATATATCAGGATTTTTTTTTTGGAAAAAAAAAAGCATCTTTATTAATATAGTATTTATCACTTTTTATCATTTTAGGTTAGTGATCATGGAATGGCAACTACTAACAATTATATTTATTATGATGATATTTTATCAAAAGAATCACTCAGCTATTTAAAAGATCGAGAAGCATGGCCATTATTAGACCTTCGACCCAATGATAAAGCACCATCCAATGCTGTTCAACAAATTTATGATGAATTAGTTCAATATGGTAAAGATCATCCTAATGATACTCATTATAAGGTTTATCTTAAAGAAGAAGTACCGGAAAATTATCACTATTCAAATAATGATCGTATTACACCTATTGTTGCAATCCCCGATGTCGGTTATACATTTATTTCACATAACAATACAGATAAAGTTTCTGGAAAAGTATATCAACCTTTAGGAATGCATGGATTTGATCCATTCCATAAAGATATGTTGGCTATATTTATGGCAAAGGGACCTAAAATTAATCAATGGTTTTCAATTGATCCTTCATCTTCTTCTTCAAATAGTAATAGTAAAACAAAAGTACTTCCTTTTCAAAATGTGGAAATTTATGAATTTTTAACTGAAATCCTCAATTTTAATGCTAATCCAAATAATGGTACTTTGCATGGAAAATTCAATTTAACAAATACAAGTAATGATGAACTTTAAAAAAAAAGGAAAATCAATACAAACAAATATCATATATTATATATATCTTTATTATTATTATTATTGTTATTATTACTTTTAATTTTATATTTTACAATCATCCTATTCTTTACATACCCGTTAACCTTCCTTTCTTACATTTCTTTTCCTTATATTTATTAATATGTACATGATTTTTTTTGTTTACATGATGATGAATAAAAATAAAGCATTTTTAATATACAGAAGGGAAATTACGTTCTTTTTATTTATTCCTTTATTTTCATTCTGTTTTATTTATTATTATTATTTTTTTGAAACAAACCTTCAAGTGTTTTGTATGTAAAAAGTACAAAGAATTACTAGTATTAGTTTTTGCATATACAGAATATAAATAAACAAAAGGGTACAAAAATTTTTAATTTTATTTCCTCACCTATATTTTTTTTACAATTAACAATTCTTTATTTGACAAGAATGCTACTAAACTTATCAAACTGTTATTACTTACGTAAATTATATGATTTAATGATATTGAAAAAGTGCCATTTTTATTTTTATTTTTTTTATTGTTAGTCCTTTTTACTTAGCTAAAATATTTACTAAAATGATCATAAGATAACAATACTTGGCTATTAATAATTTCTATTTATTTTGTTAAAAAATTAAAGTACCAAATTTTTAATCCATTCATGATTATTAAATATGGCAATCATTAACTGGATCATCTACAGTGTAAAACTATTAAAAGATATTTTTTATTTCTATGTCATTAAGCCGCCCCTTTCTTTTTTTTTAAAAAAAGCGGGCTTTAAAATATATATAGGCATAGATATAAAAATGATCATTTTTTTGTTTTCCTTTCTTACTTTCCTTTTCTTCCAAAAATAAATAAATAAATAAATATAATGCCAGTAGCAGAAAAAATATCATTAGTTCTTGGTGGTGCTACTTTAGGGATTGCTTCTTATGCTTTCTTTCAAAAGAAGTCTCAAGCCTCTCAAATGGCTATGATGGAACCTGCACATTTGGTTCCTACCTCACTTGGCCAACTTCCATTGGATCCTAGAGACAATGCTAAGTTTATTTTACCTTTTGGATCACCAGGTAATATATATATAAGATAAAAACAAGAAAAGAAAAAGAAAAAACAGACGTGATATATATATATATATATATATATATATTGTTTATAATAATAATAATAACAAAACTGTTATTTATTATTATATGAAATACATAGGACCTGTCAATGATATTATTTATCGTAATGGGTATATTACTTCATACAATAGAAGGGATCGTAATCCTAACTGGGTAGCTGAACATTTAACACCTGAATCATTAAAAAGTGGAGAAGGTGTAGATCGTAGTAAGTCTAACTTTAAAGAAGATGAAAAAATCCCACCAAAGTTTCGTGCTCGTTTAAGTGATTATTTTAAAAGTGGATTTGATCGTGGACATATGGTGCCTGCTGCTGATATGAAAAATAATCAAGCAAGTTTAGATGAAACTTTTTATTTAACTAATATTGCTCCTCAAGTTGGTGATGGTTTTAATCGTGATTGTAAAGTGAAATAATATATAATGATAATATATAATGATAGTATATATATATATGCATATATATACGTGTGCGTGTATGTGTATGTATATGTTTAATTCTTTTTTTTTTTTTAATATATAGATTGGGCTCATCTTGAAAACTTTTGTAGGTCATTAACTAAACAATATCCCAATGTTTATGTGTTTACTGGACCATTATATTTACCCCGTCAAGAAACTGATGGCAAGTTCTATGTCAAATATCAAGTCATTGGTAATCCACCTAATGTAGCTGTTCCTACTCATTTTTATAAAGTGATCATGACCGAAAAAAATGGTAAATTCAGTGTTGGTGCCTTTGTATTACCTAATCAACCTATTCCTGATGAAACTCCTTTAGAAGCTTTCAAGGTACCTTTAGATGCTGTTGAACGTGGTACCGGTTTACTTTTCTTTGATCGTATGGGACCCGCAAAAAATAACATCACCGATTTATGTAAAGATACTAAATGTCAAATTGTTTTATCTAAATTCCATCAAGCTAAGAAAAATGCTCAAATTACTGGTTAATCAATTTTCATTTATTTATTTATTTTATTTGCTTATTTATCTCCATTTATATATTTACTACTTATTTATAATTGCATTTTATTGATTCATCCTTTTTCATTTTTTCATTTTTTTTTTTTTGTCGTCACCAGTGTTATTATCATTATATATATATATTTATTATGTGTCTTATTATACAATTATTTTTAGAAAAGTTTTTGCTGGATAAAAAAAACAAATTAAGATTATATGACAGTTAATAATAATAATAATCTATATTTTATAAATGAAAATGATATAATGAACCCCAAAAATAAAACAATTAATAATATTTCATAACCTTTTTTTATCTTGTCTTATTAAGAATTCTAACTGCATCTTTTGAATAAATATAACTTGCTCCAGACCAAACAGTAGTTGTACCTACAACCCAGCTAAAATAAATATAAAAAAGTTAATATATGAAATTTGCCAAATATATATATATATAATATAATATATAAGGCAATTATAAAACTTACTGCATCATTGTCATGATTTCTGGTGTAGGAACACTCATACTCATTGAGGTTAAAGAGCATCCCATTAATAGTAATTGAAGTGCTGTATTAATTTTACTAATAGTTGTTGGTCGAACTTCTGCTGATGGTATAGAAAAATCAAAATATCTTGTTAAAGTTTTCTTTAATAAACAAATAAATGAAAATAATCAGATTAGAAAAATAAAATAATTGATATTGAATTACTTCTTTCTTTTTTTTTTTTAATATTTACAGGTTCTGGAAGAGAGATGTATCTATAATAAAATGCTGACAAGACCAATCCTACATCTCTACCTAAAATAACACCTGCCAATGGTACTATTTTATCAAAAATAATAATAATCAATTGATTAAATATACACGTATACACATATAAAAATATAAATCCAAATACAAATGAATTAATTTAATTTATGCACTTACATGGTAATACACCTTCCATTGCTAATGTTATTGTCATTACAGTCATTAAAGTTTTATCTGCAGCAGGATCAATGATGCTACCAACAACTGTTTTCAAATTGTATCTTCTAGCAATATAACCATCCAACTATTTAATATGAAATAAATACGCATATACTTGATTATTTATTTTGTCTATTTGGCTCCCTTCTCTTATTATTTTTTATTCATTCATTCATCATTTATTATTATTATTATTATTTACCATATCAGTAAAGCCAGCTAATGCAAATATACCAAGGGCAGCGTCATAGTTATGTTGTGTAATTAAATAACCAATAAAAGGAGCTGAAATTAATCTTGAAAAAGTTAAAAAATTTGGAATTGTATAAATATTTTCATGTGTAGGTATAACATTTTTGATCTGATCAATTTAATAAATATATATACATATATATATATATATTAATTACACTAGCTTGAATATTTTTTATATTAACAATCTCAATTTTTTTTCTTTTTTCTCTCTCTAGTAACGCGTTATATATATCATCCTTCTTTCTTTTTTTTATTTAATTATTATCAATGACTGCTATAAATATTATTTTACCAAAGCGTATATACCTTATTGATAACTGCTTTTGCATTTTCAGTTTTTTGTTTAATATCTGTTTTAGGAGAAGAAGGCTCTGAAGATCTAATTGAGGTATTATGAAAAAATATTGCTCTTTGATATGGTAAACGCCATTGTTTGGATAATATGGATTTTTGTTCAAGTTGTGATCTAAAATAAAATAAAAAAATATAATAGAAGAATATTCATTTATTAACTATCTTTTATAGAATAAACATATTAAAAATAAAAAAGAACCTCTTTTTATTTTATTGTTTTTTATTTCATTTATGATCATATAAAAATATTGCTTTACATATATTTTTATTCATAGTGTTATTTTTACCTTGTATTTAAAGAAAAAGGAGTTGAAGTCAAAGCTAGCTGGCGTTTAGTATAAACTTGTGTAAATTTTATAGTATTGATTGATTGACGACGAACTGAACATGTCGTGATATTTCTAACTTGAATTGATAATAATATCATTGATAAAAATATAAATTGGGTAAAACAAAAAAAAAGGAAAGAGAGCCATTTTTTTTTATTGTTGTTATTTATGATCAAAATTAAAAATCCGGTGGCAAAAAATAAGGATCACCTTATTTATATTCAACTTCAGGGCTGGTTTATTAAAAAAAAAAGCGATTCTATTAAAAAGGCAATATAATATATATATTTAAACATTATTATTAAATGACAATAGAATCTAATAAACTAAACATATTTATTAATTAAATAATAACAATAAATTATTAACTAATAAGAATAAAGAGTATATAAAAAATAGATATAGTAAAAAATTAATAAATAAGTAAAGATAACCAGCTTTTTTTTTGTAAGATATTCAATTTTTAAGTAAAATAGTAAGTGTAATAAATAATAAATATATAAGTATGTAGTATAAAAAATAAATGGTAAAAAGAAAGGAGAAAATTATCAAACATAGCTAAAGAAAAAAAAATTAAAACAGAGATTTTTTTGTTTGGTTTATGAAGTGATTATATATGTATGTATATATGATGTTACTTTTTTTACTTGTTTTTTTGTTTGTTTTGTTTTACTTTTCCTTTGATAGATTAAGATATAATGTTGATGGAATTGAAATAAATAAATAAATAAATATCAAGAATCATGTTGGTATTTATTTATTTCCAGAATTGCCATGTTTTACGTTTAGGTTTCTTTTCTTCCTTCTTTTCAACTTTTTCGGTTGCTACTTCAGCGACAGGTGGAAGTTGTTTTTCAGCAACGGATACGGTTGATTTATTCTATAAATGAAAAAAATAAATAAATAGATTAATTAAAATGAACAGATCGTTATATATATATATAATTCTAAATTTTATTTTTATATTTATATGTAATGATTTTCATTTTATCTTCTTTTTTTTCCCATCATATAATGATTATTACTTTTTTTAAAATTACCTTTTCCTTCTTGAAAATTCCAAGTACTGATTTTCTCTTTTTTAATTTAGTATTGGATTTAGATTTGACAGTATCATTAAGAGGTGCTACACCATCGACACTAATTGTATTTACACTAGAATTTACATCATCTAATACTTTAGTTTCAGTTTCCTTTGAATCATCTTTCTTAGGTACTTCAGGAGCTTCATCTTTGGATTTATGTTCTTCTTCTTTGATTTCCTTTTGTTCACTTGATTCTTGTTTAATTTCTTCTACAACTGGTTTAGCATCATCAGATGATTTAACTTCTTCAGTTGATTTAACTTCTTCGACTGGTTTAGCTTCTTCGATTGGTTTAACTTCTTCGACTGGTTTTACTTCTTCAGTTGATTTAACTTCTTCAGTTGATTTAACTTCTTCAGCTGGTTTAACTTCTTCAACTGGTTTAGCTTCTTCAGCTGGTTTAACTTCTTCAACTGGTTTAGCTTCTTCTTTTTTAGCTTCTTCTACTTGTTTAACTTCTTCTACTTGTTTAACTTCTTCAGTTGGTTTAACTTCTTCAGTTGGTTTAACTTCTTCAACTGGTTTAACTTCTTCAATTGGTTTAACTTCTTCAGCTGGTTTAGCTTCTTCTTTTTTAGTATCTTCTACTGCTTTGACTTCAACTGGTTTAATTTCTTCTTTTTTGACTTCTTCAACTGGTTTAGCTTCTTCTTTTTTAATTTCTTCAGTAGACTTTACTTCTTCAACGGGTTTAGTTTCAGTTGACTTGACTTCTTCAGTAGTTTCTTTAGGTTTTTCTTGGTCTTTATCAGATACCTTTTTTTCTTCTACTTCTTCTTGATCCTTTTTAACAGCGGGTTGTTCCTTAGTTTCTTCTTCCTTTTTATTTTCATTAACTTCTTCTTTAGCAGGAACTTCAACAGCAGTAGTATTAGTAGCTTCATTATCGGAAGAGCTATTAGAAGTATCGTGAACTGAACTTGCAGTAGAGTTAGTGGCAGAAGGAGTATTTACACTTTGTTCAGTGGCTGCTGTTACTGGTTTCTTATTGGCTTTTTGTTTACGACGTTGAGCTGCACTTTTTTTACCCATATTTAAAAAATAAATGAAAAGATGAATGTATAATATAAAAAATAAGAAAGTGAAATATATATATATATATATAAAAGAGTGGAAAAGAGAAAAGAGAAAAGAAGAAAAAGAAGAAAAGAAAAGAAAAGAAAAAAAAAACGATTTAATAAATAAACAAATAAAAAAAATTAAGAAGAGATTAAAAAATGGCACTTGTAATCAATATTTTTATTATGATTGGCTCTATATATAACTAAACAATTAATTGTACACACGGCAGTCTATAATAAACTAAAACTCGTGATACCACCTTATTTACCATAGCTTTTTCACGTTTTAGTATGCTTAACATGTTGCCTTGTGTAACAAAGTAATAATGTTGATCCCCTCACTATTAAAAAGTTCAATATCCGAAAAAAAAAGCCATTTGATTGCAGATTGGTGGGAGAGGAGAAAAAAAAATATGCAAAATAATAATAATCAATCATATTTATTGTTTTTTATAAAATATATTATTACATTAATTAAGAATTATTAGGAGGATAAAAAGTAAAAATGACATATATATAATATAATATAAAAAAAAATGTTTTTTTAAAAACAAAAAAAAAGATCCAGCCTTAAAAAAAAAACATTTATATCAATCAATTTAAAAAAAAGAAAATCCAAGTACACCTAAAGCAATAGCCAAAAGTAAAGGTAATGATTGAGGTAAATGGGCCATAGCAGCATTATGAAGCATCACTGGGAATGAACTAACAGTAAAATTACCTAAACCACTAGTTTGAGTAAACTGTTTAAGTATTAAATAGAAGGTGAAATTTAAATCATTAGGAAGAGTTACTTCATATGAACTGGATAAATTGGTTTTAAGGTTAACTCCTGTACTATTTCCAGAAGGAATAGCTACATTATCTGCCAAGTTGGCAATAAGTTGAGTAGAGCTAGCATCTTGCCATAAATCAACACTAAGTTTATAATCACCTGTACCCATGTTAGGATATTGAAATTGAATATTAAGCTTCTTTCCTGGAGTTACTGTTGCATTACTTTGTGGTGAAGTAATGTAAGGTCCTACTTGAGCATTAACAAGGGCTAACATTAACCCAACTAATACTGTTAAACGTAACATAATAGACATGGTATATATATATTATTATTATTTTTAAAAAGGAATGAAATGGGTGATATATTTATAAATATAAAAGAAAGAAAGAAAAGAAGAAAAATGGGTTATTTAAAAAGGTAAAAAAAAAATAGAAAATGGTTAAAAATGTATATTTATATAATTTATTTTGTTAAAACTCAGAATATTGACTTTTGAATTTCCCATAGTAAAAATAACTCTAAAAAAAAACTTATTTATAGAGAGACTTCTCACAAAATATTACTGAAGCTAAAAATTATTAAAATTTAAAATAAAAAAAAAGAAAAATAGAATATTAAGGTTAAAGATGGTAACATTAACTTTTACAATACATTTTTATTTTTATTAATAGTAAAAAAAAACCATCAATATATAACATTGTTATTATTAGAAGATTATATAGACGAATGGTAATAAATAAAATAATGATGATGAATATAATTAAAAGATAATAATAAAAGATACATATATATTATATAAAAAATGTAAGCCAAGAAATAAAAAGTAGAAAATAGATAAAAAGGTATTCATTTTGTTTATATGTATCCTAAAAGAAAAAGTAATCAAAATAACAACATACAAAGAAAAAATGGTTTTGTAATTTCAAATTCCGAATGCGGGTGGTAAAGATTAAAGCAACTTGTTATTTTTTCCTTTTCAATTTTCTCTTTTTCTCTATCTTACTTTTATATTTTTTCTTTTTTTGGTTGTTTTTGTTGTTTTCTTTTTGTTGTATATTTATTAATATTTATATATATATATATATATATTACCGTTATTATAATGAAAATATATCGTGCTGAAACTGGCCAAAGTGTACATTGGCCTCGTAATATTAATCAAAATATTCATTCGTAAGTCCGCAGTTAGTACTTTTTTTTTCTTAGTATTTTTTTTCCTTGCTACTTTTCCCTTATCTTATTTATTTACATACTTATATATATATATATATATATATATACTTAAAGAATAGATGATTTTAAACATGAGATTGAAAAGTGTACTGGGGTACCTATTGCAAATCAAATTCTTATGACAAGTTTTGGAACTCAAGTTAAACAAGACCAACTTAATAATGTTCTTACTGCAACTGGCAAGGTGAAAAAACTATAATTATTAATCTATTACCTTTCCTTTTTATATTTATATTTTGTTGATATGCTTTTGTTAATAATATTTTTATTTTATTATTTACTTATTTATTAATAGGATGAATATATTATTTTTATTTACGATAGACATTATTTAGGTGCAACTAAAGAAGAAATAACAACTTTATTAGACGTTGAAATGCCAATATTAGAACCACCTATTAGTTCATTAGATGGTAACATGAATATAGACAATATCTTATATAAACTTATATACGATGGATTCGTCATACTTAATTTTTTATTTCGGTACTTTTTATTTTTAATATATATATATATAGCTTTATCTTTATTAGATAATCTTAAAAGAAACAGTATACAAATGTCTTCATTATCACAACAATGTGAATTATACCTTACATTATTTGCAAAATTTGATTCATATAGTCAAGTAAAATAGATATAAAAAAATAATAGGATTAATAAAAAAAAAAAAAAAAGAGAAGTAAAAGGAATGATAATGTGATCAAACATTAATTTTTATTTTAATTATCACTTGGTCTAACTTTTTTATTATTATTATTATTAAAATAATTAGTCAGTGATTAAAACGATAACATCACATACTCAATTATCAAAGACATTAGTAGAAGAACAAAAAGCACAAAGTATGGCACTCAATGTAGCATTTACAAATTTAGAATCTCATAGTAAATTCACTAATCATGGTGTACAACTATTTTATAATATTGCGGAAAAGGAATTAAAAAAACAATCTGCATTACTAGATACAGCGGACATTGATTTAGAAATACTTCAAAATATAAAAATACATTCAGAATTTATAACACATAATAATAAAGCTATAGAATCATCACCATCATCATCATTATCACCTGCATCAATAAATGGAAAAACGCATTTAATAGATTTTATAAATGTTGATCAAGTACAAACAGCAAAGAAAGATGCTATGGAAATATGTGTTTATTTAACAAATGAAATTCAACTTTTAAAATCAGTCATTACTGAATTAAAAGAATATGAAGATGATTTAAGGAAACAAATTATAGAAGATCATGATTTACAAACGTTAGATACATATCTTGTAGAAATTCAAGATACTCGTGATAAAGCTCAATTTCTTCGCGAAAAAATTAAACGTGATTTAAATAGAATTTATACTAAAATATCTGAATTATTAAATGTGCCTATATCATCTTTATTTTCAACTTTATCACTTGATTCATCATCATCATCGTCCACTACTTCATTATCTACCATTCTATCTACGGCTGCTATTCCTACATCTTCGTCATCTTCCATTTCTTCATTAGCAACGGCAGCAACTACGTCAACAACAACGACAAATACACCTTTTAGTGGTGGTGGTATATCTGATAACAGAGCTCCCATGACTTTTAATAATAAACGACAGCAACAACAAGATGCAGCATTATTATCGTCACATGATATTCCATTTCCATCTCAGGCCAAGAAAACATTAAAAGCTTTTTACCATTTAGCAGAAATTCATGTGAATGATTATTTACCAAAACTTACCAACTATGAATTAATGGTTCGTAAACATGTAGCAAAATTAACAACCTTGAAACGCCAATCAATTCAAAACTTTTTAAAAAATATGAATATTGTATCTCAATTACAAAGTGATATTGCTGCTACTTCTCCGAGATTAGATATAGCAAATAAATCCCTTTCTGATTTTAAAAATAAATACCCAACAAGTGATTTGGAAAAATGTAGAGATATATTATTCGCTTATGTAAGATTATATATATGTATAAATACATATATTTATGTTTTTTTTTATTAACATTCAGGATAATTTTTTATTTTATTTAAAAAACAAAATGATTAGGGTGCTTTGATGATTGAAGTTGTGAGAAGAAAAGAATATGCATTGGTAATTATTATTATTATTACTATTATTACTTTTTTTAAAAAAAAGCTCAAAACGATTTAACAATAAAATCCTAATTAGATATACTTAAAATAAATATTTTTCAATTCAGATTCTAATAGAAAATGCTAATGTGATTGCTGATTTAATGGGAAGGTTCAGGGAACATGAAGAAGATCGTAGAAATTTTTTTCGTCATGATATATATAACACTATACCATTTGAAATTGCAGGTAATTTTAAATAAATGTATAATATATATATATATATATATATATTATATAAAAGATTAATGAATATGAGTAATCTAACACTCTTTTTTTTTTTAAAAAAAAAAAGGTATTAATGAAGCATCTCCACATTTTGAAATATCAACCATTAATGTAAACGAAAATACTCCTTGTATAACAAAAAGGGATATCATAGGTAAGACTAAATTTATATATTATATAAGATATGTGTTTTTTTTTTTTACTTATTTATTTATTTTATATATATAGAATTTGTTTCTTTATTGAACCTTTGCTATTCTCGTGCTCTTGAAGATTTAAAAAAGAACAAATCAGGAAAATCAAAACAACTAAAAGAAATTTTAAATAATGTGGATGGGCAATACGGTTCAAAAAATAATAATAAGAAAAGAGATAAATATGGTCAAGATTTATTAAATTTACTTAATGATATGAATTCCCAGTTGGATGGATTAAATACAGAATTTTTAAAAATGGTTGAAAATACATGTAATATCAATTTTATTTTTGTATAAAAAAACGCATGATGATATTTTTTTAATTACTATTATTCATTTAATATGTTTATTTATTTAATTTATTATGAACTCACATATAGATTTTGGAAATGAGGGTGAAATCAATAAAGTAGCTTCAAAGGTGGATAATATTGACATGATGATGTCATTAAGATCAAAGCAGCAATTATTAGATGCAGAAGATAAAGTCAAGGTAAATATATATATATATATATATATGACCAAGTTGGATATATGATTGATTTTTTTTCTTATCTTCTTTTACTATTACTATTCAAAAAAAAATTTAGAAATATGAAGCTAGAATTGAATCATTAGAAAAAACCCTTCAAAAATATCAATCAACAGCAGATAATACTCAACAAAATGTCAAAAGTATAAATGCACTTAAAAAACCGACTAATATTTCTGAAATTACTTCTGATACCTCATCCATCTATTCTGTACTTGATGATGATGATGATGATTTATCTGAAACAGAAAATAATAGTAATGATAATAATGATAAGAAGAATGATATTACAAATAATGAATTATATCTAGAATCACAAAAAAAGGTTGATGAACTTAAAGAAACAGTTCGACAAAGAGAAGCATTTATTGAAAAAGTTCATGAACAATTTGTTAAATTACAAGATGAGGTAAACAAACTATTTATATGCATACATACACATATTTATATAACTCTAATCCTATATATATATATATAATTATTTAAAATAGTACCATAATTATAAAGATCAAGCAGAACACGAAAAAGAAGAATTACAATTACATATTCATGAATATGAACAATTATTAGAAGAAGAACGTCAAGCTTATGAAGAAAACAGGAAGAGTGTAAGTGATTTATTCATTTTTTTAAAAAACATTTATTATGAAAATATGGTGACTAAATGTTATGATCCTCTATATAGTTCTTAAAGGAAGCACAGATTAAGGATAATTTGGTTGATATAAGAATTGCTGAAATAGAAGCTGAATGGAAAGCAAAGGTATTTTTTTTTTAAGAAAGAAAAACAGAAAAAGAAAAGCTATTTATTATATAGTAATCATATCAAAATGTAAAATATTTGTTTGATTTTAGATAAAGACTTTGACAGATGATTTAGAAAAGGAGCGAGAACAAAGCAACAAATTAAATGAACAACATCAACAAGAAATTGCAGCTCTTAAAGAACAACATACTAATGAGTTAGAAGAACTAAAAAATCAACTGAAAGAATCGGAACAGAAAGAAGAGAATTATAAAAAGGAAAAATTGATTTCAGATCAACAATTAAACGATCTTCGTAGTGAATATGAAGCTTTTAAGGAAGAGGTAATGTTTTTTTTATAAACAATCAAAAATAATAATTTATATGTTTATCTTTTAATTTTTTTATTCATATATATAGTCTAATATCAAATTGCAAGTAATATTAGAAGAAATGAATAACACTGAAGGAGCAAGAGATGAAATAAAACAAAAATTAGCACAGGTATAAATGATGATACTACTGATTCATACATATACAAATATTGTTTACTAAATAAATATTTTTTTCTCGATTATATTTAGACACGTGATATGGTTGCAAGAGCAGAACAAGATTGGACAGATAAAAATAATGCTTTAGAAAAGGTATAAATTAAAAAAAAACATATTTCATTATTATATTACACAACTAATAATTCTGCTTTTTTTCTTTTTTTCTTTGAATATATATATATAATAGTTGAGGAATAGCCATGAAGAAGCTTGTAATAGAATTTATGATTTGGTGATTAAACTCAACACTAATTTGATGCGATCTACTTATAAAGGTGATGATGACATCATTAGCTTAATTGATATTTTATCAAAAGAAATTGACTCACTGACATTAGAAGCAAGTATGGCACGAGAGGTAATATTATTTTATATATTATTAATTATAATTTTTAATGGTTATTATATAAAACGAGAAGATCTTTTATTTATTTTCATTTATATTATTATTATTTTTTAAAAAAAATATTAATAGAATCTCAATGCCCTTGAAATAAATTACAATAGTACATATCAAAGTTTAGAAATAATTAATGAAGAAAAAATGGAATGGCAATCATTGGCAGGGCAAATGGCAAATAAATTAGATGTTATTCGTAATGGTGTATACTTTAATGTGACAAACCAATTACAATTATCAGTGGATGAAGGTGAAGCTGGAGCTATGACTAAAAAGATTATAAGTTCATCATCAGATATTAATCAATATGATACTGCTATTTGCAATGAAATCATGTCAGCTATTAATTCAATAGATAATGAAAAATTTGTTGGTCGTATTCGTAAGAAAGTTAAAAATGCACATGAACTTACACGTAAATGGCAAAAAGAATATAAAGAATTGAAAGGTAACTTATATATATAGCTGAAGCAGTAAATGATTGGATTAATGAGATTGAAAAAAAGCATCATTTGCTTATTTTACAATCTTTAATCTGATGATCTTTAATCCAACCATCTATTGTGCATTGAATAATCATCCATGGATTTTAAAGCATTTATGAATATATTTTTTTTCCTTTTTTTCAATAGAAAAATATTCTAAGGTACAATCAGCCGAACACGAAAAAATAGCATTTCGAAAGTAAGTAAAAAAAAAAAATTAAACGTATATATATATATATGTATATATTAAATCGATTATAAATTATTTGATTTAATAGTTTTAAAGAAGGAGATGTGGCTCTTTTCCTACCTACACGTAATTCTTCTGGTAAACCATGGGCTGCTTTTAATATCAATGCACCCCATTACTTTTTGAAGCCAACGGATAATATTTTAAATCAAATGAACACACGTGAATGGATTGTTGCTCGCATAACATCAATCACTGAATGCATGGTCAATGCACAGGTAATAATAATAAACATTGATATATGTAAATATATGAAAAAAATATACAAATAAAATAAACAATAAACAATAATCACACGCATACATTTACAAATATATACATATATATATATATATATATTATATATATATATATTAGGATCCTGCTACCAATCCATATGGTCTTTCTGATGGATTAGTCTTTTATCAACTCGAAGTTGAAAATTGGCGTAATAATAGACATAAGCATCATCATCATCATAGAAAATCTAAACATCAAATACATGAAACAATAGCATCTACTTCCACAACAGCAGCAGAACAACAAAATTCAGAAGAAAATGAAGATACAACTGTTTCTAATAATAGTAGTAATAAAGAATCTATTTCACATCGATCATATACAATACCAAATAATAATAATAGTAGACATCATGATATAGGATTAGCAAGTATTTCAAACTCATTATCACAGCATAATATTATTAATACACCATCACCTCCTTATACACAACATGATATACCATCTATACAATCATTTTCATCACCACCTAATAGTCCATTTCAATTTAATAATAATAATAATACTAATCGCCCAAGTGTAGTAGGATCATCATCATCTAATATCATACATAGTATTAATTTATCATCACCACCTAAATCATCTTCTGGCCCATCTGATCTTAAAAATCAGACATGTAGTACAAGTCAATTAAGTGGTTCCCCAAACAACAAAGTTCATTCATCTCCATCACCAACATCTACACCTACGATAGATCCTTTTTTGGTTTGGACAAGTAGTAATGAATGAAACTTATTATTTTAAGAGATAGAAAAAAAAAAAGCGGGGGTTATATAAATATATATATATTATTTTATTTCTCTTACTTTTTAAAATAGTTAAAAATTTTAGTTAAAATAGAACGGAGCTTTTTAATACTTTCCTTTAATGTTACATTGATACCATATTTTTTTTTTTTTACTTAATAAACACTTCATACAAAAAAGAAAAAATAATAATAATGATAAAAAAGATAACATAACAAAAATAAATGAAACTCGAAAAAAATAAAAAAGTAAATAAAAAAAGTAAATAAGAGAGTGGACTTTTTATTTTTAATTATTTATTTTACTAAAAGGAACACAAATCCGACAAATTAGACAAAAATATATAATTAGGGTACACACACAAACACAACAAACATACACACACACTTTTACACCTAAAACACATGCGTACATAATTAGAAACGAATGAGATGATAATAATAATAATAAAAAATAAGGATCGCTTTTTATTTTATATAAAAAAAGAATCCATTAATTTTGAAGAAAAATCAAAAGAACCATAAATTAAAAGGAACCAAAAATAAAAATAAATAAATAAAAACATTTAATATGTTTGAATGTAAATAAATAAACAGATAAATATAGAAAAAAAAGACAAAACAAAGACAAAGAGAGAGAAAGAAAGAAAGGGCCGAGCGGAGCAGTTTTAATGAGGTTACCTCCAAAACCACCATGGCAGGTAACTCGCTAAAATAATAATAAATTAACATAAATATTGCTTTATGTATATATATATATATATATATATTAGTCATTCAATGGATAACGATACTTACTTACCGCCGCCAACTCTTTCTTTTTTATATATAATCACTTTTTTTTTTCTTGTCCAAAAAAAAAAAAAATTACATGATGTAAAAAAAAAAAAAAAGGGAAAACAAAAATGATCAAGTAATAGCAGATCTAAGTAGAATTATCTTCCAGAGTCTTTTAATCCAAGGTGAATTTCTTTTTTTTTTATGGGTTAACCATAACCACCGCCAGTATAACCATATCCTTGAAAAATCACCAAAGTAGAATGATGACACACCTAAAAAAATTTTTTTTCAGGATAAATATATATATGACGATATATTTAAAGTGATTAAAAAAGGAACAATAAAAATTTTAAGTTTTAACGTATAATCATAATAATTATAAATAAATATGTATATATATATATATATATGTATATGTATTAAATATTAATAATAATAATTAAGGATTAAAAGTTAAAAAGAAAAAGAAAAAGAAAAAAAAAAAGGAAAGGAAAGGAAAGGAGAGAAAAGAAAAGGAAAAGAAAAAAAGAGAGGGAAAGTAAACAAAGAAGCTTTTTAAATATTTACCAGAATACCTTGCAAATCCCTATTTATAAGATTTTTAATGCATTTTTGATTAGTGAGGATAGTAATTTATAAAAATAAAAAAAATAAAATTGCATGTTTTGATAATAATTATTATTATTTTTATTTAATATTATATATATTACCTTATTGTCATTATTTTGACATACGCCCTTTTTTTGTACGTTTATTAAACTTTTAAGGTATAAAATCATAATAAAAAGTTATTTATAACAAAAGTATTTTTACTTCTCTTTTTTTTAGTTTTTAAAAAATACGTAAATATATAAAACTGAAAAAAAAGAAGAAAATAAAAAATATGAGAGAGAAAATAGAAAAAAGCGAAAGAGAAAAAAAAAAGATATATTAAAGTGAAAGAAAAACGATAGATAAAAAAAAAGTTTTCACTTTTATTATTATTTAAAATAAAATGAGAGAAAGAAAAAGAAAAAAAAAAGAAAAAAAGAGAAAAAGAGAGAGAGCGCGGTTCAGAAAAAAAAATTTTTTTTATTATTATATGTTTACTTATTTTGGTGAGAAAGAATAAGGATAGACAGAAAGTTAAAATCACATTATATAATGAGTGATGTGATTATCTCTTTTTTTTGAGTTACAATTTTTTTTTGTTTGTATTATGGGATTTTTGAGTTACAATGTTGTATATATATATATATCTGAACTAAAATATAGTTTGTTATCCAACAAATTTAAGTTTATAAATCAAATATGATTTTATTCAATAGATTAAGTTTAAAAAAACAAATATGATTTATTAGTATATTCATTTATTATTATTTTACTAATAATAAAAGAGTCTTATATATATATATATATATAAATATATTAAATATAAATATAACTATAAATGTATTTATACAAGTAGATGCAATTTATATTATAATAGAAAAAACAATCGATCTTTAATTTTAAAATTCCGATTTTATTTTTTTTAATGTACCATACAGTAAATCATCATTGCCATCATAATCAAAAGTTATCTCCTTGATCGTCATCAATGTCATCACTTGTATCACAAGCTAATTCATATTCTTATTCATTTTCATCAGTTAACTGTATATGAAAAAAGTTAAGTTAGTAAAGCGTATCTTCATGTTTTTCCGAAAATTTAATGCTGATATTGCTGAGCGTATACAGAGTCTACTTCTTCATTTTTGATTATTTGGTGACCTTGTATTTAATGTTAATGGATGCAAGAGCATCACAGTTCCAGATAATGTGACATGATTTGAATACTAAAAAACTTGTTCATGATGCTCTGCACTCCATCAACATTCACCTTCCTCTTTTCAAGGCTTCTTTGTTTACAGTTCGGACAAACTTTTGAAATATCATTTTCATTAGCTTCATCATTAGTTTTTTTTCCTATTTTCTCCCATTCCTTTAACTCCGTTTCAAATCGCTAACTAGGACCACTTATTCTGCCTTTAATAATACTACTGAATTTGCCATCCCCCATGATCACAAGAGAAAGCTTGCCATTTACTTTTGTATTGTATTTGCCAGATCAGTAAAGTAACTTCTTTATCATAGCTGCATATTGCTGTCATTTTTTCGTGAAGTTAAGAAATGACTGTTGTTCGATAATTTTTCGGTTGTAAAAATGATTAAAAGTGGTGGAGGTGTTCTTTGTGTAACAGAGGAGATGAATTTGTTTAAGTTGTAGCTACTAACGAGGGCAACGTGGTTTCAATATGATGGATACCATATTATTTTCTTTAAATAGATTTGACGCTAATGACGACGATCGGTACCAGCGTATTTGAAAAATTCACTTGGTGAATATTTTTTTATTGTATCACCATCTATTGCAGTGAAAGTATCCTTTATACCAGGATCATTGAACAAGATTATATTAACTTTTTAGTACGTCATATTTTTAATCATTTTATCATTTATGAATTTATCAATAAAAGTTTTACATATATGGAGGATATTTATAATTATTCCCACATTATTTATGATTAACGCGTTTTCCACCCATATGTAGCCAAATGGTGTACCCAATAAATTTTATTTTCCTCGTATAATATTTATTGATCTATCCGTAAAGGTTTTATATATGATATTTAATTAAAAATAATAACAGTGCATATTTTATGTAGTTTAAAAAATATATATTTATTTATACTTATGATATTATATTTTTCTTTTTTCTTTTTATGCAGTATTATTTTGTTAGTTCTTCACTGACCACTCTTAGTTGTTCTGTGTTAGTATAATCAGATATTTCCTTTTTGCAATTTTCCTCCAATAGGATTCTGAATATTTTGTTTTCTTTTATGACCTTTTTATTAAGCTCATATTAAATTAAATAAATCGTCAATAAAAAAAAGTGTTTGTATAATAAACAAGGAAAGAAAGAAAAAGGGGTAAAGTAATTGAAGCAAAAAAAAAAAAATGCTGTGAATATTAACCAATGAAATCACAGTATAATTAACCAATAAAATTTTAGAAAATATTCGAGCTTATGTATATTTTAAAAGGCATTAGTTTTAACTCCGATATTTTTTTTTTTTGAATTTTTTTTTCATTTTATCCTTTTCATTCTTTTTCCTTCCTTATTAATCTAATCCAAATATACATTTATATATATATATATATATTATAAATCTCTCTTAATAATAAATAAATAAATAATAATAATAAAAGATGGGTATTACAGGTGGAATGACTCCAAAAGCCTTAGCTAATCGTATGAAAGCGAAAGGATTATTAAAATTAAAATTCTATTGCCAAGTGTGCCAAAAACAATGTAGAGATGAAAATGGATTCAAGTGTCATACACAATCAGAATCACATCAAAGACAAATGCTTTTAGTAGCTGATGATCCAGGGAAATTTGTTGTCAACTATTCTTCCGAATTTCAAAAGGATTTTATAAAATTATTATCTCGTCGTCATGGTACAAAAAGAGTATTCGCTAATGCTGTTTACCAAGAATATATTGCTGATCGTCATCATATTCATATGAACAGTACAAAATGGAATTCTTTATCTGAATTTGTTCGTCATTTAGGTAGAGAAGGGATTTGTCATGTTGATGAAACAGAACGTGGATTTTGGATTACTTGGATTGATAATAGTCCAAAAGCTTTAGCAAGACAGGTAAATAAATAACGAAACAAAAAAAAAAAAAAATAGAATGATGAATAATCATGGATAATAAATATATATATGTGTCTGATTTTCTTTTTTATTATATATTAGGCCGCTATTCAAAAAATGGATCGTCAAACAAAAGATGATGAAGAAAGAGAACAAGAGTTATTAAAAGAACAAATAGAAAGAGCATCTAAATTAGCAGAAGAAAAAGGATTAGATAAAGAACATACTGCAACAGAATTAAAAAGATCTGAATCACAAAATAAAATTAAACTTAATCTTTCACTTAAACCAAATTCTGAAAAAGAAGAATCACCAGAAGCACAATCATCATCAACATCATCATCAAATATACCAGCTACAACTACAACAATAATTAAAAAGCCTGGAAATAAAATGAAATTAATGATGGGTGGAATAAAAAAACAAGAATCATCATCACAGCCATCATCATCAACAAATGATAAAAAACCTGCCATTAAGTTTGGTTTAGGCAAACGGAAACCAACAGATAATGTACTTAAAACTTCATTAGATAAAAAAATTAAATCATCATCATAAATTAAAAAAAAAGAAATTTAACGATCACTTTAAAAATTTCATATTTGTGTACAATAGCAATAGTATTTGAATTTTATATATATTAAAAAGATACAACAGCATTATTAATATGTATCATCTATTTATTTTTGAAAAATAAATAAATAAATAACGGCATTATAATTATTTATATTAAAAAGAAATGGAATGAAAACTTTTTTTAATTATTTTTATGTATTATAATAATAATATTCAACATATTAAGATAAAAAAAAAAGCACCATTATTAATATCACCAATAAATAAATAAATAAATAAAAACAATATCATTTTATTGTATATATATATAATATATCAAATATTAAAACAGAAAAAAAAAAAATAAAGTTAAATTAAAATGGGATATATAAAAAAAAAGTGAAAAGAGAAGGGGATACAAAAAAAAATAATGGAGAATGGATGGATGAATGGTGTTATAGTAAATGTTTCATATTAGTTTTTTCGGATTTATTCAAAGTATCATAAAACCATTTAGCCACCAATGTATCATATTGATTATAAATAGATCGATCACCCAAAGGAACTAATTCACGTATAAGGAACCAATCATGGGCATAAGAAGCTTTACAAACATTCACATTTAATTTAGTAGAAGTACTTTTAATCATATCAGCAAACCGAATAATATCATCATGAAAAACCTCCTTTTCGCCAGCAAAAAATAGAATATTTCCTTCACAAAGTTGTTCCATACCACCTTTAGATAAATGTTTATTTAAATGAAGCATAGCAATATCTTCGATATTATTTGATTTTAATACAATATATTCATGCAATACTTTATCAAATAGAGCATGAGTAACAATATCTGATTTTTCATATTTTTCCCAAGATTTAGAAGTTCGATTCACAGATACTAATGGAGAAGATAATAAAATACCTGCTGGTAATTCTATATCAAAATTACTTCGTTTGCCATCACTACTGTGTAATAATTGGGGTGCATAGATATTACATAACATTTCTATTCCTAGTATAGCCTAAAAAAAGAAAAAAATTGAAAAATGAAACATTTAATTTATTATTATTTCTTAAATTAACAAATGATAATAAATCAAAAAAAAAAAAAAAAAAAAAAAAAACTTACACCAGCAGAATCACCAGAAACAATTACTTTAGATGGGCATACACCAAGATCACCAGTTAAATATTTATAACCATTAATACATTCTTTTACTGGAATTGGATAAGATACTTTAGGTGCCAAACCTAAATACAAAATACAAAAAAAAGGGATTTAATCTATTTGTGTTTGTATAAAAGATATATAATGTATTTTTTTTTACAGATAGATTACCATATTCAATAGACATGATTACTGCATTAATACCATGATTTGATTTTAAAAGATTTAACCAACTAATAAAAGCTGTCATATACATAGTACCTAAAAGAAATATAAAATGAGAATGCTCATTTTAGTTTCTCTTTCTTTTAACATGTAAATATATTTTTAAAATACTTACTTTGTCCAATACGAAATCCACCTCCTATTATTATTATTAAAAAAAAAGAAAAAATAAAGTATTAATATATATGTTTATATATTATACTATTTTATTTAATTAGCATTATGCTTTCTTTTTTTTTTACCGTGGATTTCAAAAATAATAAGATCAGCATTTTTTAAACGTTCAAGAGCTCTTTCTTCAGTATCATAAATAATATCAGGGGCAATAAGGGTACCTTTCCATTTATCATTATGAAAATGTTTTATCCATTTTCTTTGCTCACCAATAGGTGAAGTAAGCTCTCTTAAAGCGAACTGAGCTAAAGTAGGAGGTAAAGTTAATAAAAACCTTACAAGAGGTTGAACAAATATAGGGTGAGAAAAATGCCTAATATGTTTTTTAGCAATGTCCATATTATTAAATATATAAATCACGAAAAATAAAATAAAAAGATCAGTAAATAATATAAAATACATACTTCAAAAAAAAAAAAGAAACAAAGAAAGAAGGAAAGAAAAAATGAAAAAAAAAAAAAATGGGTGAATTGGGAAATAAATAATGAAAGAAAGAAAAAAGAAATGGGAATAAAATGAATTAAAAAAAAAGTGGGGTAAAATGCTTTTGAAGTATAAAATTTTCAACACCCGCTAATGCTTAAAAAGAAGAAATTTCTTTTTTTACATAATAAATAAATGAGCAACATTTAAATAATACTTAAAATTAGGTTTATATCATTTTATGTAAATGGTAATAATAATAATCCACGTATTGATTTTTTAAGATTAATATTATTAATTCATCAACTAGAAAAAATGTTGAGGAGATGATAATGATTATATAAATTTATCTTCACCATAGCATAAAGGATATTCAACCCGATAAAATGGTTCTGTGATCAAGTGACCATACATTCCCCACTAATTGAAAAAATCAAAAAAAAAAAAAAAAAAATAACAGCAATAACAATAAACAATAATAATAAAAATAATAATTTGTGATCATAAGAACATAAATGGTCACGATTTTATAAACATTATTGATTATCAAGACCATTTATGATATTATCAGTATATAATATATATTTATATATTTATATATTTATATATTTATAATACGTGAATGAATTTATATAGATATTAATTATATATAAAATAATCATTTATTTTATATTGTTTTTGAAGTAAAATCTATGTAATAATAGCTTCTTTTTTTTTACCTGTCAAAGTATATAAACTTTATTTTAAAACTCAGATTACTATTATTTTTAAAATAAAGGTACCTCTTTTTTTTCTATCATATGATAGTAAATTAGTAAAAGCTATTATATCTAACATAGATATCAACTCTTTTTTATTCTTTAATAAAGAAAAAAAAATGTTTATTATTTTTATTGATTTTTCAAACTTGTTTATTTAAAAAATAAATAAAACGTTTTTCTTTATTTTAAAACATAAACAAATATACACAAATAAAAAAATTTAAACTAACGGCAACTGTTTAGGCAGATCTGTTACTCAATCAGCAAATCAGAAGCCATCAGAGCCCAGAAAAAAAAATTGCCTAGCCTATAATGCTTTTTTTTTATTATCATTTTCATTTTAAAAATCATAAAAAAAAGAAAGAAAAAGTAAAAAGGATAAGAAATGTGTATATATATAATTAGTATAAAATTGTATATATATATTTTTTTAAAAAAAACACTGATTTGTTATTGCATTGTTATTATAATGGATCTAAGGGATGCAGTAATGTTTGATAATCCAAATCCAGGAACATTATACATTTATATATATATATATTATTCTGCGGTTCAATTTCTAACCCCAACGATGTTTTTTTTTTAAGAAAAAAAGAATTTCATCATTCTTCTATTTTTGTCATATTATTAAATAAGAATTAATATAAATTGATCATATTAATCACTAATAAAACTACAATTTCTTCTTCTTTTGTTTTGTTTTGTTAGATAATAACATCGAATCATATTTTTTTTTATTTTATTATTTTAATAAAAGGCATTTTTTATATCATTCTTTTCTTCAAAATCAAAAGTCTATCATTATTATTTTGAGTGAAATAGCTTTTATAATAAATATAAGTGAAAAATAGAAAGTCAAAAAAGGATTAGTTACTAAAACGAACTGTGTTTAATATATATATATAAGTTGAATCATCCACTCACCGATTCTTATTAACTATATGTTTTATGTATTACTTTATTTTTTTAACATATATTTATTATAATACTAATTCACTATTTTTCATTTACTTATTTATTTATTTGAGTTGAAAAAATTTCAACAATATATTATTAACCTCTAGTTTCATTTGAATTCATCCATGTAAAAAAAAATTTTGATAACGTACTTTATTATAAGAAGCATCTTAATTATATTATCCAATATTAATAAGCAATTTATATTTTAAAAACAAGTAATTTTAAAAATTTTTAGCTTATAGATGATGAATATATTCATACTTTTGATGATTTACTTTAAAATAATTAATGATAAACTGATTTTTTATTTTTATGTTTATTTCTTTTTATATATCAAGAAAAAAAACTATTGATCAACAATAACTTTTAATATATTATACATATTTATATTAATATATGAAATAGTATGTATATATACTTCTTTCTTTTTATTTTCTCTTTTTTTTTTGGTATTAAATAAATTTTAATCGTTAATATAATAAATAATAATATATAAGTAAATAATAAATAAATAGAAGAATTAAAAAAAAATTACATATTAAGCAAGAATAAAAGGAGTAGTGGTAAGAGGCTCACCATTTGGTGGATTTGGTAAAACGAATTCATTAATAGATTCTTTTTCATCAGTAATAGTAGTAGTAGGATCAACTGATGATAATGATAATGAAGAGGATTTTTTATATTCATTTACAGAACGATACATCCATTTAGCAACAACTTTATCACATAATTGTAACATAGGTTTATCTTCTTGACGAACAATTTCACGAATAAGATACCAATCATGACAGTAACCACTTTTAATCATATTTACTTTCACTTTATCAGTTGTTTTCTTGATAGTTTCAGCAAATTGAACAATATCATCACGAAAAACTTCCTTTTCACCAATAAAGAAAAGAATATTTCCATTACAAATTTGATCAATACCACCTTTTTCAGATAAATGTTTAAATAATTTAAACATGGGGATTTCATCCAAATTATTTTTCTTTAATCCAATATATTCTTTAATAACAAGATAAAATAATTTATGTGATACGATATCTGAATCTTCATATTTTTTCCATGATTCTGAAGTTTGATTCACAGAGACAACTGGTGATGATAATAAAATGGCTGCAGGTAATTCTAAATCAAAATTATTTCTTTTACCATCAGCTTGATTTAATAATTGGGGTGCATAAATATGACATAACATCTCTAACCCAATAATACCTCTAATAATATTAAAGAAAAAAATATTTATTAAACTTCATTCATCATTTCCCTCTTTTACTTATTTATTTATTTTATGTATAAATAAACCCTTCTTTTTTTTTTCTTACCCAGCTGAATCACCAGATACAATGATTTTTGAAGGTGATACACCAAGATCTCCTGTTAAATAATGATAACTTAATTCACATTGATTAACTGGAATTGGATAATGTACTTTTGGAGCCAAACCTAAATATATATAGTATATTTAAAAATAAAAAATGAGTACATTTGTATATACTTTTAGGTATATATAATAAAATTACCATATTCAATAGACATAATAATAGCATTAACACCATGATTTTCTTTTAATAAGGTTAACCATTGAATAAAAGCATCCATATACATGGTACAGTTACCAATTCTGAAAGCACCACCATGTATTTCAAAAATTACAATATCAGCATTTTTTAAACGATCAAGAGCAGTTTCTTCACTATCTTTTTTTATATTTTCACCAATTAAAACTCCTTTCCATTTGTCGTTCTTAAAACGTTTGATCCATTTTTTTTGACTACCTAAAGGCTTAGTTAAATCGTTAATAGCTAATTTAGCAATTTTGGAAGGTGAAATAATAGCTTGACGCAAAAGTTGCTGAACAACAGGTGAGGGTGTTAAAGATTTAACTTGCTTTCTTGCAGAATCCATTATTATTATATTATTTATTAAATATGTTTATATAAATATGTATATATATGTATATATATAAGAATGAGTGAAATAAAAGGAGTGTGAAAAAAAAAAGATTATAAGTTTATAAAACAAGTAAATAAGTGAATAATAAAAAGTGAAGAAAGTAAAGAGAAAAAGAAAAAAAAAATGGCAAAAAGGTGAAAAAAAGAGTTAAAAGGAAAAAGTAAAAAATATGCTTAAGCATATTTATTTCATTTTAGGAAATCCACATAACTCCACACGCTTTTATATTTGGCACGTGATTGTCTCATCTTTTTTTTTCAATTGTCTTTTAAAGAAACAAATTTATAACTTCTTTTTATAGTATACGCTTTATATAAAAAAAGAAAGAAAGAGTAATAGATTAAAATATTAATATACTAATAATAATAAAAGATCTATTAATGATGATTAATACTTTTTTTTCTTTAAATATATGTATTTATTTACTTTTTATTAATTGGCCCAAGCTTATGAAGTACATTTAAAAAAGTTCATGTACAATAAAACAAGAAGGCTTTTTTTAAGTTAATTAAATCACTTTAATCTGATTCTTACCATAATAATCATCATCATCTGGAAATAATTAAAGATTACTTTTATATTGTATGATAATATTTATTATTTATTATTTATTATTTATTATTTATTATTTATTATTTATTATTTATTATTTATTATTTATTATTTATTATTATCATTTAAATACGTATATATATATAATAAAATAATTTTCTTTTATTATTCAAAATATATACTATAATAATATTGGTTTTTCAATCCTTTTTCTTGGTTTTACGCGCCAAGTTTTTTTTTATTTAAAGTTTGCGAGATATTTATTAAATGATTAATGCTCCTTTTACAAGTAACCTTTTCTTTTTTTTTTTATCATTCTTTTTTGAAACACTTCGTCAAAAAACACGGTCGTACACCTAAAATTAACTATTTTAAAATTAATAAACATGCATTATCTCTTGTTTTAGCTATTGTAAGTGATTTAGTATATATTTAGTTTATGGTAACGGATTGTATATCTTTAATAAATATATAATTATTAATCATTAAGTAAATTTTTATGCGCCTTTTTTTTTCACTAGTAAACCATCTGGCTACACTTTAAGGATTATTATTACCTATTCTATTTATGTTATTATCTTTTAAGACCATATTGTCATCGATTTTAATTGATTCATTGATGATTTTTTAGTGTGCATCCCAAACATCACCATTACTATCATTATCATCATCATTATTGTAAGCTTCCATATGGCTATTTGCATCTTTTAAAGTAATTTTTGATTTTACTGATACTCTAATGCTTCAGCTAAAGCCGATTTTAAGTCTTCTTTTTTAAGAAATCTCCATTTTTTATTCTTTTGACTTGGTGGATCTTTCCCTAATCAAATCCTTTTTTGTCTTAAAACCCTATTTATTCCTTTAATATATGTAATTGCTTTCACTTCCCCATCCTATTTTCTATTTTCCTTTTCGTTTTTTTTACATCGTTATAAAATGTTTTGTTGTTGACTATACCACCACTCCCATTTGATGAATCATTACTTTCTACATTATTGCATCCATCTTTTTTACTATGAAAAAATAATTATCATTGCACGATATTTTAAAATAGAATACTGTCCCCTGATTTTTGCTGTTTTCAACGCCGTTATCCTTTTATTCATGTTATCAGATTTTTCAACCGAATGCTTTTCATCAACATCATTCATTACTCTAATATTCTCAATAACTTGTGGTATGTGCTTTGTTAAAAAGAAAGAACTAATAGTTACACCAATCTTTAGTTGTTTTTTTTTTTTTTTTTTTTTTTCTCTTTTCTCTTTTAATACTCCAACGTGTCATGTTCTATTATATTGTTTTCGAAATAAAGTGTTTAAATCATAATCGTAGAAATTATTAGTAGCAAACACCAAATACAAGCTACAATTCTTTCTTTATATTATCAATAGTTTGTAAATCCACAACTTTCTCAATACACTGACTCAAGTTATCCTAAATAAGTTTTTTTAGGCTCTATTTTCATTTTTATTTTGCAAAGTTACCTCTAATATGATACTGTTTTTTTTTTTTGTACTTATTTTATAACCTTTTTCTAAACCCGATATCAAGCTGAACTAACTTTCAATAAAAAAAATAACATAACAATAATGTATGAATTAAAAAAAAAAGGGTGAAAGAGAGAAGAGAGAAAAAAAAAGGAACCTGCCAATAAATAAAAAATTATCGGAATTTCAAATTATAGAAACTGTATCTTATCTTTCTTTTTTTAAAAAGTCATTCTTTTCTAGTCGTTTTAATGATTCTTTTTTAATAAACATTACTTTATATTATATTAAAAGAGGTTTAACTGTAAAATTGATTGAAAAACAGATTTAAAATATAAACTATAATGATTTAAACAACTTCTAGTTATTTATATTATTCTCTAATTTTGATTATTTAATTATTATATTTTCTATTATAAATTATAATAAATAAATTAAAAATAAATGATTTATTCAACAGTAATGAATTTATTAATTAATTATATATAAAATCCATTCTTTTATGTGAAATACTTTTAACAAAAATTAAATAGACAATCAATTAATGATGATATATAAAATAAAATAAAAAATAGACTACTAAAAATGATAATAATAATAATAATGATAACGATAAAAATGCAAATCTATTTTTATGTATAATATGTAAATATATTTTTTAAATGATTTTATAATCGACCTTGTAATATATATTCAATGCTAGTATTAATAAATTCTTTTTTAGTTGTCATATCAAATCCAAAGAATGCACTAAGTTGTTCTCGTACTGTTTTTTTAAAAAATAATATTAATAATAATAAAACAAAATGGATGAATAAAAAAATCAAATTTACATATTTAAAAATGATATCTATTTCTATTTTTCTTTTTTTCTATTTAAATATATACCTTGTTTTTTTGTTACAGTCATAAGATTTGCTGTTGCAAGTATATTTCTTATTTCAGATAATATTTCATCATCAGTTGGAAAACCAGAAAGTTGATTTAATAATCCTCCACCACCACCAACTTGAGAAAGAGCAAGAGAAAATTGACTCATTGGTCTTACTGATAAATCAAATTCATTTCCATTTTGCATAACAGAACTTCTACTACTTGTATAATTTTGATACATGCCTTGTTGTTGTTGTTTTTGTGGATGAGGAGAAGGTACAGCTGCATTAGGAGTAGGAGAATAACCACCCATCATACTCATTCTATCATTCATCAAATTTGTTGAAAATTGACCTAAATCAGGGCCAAAGCTATTTAAAGACATTGTTCTAGAATCCCGATTTAATGGTGCATTCATCATAGGCGGTGCTCCATATTCAGAGCCAGGTGGAGGAGGATGTATGGTTGATGCTGCATAACCAAAACCACTTCCATTAGGTGGTACCATTACCATAGATCCTTTAGATCGATGATTTCTTTTTTTATTATCCATTACATTAAAATCATATTCAGGACCGCCACCACCACCGTATTGACTTCCATATTGACTACGATTATCATGAATACCAGATGCACCTCCATAGGTATGATAGCTACGATAACTATGTTTGGTAATACCAGTTTCTCTTGATCCAGTAGATCCAACTTCCCATAGTTCTTGCTCGTAAACACTCCATTTTTTAAGAGGAATCATTTTTTCATCAAATTTTTCATCATCAGCCACAATAATTTTTTTTTGTTTATTATCACCTACAACCACACGAGTATTACCCCATGAAAAATCATCAAAATGCCAGAAAGAATAAATGGGTAAAAAGAAGGAAAAGACAGGAATTGCCAATATATAGAAAAACATCCATCCAATATGTTGCCATTGTCTTTTTAAAATAAATAAAATGGCTTGTAAACCATAAATACCAGCCAACATACATAAAGCTAAAATAGGAATAGGACCAGTACCAGATACAATCACATAAATTAAATAAACAAGATAAACAACAGATACAGGAAGTGTTAATGTACCAATTAAATCAATCAAGACCACGAATCGCATAGAGAAACAGCAAAATCCACAAAGATCAGGTAAGAGTACTACTTCAAAAAGATTATGAATGGTCGAATTAATCCATCTTCTTCTTTGAGATAATAAAATTTTCCATTGATCAGGTGCTACTGTCTTGCATTGGGCATGAGAAGTGAATTTCATTTTATGATTTGGAAAATGCTTCATCATCAATGTTGTTAAATAACGATCTTCACCAAGATGTAATAAATTCTTTTTATGAAGGGTATCCACATGATTATCAGAATAATCAGAAATCACTTTAGGTGAAATGATCAATGGTTCATTTTTAATAGGTGTACGAATACGATACATACAAAAACATCCAGGTAAACATGTAACTGATCCAAAGAGTGATTCAAATGCTTTTGCTAAATGATGAGATATATAATATTCATAAACCTGAATCATAGTTGTCCATGAACGATCTTCATTAACTAATTTGGTTTCACCGCAAAGACCAATAATCTTTCCATCATGTAACATACAAGAGATCATATGATTAAGAGCATCGGGAAGTACTTCTGTATCAGAATCAACCATAAGGATATATTCATAAAAGGACGGATTTACACCAATAACATTTTTAATTTGATGATAGATTTCTAATTCTAATGGTGTCATTTCACTATCAAAATGTACCTTATTGAGGAAATTCATACATATCATTTGCGAATCACGTTTACCACGATTACCAGGTTTAGCACGTTCTGAAGCTTTTCCAACTTTAACAATGACAATATATGGAACAACATGACCTTCACATTCATAAAGACCAGAATAAACTTTTCCATAATTTAATTGTTTACTGCCTTCACCAATTGATTTAAACATAAGAGGTTCAGGATCATTCTTTGTATCATATCCTAATACATCTAATACGATTCTTGGAGTGGGTCTATCATTACCGCTACCCATAATCATACCATCTGCAATAATAAATAAGAGTTTTCTTTTATCATCATAATTAAGGACTGTTAATGAATCAATGGTTTTTTTGAGTGATTCTTCATCTTCTGTATAACAAGGTACTTGACAGATGACAAATTTATCATGATCTTCGGGTGTAGGTGCTCCTCCAAATTGTAAGGCTGCTAAGAATTTGACCAAAATTACAAAACACATAATACAAGCAAAGGATAAAAGTAAATAATTTGTAAAAGTACATCGAATAGTATCACGTTCATCTACATCACCAATATAAAAAAAATTATCTAAACAATGAAGATTAGCTGCTTGATCGGCTAAAGAAATAGCACCTTTATATTTATTCCATTGTGTTGTTGCATCACCACCACTAAATTTATTAAATATTTCTTCTACAGCAGGAGAAAGATAATGGTAATCACCACCACCAGCACCAGAGTCAAAGTTTTTAGCAGTCTCAAGATAATCTGTAATATCATAAACACGTTTATTGATAGCCATAGCTTTTCTACCCCAACCTTGAAAATCTTCTTGTAATTGACTTAATTTAATAACAACTGTTCCCTTTTTATACAATTTCATATTTGGTAAAAAAGTATTCCAGTACCATTTTGGATCTTTCATATTACTAAGTGTTGATTCAACTAATTGATCACCTGATAAATGTTTAAAAGGGCCAATGGTGATAGTTTGATTTGGAATCACTTGAACAGCAGGATTTTTTACTAGACCTTCACAAGCCATTGTTAAAGGAGGTGGAATTGTATAAGATACATCTAAACCGGCTAATTCAACCATTGCATCTTTATTAGCATTATGGGCTGTTGTACCATGTCCAGAGATAGCAAAATTAGTAACATCATAAACAACACCACGCACACTCATAAGCATATCATCAGGGGTATTGCGTGCGTTTACATTTGTAGGTGAATACATGCTTCTCGTACCAGGACAGATTACTTCACCAAGACCAACAATAACAAAAATTACTAAGCCAGAAAAAAAGAAGATTACAATACAAAGAGTTACTTTTTCACGCCATGCCATTTGAACATCTTCACGTTTCATTTTTCCAAACCAACGTAAAAAAGGTGACGGGATCCACCATGTCATTAACCATACAAAACGAACCCACCAGATACGAACTGCTGTAATAGGCATTTCTTCTACTTGTTCATGTTGTGGCGCATGATAATCTTCTACCATTTTACTCATATCCATATTAGGACCAAATCTAAAAATAAAAATAAAATAAAAAGAAAAGAGTAATTAATTTTAAGCGATTATTACTATTATTATTATTGAAAATACCAAAGTAATCATGTTTTTCTTTTTTTTTTTTTTTTAGTATATATATATGTATATATAATACGACTTACCCTTCAGATAAACCTTTTAGACCCCATTCGGATTCATCACCCCATTGACTTCCTTCATGTTTTAACCCATCATCAGATTCAGCATAGCTTGCATTATCATCGAAATAAGAAGAACGAGGTAAGTTTTGGTGATCATTAAGATCAATATTATTATCATAACCTATATTCATATAATGTTGTTGGTGTTGTTGCTTTTCATCTAAATACATATCATCATGTATATTAGGATGCATACCACCATTAGCATATTCACCACCATTTTCTGCATTATCTAATCCTATTACATTCGGATCATTATTATTATTATTTACATGATTGTATTGTTCTTGAGATGCTAACTTCATTCTTTCACGTACTTCTTTCTCAGCAGCACGTAACCCATCTTCTAATTCTCTCCAAGTATCATAAGATAACCAAATAAATTCATTTCCTAAAGTTGCTTGTTGAATTGACCAATTTAAAATGGTAGCAACAGTTTCTACTTTTTCACGTTCTGATTTCATCATTCCATCATTATTAATTTGTAAAGATTCAACCATGTTTTCATAACGTACTAAAAATTCTTCAAAGGTATAATAATTTGCATATTCTTGCTGACATCTAACTATAAGATCAGGTATAAGGAAGGCACGTATTTGATTTTTTACCTTCATGGTATCAAAATGATCAGAAGATTGGATATCATTAGGTCGTAAATGAAGGACATGATAAATAGTTGTATTAGACATGGTATAAAATAAATCTTGTAATGTCATATAAAGTTGATCAGTAACTGTTGTCATTTGCATATTTTGATAAGTTTCTTCAGTATCTTTATTAGCTGCTGCTGCTGATTTTTGCTGCTTTATTCCTGAGGTATCATCTACAACTGTATTGCCATCATCTCCACTAAGATCAACAGGACTACTTCCGAGTGTTGAAATAGCATTACCACCACCAATATTATTACGGCGTTTATTTTTTTTCATAGAGGGTGTTCTTGTAGGCTTACTTGTCAATTGAGCTTTTACTATGGTACGATCATCTTTTGGATGAGATTCTGTTGACATCATTGTACTTTGAAAAAGACTAGATACGAAATTGTTCGTTGAATTATCTCTTAATAAATTTACAAAATCAGGTGATAAATCATCTAAATTTTTTTCTAAAAAGGAGTCCACTGTATAATGCACTGTACCAGAAAAATGATTAATACCAAAAGCATAAGCATAACCAGATTTTACAAAAGAAGAATGGGAACCATATTGACGTTGAATATTTGCTAAAAAGTTAGCTTCTGTTGCATCCGTTGCACCAGTTTGATATTTTGCACAATCACGATCCATAATACCCATAATACCACCTAAACCAAGATTGGCAGATTTATGAACCACCTTATTACTAGAATAAGTAATGTTTTTTTCTTTTCCAACTAATAATTCAAGACATCCAGTAGTAGTATTAGTATCTATAGATATTAATTGAGGTATGGATAAACCATCATTGATCATAATTGCATTTATTCCTTCAGACTCATTTAATTTTTGTTGAATCATAAATTGATGTACTTTTTCATTAGCAAAATTGACACAAAATTCTTCAAATCCATTATTTTTAAAACTTTGGAAACCAAATTGATCCAAAATAGCAATAAAATTAGAACCTTCTGAAACATCATTATTACAGATTTTAGTATTAATATTTTCAATCAACCATAAAAATAAGACATTATAAAGAGCACGAGCTAAAGCATCACGCTGTTCAATAGCCCCTTGAGGGTTTAAAAACATTGTACATAATTCTTTTCTAATAAGTCTTAATTTATAAGTAAGAGATGTTTCCAATTTTGAAGGAGAGACACCCAACATAGCAGAGACTAATTCTAATTCATCATCATTTTTTACACTACAAGCTTCTTGAGTGGCAGCCATTCCATCTTTATTTTCACCAAATTGTAAATTTCCCAGATGTAATATAGCAGCTAAAAGCTGAAATATTTGAGTTACAGTCCTTGCTTTAAATCCACATACTTTAAGAGCACTTTTTAATTCACCAAAACCAATAGCATCATTTACACCAGCGACTTGAATACGTTTAGATTGATTTAAATAATGAAAATGATCAGGATCAAAATGAATATGTAAAGCGGTTTGTTCTTCAGTACTTGTACCAGCTAATAATTGATAAAATACATTAAAAGTTCTTTCATCTTTGGGTATATTTGTTACACGCGTCTTATCAAAAGAATAAGCTAATGTTTTAGCACCTTGTATACGACCACGTTCACTGAATTGAAGTTCCTGAAACATACCAAATTTGGATGCGGAGTTATTTTGTACTGTACTAGCATAACCAAATGATTCTAATATGATCTGAGCATTTTTTATTTGATGTTGTAATTTAGTTTCTTTTTTACTATGTGTTGATAATATTAATAATTCATTGATTATATGTTTTCGTGTTGTACTTTTTCCAGACCCGGTTATACCACTAATTTATTTTTAAAAAAGAAGAAGAAGAAGAAAAATGAATAATAAATTGATGAATTAAAAAAAAAAGCTTATTATTTTCAAGCTGTTTAAAACGGAGTTCCTTATTTTCTTGTTTTTTTAATGCTTATAATAATAATAAAATACTTTTATATACATATTATAACCATTAAAAAAAAAATAGGAGGGGTATATGTATGGTTAAGGGATACTGTTTATTTATTTTTTTCATAATCTTTTTTTTTTTTTTTTTGATCTCTATATAATTAAATACCTAAGAATAATAGATTGATCTTCACCTGTACGTCTCATATGAAAATAAGATTTAGTAGCCAGATCATAAATATGAGGTTGCATAAAAGGTTTTTGACCATCAGATATATTTCTATAACCATTATCAGCATAAGCTAATAAAGTTGCATCATTTAATATTTCTAAAGGCTGATATGGATTTACAGTAATAAGAGTTGAATCACCAATTTGCGTATAAGGTTGGTTTCTTTTATAACGATTTTGAATTAAATTAACGATACTATCTTCTGAAGGTGGTTGAAGTGTTGAATTTAATAAACAAGTAAGATCAGTTTTGGAATCGTCTTGCATACTGTTGTATTTGTTATATTATTTTTAGTATTTATAATTTAAAAAAAAAGAAGGGTATAGTAAACGAGGTATGATAAAATGGCAACTTTTTTTTCAAAAAAATATCAAAGTTAAAGTTATTTATGCTTTATTATACTCTTTTCTTTTTTTTATAATATTAAAAATACCGAATAATTAAAAAAAAAAAGTAGTATGAATGTTTAATAAAATTACAAGAACAAGGAAAAATTAATTCACTTGTAAACTTGATGGCTAATATGTATAAAATATAAAAGTAAAGAGGAAGGAAAAGAAAAGAGAAAAAAGAAAAAAGAGAAAGAGGAAAATAAAAAAGGAGGAAAACAAAAATAACCATTAAATAAAAAAGAGATTGAAATTTAGAAAAAGAAAGAGAAAAACTATTTTTGAATCCAGCGCCCCTTTTATTTTATTTTTTTTAGGGATTAACAAAAGCACCAAAGCATTATAATTATAACAAATAATAATATAATAAATAAATAATATATAAAAAACAACCTCCTGTTCAACTTAATCACCCTTTCTCCTGTAAATTACATAAAGAATATCTTTAAACTATAATTATTCTTATTTTTATCAAACTGATAAAAGTAAAAATCTATCTTTTAATAGAGAAGTATAAATATCATTTTTTTATTCTTATTATTAAGTAGTAATGAGTTGATTTTTTTAATAAATAATATCATTTATATATAAAATGATAGACCATCTTTATGTTATTTATCATTTAAATTTTATTCATCATCTTTTGACAAACCTATTCGGGCATTTAAAATCAAATACTTATGCAAAACAAATAGACGCCTCTTTACTATTAAATAAATAAGGATGATGATCATGATTGTTTTATTATTTATACATAATATAATACGGTATTTATTTTATGAAGGTAAACAAAATTTAATTTTATAACTTGATTCTAAAGTATTTTATTTTTATTAATTATTTATTAAATGAAAGTCAAGTCAAAAAAAAATATATTTAATACTCAAAAAAAAAGGAAAAAGTAATAGTCTATGATGTTTTAAACTCCGCTTTTTTTTTTTATCTTCATTCATACTTTTTATTTTGTGTTCTTCTTTTTCCTATTTATTTTTTGTATCAGCTCATTATTTTTTCTTGCTTTCTTTATGGATTTACAAAGAAAGAAAACAAATAATGAAGTTTATAAAAATAATGAAGTTTATAAAAATAAAGTAATGTTGTATATTTTAAAATATAGTTATCATTTACTTGTTATACTAATCAAAATATTTTGTTTTATTTAGATCTTTTTAGAAAAGGCACGGCCTTTAGTTTCTATCAAGTTACCTACTTGTGTTATTGAAACTAATAAAACACCTATTTCTGAAGCAATAAATGAAGTAGATACTCAATTCCATGGTGGTATAGATTTTATTATATCAAAAGGCGTTTCTAAATCTGGAAGAGTTGTATATAATATTCAATGGAACGATGGATCTAAAACAACCGTAAATATTATACTATATTTATTTACTTTTTAAGATAAAAAAAAAGGGGGGAAGCACTTTAAAAACATTTTCTTTTTATTAACCTTTTTTTCTTTTTCTTATTATTATTATTATTATTATTTATATTTGCCTTTAAATATTTTTAATAGGAATTATTAAGCAACTTAACTCATCACTCTGAAAAGATTGAACAATATGAATATGATTTATTTCAAAAAAGAGATCAAGAAAGTACGATAAAAAAGTTAAAGTCACTCAATATTACTAATAATAATAGAACTGCTCAAAGACGTAAACGTAGAATAATAGAAAGTGATTCCGATTATTCAATAGATCTGGATATAGAAAAACCGGTTAGACCAAAAAGAAACACTAAAACACAAATAATAGATGAAGATTCACCTGGTCGTGCATCAACTAGAAGTTCATTCATCCAACAAAATCAACAGGAACCGGAAACACGTCAAAACTTAATACCACTACCACAAAAACAATTGAAACAACAAAAATTAAATTTAAAATCTCTTGAAAAACCTCGACTTAATACCCCACCTAAAATGATCGATTATCACCCTGCTACTTTCAGTGATGATTTATTTAATTTAGATACTGATGGAAGAAAAAAAAGTGCTAATTCAACCCCAAGACCTGTATTCGAAGCTCCTTCAGAAAAATTATTAAAAGATATTATACCAAATCTAATAGTGACATCTTCTAATATTGATCATTCATTAACTTGTAATAAATGTGACCATAAGGGTTTACCTTTTACCAACAATATCAATAAAGTCAAATCGCCAGAAAAAATATTACTTCCCTGTTCCTATTGTACAAATTCAACTCATGTTGGTTGTCTTCCTAAATCAACTAGATTTCAATTTCTTGATGTAGTGAATGGGGATGAATCTTCACCACCATCTCCTTCTATTACTAATAATAAAATGGATGTAGACAACAGCAATTCTGTAAATAAAAATAGAAACCATTCATCTTCTTCAACAACAATAACAACAACTGTTGATAATAAAAAAATAGCGGACAATGGTGAAAAGGCAAATATAGATATTGGTAGAAAGGATGCAGATCAATCTAATGATATGGATGTGGATAATGATGTTGGTATAGTTGTCAATAATGAAAATGAAAAAGTAGAGGAAAGCAACCATGATAATAATAATAAGAATAATAATAATAATGAAATAATGAATGATATGGTTAATGAAAATAAAATTATGGGAAATAATAAAAAAAAGTTAAAGCGATTTTTATGTACCTCTTGTGCGTATTCTTCTGAAACAAAAAATTATACCACTGACTCTATACTTTTTAGATGTAAAAAATGTGTTCGTACTTTTGATCTTCAACAATTACCCCTTTTATGGAAAAATGATGACGATGTTGTTGATGATGATGTTGATGATGATGTTGATGATGATGCTGATGATGATAAAAAAAGAAAAAGGATGTTGAAAAAATGTTTTGAAAAGATGATGTGTTCAACATGTTTACATTTTGAAGGAAAAGACCCAGAAGCTATATTGACCTGGCGTAATGTAACTGATGCTTCTGAACCAATAACAGCAAAATTACCCGTTGTAGAGGCTTTTGAATTAATTTCAACCAGTAATAATAATAATGATGCTACTATAAATAAAGTAGATGATGATGAAATATTATCAAATCGTCTTACAGATGATCCTGTGCAAGCTAAAGTATTCCTTATAAAATGGAAAGATAGATCATATAGACATTTATCTTGGGTACCTGGAAATTGGCTCCAATACGCTTATAAACTTAGATTTAAACATTATATGAAAAATTATATTGGGAGAGGAGCAAATAAAGTAAGCATGGTTGTTCCTTTATTATGGAAAAAAGTGGATAAAATCTTTGAAGTAAAAACTGGACCTAATGGAGTTCCTTTAATATTTGCAAAGTTTCATGGTTTACCATATGATACAGGTAGATTGATCAAATAAATAAATAAATATAAATACTGATTTTTATTAATAATATAAATATACATGGTTTATTTATTTAGCATGCTGGGATACACCACCTTTTGAAAGTGAACTATTGCCTTCCTATCAAGTTGCTTTAGACCGTTTTCAAAAAATAAACAGAATCAAATCAAATCCTGCTATAAATACACACATCAAAAATACTAGAAAAAAACTGAATCCTAATGATTTTGGAAAATACCGTGAATATAAATCTCAGCCTCATTTCATTAAAAATGGACAACTATTAAACCATCAATTAGAAGGCTTAAAGTAAGCTTTTTCATTAAAAGAAAAAAACGAGAAAGAAAAAAAAAGGTTTTTACTAATTACTATTAACTTTATTTTTTTCAATTTTTTCATTTTTGAAACTAGTTGGCTTTTATATCAATGGGAATGCCGCCAACCTTGTATACTTGCAGATGATATGGGACTTGGTAATAATATATAATCAATTAATATTAAAATCATTATTAACCAATCTTTTCATCTTTTCTTTTTATTCTAATTTTTACTGTTATAGGTAAAACCATTCAAATCGTAACTTTCCTTTATGTACTGTTGATAAAATACAATTTATTTCCATTTTTTTTAATGGTTCCAAACAGTACAGTAATGAATTGGGTTAGAGAATTTAATAAATGGGCTCCTGATATGGTAGTTGTTCCTTATCAAGGAAGTAAACAAAGTCGTGAATATGCAAGAAAGTATGAAATTTTTAGAAATGCATCAAACTTAACTGTAACTACTTGTCACGCAGTGATTACTACTTATGAATCTGCTTTGCAGGATTTTGAATTTTTTTCACATGTAAAGACTTGGCCATGTCTTATTGTAGATGAAGCACATCGCTTAAAAAACAAGTCAAGTCAATTGTTTCAAAAATTATCTCAATTAAATGCTGATAATCGTGTTTTATTAACTGGTAAAATAGTAATAATAATGATAATAATAATAGTAATCTAGCCTTCTATTTACTTTATATTTTAAATTAAAATTATATAAATGTTTTATTTATTCATATTTTTTTATTTTTGTATAATAGGTACACCTTTACAAAACAATGTTGAAGAACTTATCACTATTATGAATTTCATTGATAATAAAATTTTCAACGATATTAAAGAAATGGGAAAATATTATTCAGAACTTACACATGAAACTGTACCTGAACTCCATCGTCAATTAAAACCATACTTTTTACGTAGAACAAAAGAAGCTGAATTAACTGAACTTCCACCAAAAAAGGAACTTATTGTACCAGTATCCATGACAAGTTTACAAAAAGAACTTTATAAAGCAACATTAATGAAAAACGCAGAACTTATAGCACAACTAAGACAAATTGCAGCCACAAGTATTGGTGAAACTGAAGCCAAATCTAGATTAAGTAACACAAATATTTTAATGGAACTTCGTAAAATATTAAATCATCCATATCTCATTCATGGTGTAGAAGTTGCTCAACCAGATTTAGAAAGTACACAACAAGCAATGATTAAAGCTTCAGCAAAATTAGCATTATTAAATATGATCCTTCCAAAACTTCAAGAACAAGGACATCGTGTCCTTATCTTTTCAACAATGAGTATCATGTTGGATATTATAGAGGATTATTTAGATTATGAAAATATCAGCTTTGTTAGAATTGATGGGACTACCAGTCAAGAAGCACGTGTAGAAAATATAGATAAATTCAATGATCCTGAATCATCCATCAATGTATTTTTATTAACAACACGTGCAGGAGGTGTAGGTATTAATTTGGCATCAGCAGACACAGTTATTTTATTTGATTCTGATTTTAATCCACATGCTGATATGCAAGCTATTAGTCGTGCTCATCGATTTGGACAAACAAAACCAGTTTTAATTCTTCGTTTTATAACAAGATTATCAGCTGAAGAACGTATATTGGAAAATAGTAAAAAGAAATTGATTATGGACCACTTGGTAGTAGAAAAAATGGATGAAGAACATTTGGAATTAGATGATATTGAAAATATTTTAAAATTTGGTGCGCAAGCTTTATTTGAAAATGATGATTCTAAAGATATTGTTTATGATCAAGCAGCTGTTGATGATTTATTAAATCGGGAAATTCAATTTGCAGATTTGTTAAACAATAAAGAAAATAATAATAATAATAATAATAATAATAAAGATGGTGATGTTAATGAAATAATGGATGATGATAATAACGATAATAATGATCAAAATAATGCCACTAGTTTTTCATTTGCAAAAATATGGCAAACACACTCAAAAGCAAACGATGATAATGATCATTCACCAGAAACAACAAGTGATGAAATAGTATTAGGTGTTTCAACTGATGATCAACGGGATAATAACATTTGGGAAGACCTTCTTGAAAAGAATAAGCAAAAGTTGGCTAAAAAGGCTTTAGAAACTGAAAAATTAGGTCGTGGTGCAAGACAAAGAAAGACTATAGTAAGTTTTAATGATTAATACTGATATATATATATATATAATAATAATAAAAAGGTCACTTTCTTTTATTATTAGTATTAATATTATTTATTACTTACGTGTTTATGTATAAATTAATTTGTTAATTTAAATATTTTATTTTTAGTCATATGCCGAAATTGATAGCCTATGGCCAAAAAAGAAGTATAAAAAGGATAAAGATGCTAATACTGATGGAGAAAATAACCCTAACGAAATAGCTACAGAAAATGTTGCTAATAAAACAATTACAGAAAATGATGAAGATGAAGCGGATGATGATTATAAATTTGTTGATGAAGATGATGACGAAGAATATGCTGAAGAATTGCTTGAGATAGAAAATGATATTGATGCAATTTTGAAAAAACGCAATGGTATGCCTGGTTCTATGAATAGTTCTCAACCTTTACCTTCCATATCATCTACAAGCAATAACGATGATGGTAATAATGATAATAATAAACATGACCAGGCCATAGAAAATACACCTTCAAATTTGAGAAACAAAAAAAAGAAGAAAATGCCATCAGATAAAAATAAACCACATGTGCAACAAGATGATTATATTGAACCAATTGTACTAGAAAATCCACAAAACCAAATTGATATTCCAGAGGAATTACTTAGGATACAACCAAGACCATTTGAAATATTGAGAAAGTCATACCTTCATGACTATGTTAATGAAATTCAAACCTATCATCAGTTAGCTCCAAATCTGCAAGAATTAAATAGCAATATTCACCAAGATAGGAAAAATTGGATAATAAATAAATATAGATACCATTACCATACTCTTGCTGAACATTTAAGAAAAGTGCAACTACGAATGATAGAGGAAAACATAAGAAATCAGCAACAACAGCAACAGCAACAGCAAGAGCAATATCAACAGCAGCTACAACAACAACAACAACAACATGAACAACAACAACAACAACAGCAACAGCAGCAGCAACAGCAACAGCAAGAACAACAAGACCAACAGCAGATATATCAACAGCAACAGATATACCAGCAGCGACTGCTAGCTCAACGAAATCTACTTCAACAGCTCTATGAAGAACAAAAGTTGCGTAATCAACAACGGGAACAACAACCAAACCTTGAGGTAATGAATCAACAAATTTTGGTCCAACAATTTCTTCAAATGCAACAATTTAAACAACTAAAGGAACAGCACCAAATAGAACAACAACAGCAACAACAACGAGAAGTACTCTATCAACATTTACAAAATCATTTCCATCCACAGCAACAACAACAATTTAGAAATGGCCCAGAAACTTCGTTAACTTCATCATCTTCACATAATGCAGAACAACAATTTCAAACAAATTATCAGACTCAAGAACAAAATAATAGACAACAAAATGCACAACAGTATTCCCAATCACAAAACATACAATTACAGTATTCACAAAATGTGCAACCACAACAATCACAACAAACACAATCGTCATCATCATTACCGCAATTAACTGTAAACTTATACCAACCATCAAATACACAATCATAATAACAGCAACAACAACCAAGTATTCAACATTATTTTAAAACTCATTCAAATGAAAAACATGCATAAAATATATCTCAACGAATTAATATTCATCATTCTTTAATTAGCATATAATATATATGTATATATGTATTTTATTTATTTTTTTATTTATTTGATTTTATTCTTTAATATAATCACGTTCATACATAACATGTTTACCTATATATTAATTAACTATAACTTATGACAACTATTTTAGATTATAAAAATCGTTTTATTTAAAAAAACGTAAATATAAATATGGATTACATATATATATAATATTAGCATTTAACACTAGTACTTAATACTTTAATAAATTTACAAATAATAATGTTTAATATAATAAGATATAACAGGAATGAGTTTTGTTGAAATGAATACTCTGCCTATATATCATTCATATATATATATATATATATATATATATATACATTCATAAAAATATTATTCTAAAAGATTCTTTATTATTTTAAAAAAATATGGAATCAATATATTATATGGTTATTGGATAGCACTTTTGAATACATGTACATATCTAAAAAAAAAAGATTAGTATACCTTTGGGTTTCCATTTTTAGTTGAACGATTAAATTTTTTAAGATTGTATATATATATATATATATAAATGAAACTTTACCTTTCTTTTTTTTGTTTCCTTTATCTTACTTTTTCCTTTTTTGTACACTGATTTAGAAACATTTAAAAATAGTGTGATAGATATCATTAATAACTGAAGATAAAGTATCACAAAGAAATATATTATTTAAAAAAAAATAATCATTAACTAAACTTATATATGATCATCTATTTTAATACTATATTTAATATTTACAATCATTTTTTTACACAGTTGATTGAATCCAATATAATAATGAATAATGAGTAAATATAAGGTGTATATATTTTAAATCATCTTTTATCATAATTGATCCCCTAAGCTAACTTTGCAAATCAATAAATTTATACATATATGGTTTTTCTTTCTTCTTCCTTCCTTTCTTCCTCGATCTTCTAAATAATTCTTTCTTTATAGAATATTTTTTTTAAATATTAGCTGATTCTTTTTATAAAATAGTTAAAAATAGCGGATGTTTAAATCCGATTTTTTTTGAAGCATGAATTAGTAGAATAAGAAAAAATTATTCTTAAAAAAAAAAGAATCAATTAAATAGATAACCGTTACACACTTTACAAAAAAAAGTGATATTTCGTACTAAATTTATTTTACTATATATTGGTTAAATTTTTAACGCCTTTTTATATCTTATATTTATTTGTTCTATTCGATTTTTTTTTCTCATTTATTTATTTATTTATTTGAAATCATTTAATTCTAAAATGAAACCTTATATAACCCTATTATTCTTTTTTTCTTTAAGAGAGAGTATTAACAATTATATATATATATATCTAAACCTTATCGATAAACGTTTTTTTTTTTTTATTACACAGTTAAGTTTCTTTATTTTCTACGATTGACAAAAAAGAAAAAATTTTATTTTACTTAAAAATTTATAATTTCTATATATATATATATATATATATATAATCTGAGAGTATTTGGTTGAGTTTTTATTTGTTTGTTTATTTATTTTTGTGGGTAATGTGGGTGAGTTGTGTGGGATGAAATATATTTATATATATACACAAATAGTAGTACTAAATTACATCATAATTTTTTTTTTCCATATATTATAAAATCCTAAAAAGTAGAAAAAAAAAAGAAAAGGTCTCATTTGTTGCCATTTAATATCCCGCACCTATCGGAGAAAACAATACTTCATTTTATCCTAATAAAGGTGTTTTATCTAAAATAAAATAAAGCAATTTGATTGGATGGCATCAAATAATAAAGTTTGAATCAACATTTACAGAAACATTGAATTATAATAATCCAGAAATATTAAAAAATCTGTTTTTATTATTATTATTATTATTATTTACTCCTGTTTTTAAGTTGAAAGAAAGATAGTTTAGTACTTTTTTTTTTTAAACTTATTCCCGATTACCTTTATCTATTTGTGGGTGAAAATGTGGGTGAACAAAAAAAAAAAATTATATTTTCATATTATGATGCGAGCTAAAATAAATTATGAAAAATATATAAAGTGGTTCTTTTTTTTATTGCATTTTTATTTCTCTTTTTCTTTTACTTTTTTTCTTTTTTTTTTTATCTTATTTAATTATCCCTCGCCTTATTTTTTCTTTATTTTGTTAAATACATTTATTACTTTTAATACATATTAGATTTTTTTTAAGAAATATAAACATATATTAATATTTTAAAAAATATATAATAATGCCTTTGAAAGGGAACACATTATTTAGAGCAGCAACTACCCTTGCTGCTGTTGGGTTCTTACTATTTGGTTATGATCAGGTAATTTATTAAAATAAAAAACATTTAATGGTTATTTGTTTTATTTATTTATTAAATGATTATTTATTTATTAATAAATAATAGGGTGTAATGTCTGGTATTATTACAGTAAGTTTTATTATTATTATGATGATAATCATAAATCAATACTTTAAATAATAATATATTTTTTATTATTATTTTAGAATGATCACTGGTTTGATTTAATGGGTCAACCTAGTCCTGCTGTTATTGGTGCTGTAGTTTCTCTTTATGAAATTGGTAATGTATACTTATATATATAATATTTATTTATTTAATAATGCCTTTTTATATTTTTATTTTTTTTATTTTTCAGGATGCATGTTTGGTGCATTATCTTGCGGTAAAATTGGTGATATTTTAGGGAGAAAAAGAACAATTCAAGTAGGCGCTCTTATTTTAATTATTGGTGCTATTATACAAACAGCTACTATTGATTTAGCTATGTCTATTATATCACGTATTATCACTGGTGTGGGGAATGGGATGATCACTGCTACTGTACCCGTATACCAAGTAAGTTTGCGGAGATTTAACTTCTCTCTTAAAAATAATAATAATAAGTATTCAGAATTTTTTTTATAACCTTTTTTTTTTTTTTTTACTTACTAACCTTTTTTATTCATTCTTTTATATATATATATATATATATATTAATATAATAATTTATTTATTTATTTATTTATTAGTCTGAAATAGCGCCACCTCATTCAAGAGGTGCTAATGTATGTTATGAATGTACTTTATTAGTTATTGGTATGTCCATTGCTTATTGGCTTGAATTTGGGTTATATTTTGTTGGTGGTGAATTTGCCTGGCGTTTTCCTTTAGCTTTCCAAATTGTTTTTGCTTTAATACTATTATTTGGTAGTATTATTTTACCTGAAACACCACGTTGGTTAGTAGCTAAAGACCGTCATGAAGATGCTAAAAAGGTCTTAGCTAGACTTTGGACTGATGACGATATTGCTCATCCTCGTTGTATTTCTGAGTTTGAAGAAATTAAGGAAGGTATTGAATTAGAACGTCGCCTTGGTATCTCTTCTTATAAAGAATTATTTAGTAAAGGAAAATTCAATAATCGTTATCGTGTATGCATTGGTATGCTTAGTCAAATCATCCAACAATTATCTGGTATTAATGTAAGTATTGATTATCATCATTACAGAAATATGTATATACATTTTTTTTTATCATTTATCTACATGATCCCTACATTTTTTTTATGTACTCACATTATCAATGGTTTTTTCTTTTCTTTTTTTTTTTATGATGATTATTTAGGCAACCACTTATTATTTAACCTCCGTATTTAAAAATGCAGGTTTCAGTACACCAATGGCAATGATGTTTGGAGGGGTAGATACAGTAGTTTATGGTATTGGATCAGTATTACCTATTTTCTTTGTAGAAAGATTTGGTAGAAGACCCATTATGTTATGGGGTTTAGTTGGTCAAGCAGTGACATTGATTGCTCTTGGAGGATGTCAAAAAGCAGGTCTAGATTATAAAGATGGTATATTCGGTACCCCAGGAGGTAAAGAAGGAGCAGCTACTTTTACAATGTTGTATAATTTCGTATTTGGAGCATCATGGTTAAGTATGGCATGGTTATATCCTGCAGAAATCTTTTCTACAGCAATGAGAGCTAAAGGTAATTCTATGAGTACAGCTGCTAATTGGCTAGGTAATTTCATTGTTGCCGAAATTACACCTGTTTTATTTGATTCTATTGGTTTTTGGACCTATATTCTTTTCGCCTTCTTAAATATTCTTTTCATTCCTATGGTTTACTTTTGGTTCCCTGAAACTAAAGGGCTTACTTTGGAACAAATCGAAGTCTTATTTGCTACTCAAGATGTTAAAGATGATGCTCAATCCATTCATGAACATCATCAACATCAAACTGATATTGAAAAAGTAGAAATACCTGTTCATGGTGATCATCAACTAGAAAAACAAGAATTTCAACAAAATGAAAAAATTGAAAAAGTAGATCAACCTTCCGATTCTTCTAGCAATGAAAAACAGTAAACAAACAAACAAAAACACATAGCTTTTTTCTCTCTCCCTTTTTTTTTCTTTTTTTTTTCTTTCTTTCTTTTACTCCTTATTATTATTTTTTCTTTGTTTTGATTATTATTATTACCACTATCTTCTTTTTACTATTCCAATTTTATGGATGATTTTAGGTTTAGTTTGAATTTTTTTTTTAGTATATTGTATTATTATTATTATTATCGCTATTATTATTATTTATTTATATTTTAGTACTTTTATTATTCTATTGCCTCTTTTTTTTAATAAATATACATATATATATATATAGTTATTTTCTTTACTTCTTTATTAAATAATAAAGTTTATTTTTTTTAAAGTTTTTGCACTAAATATATTCATATGATTGCGTTTTGACCTTATCTCCGTCAATTTTTTTTTCCACTAAAAAAAAAATTGAACTGAGAGAGAGATAAAGATCTTATTAAACCTTTTTAAGAATAGTAATAATAATACTAATAAAAATAAAAAATAAAAAATTGATCTAAAATAATATAAAAATAAAAAGAATAAGAACAATAGTTTACTCTTAAAAATAAATCTTCTTGCATTTTAAAAGAAGAGCATTGATTTTCTTTAAAAAAGCGGGGAAGAAAAAAAAAACAATAAGTTTATAGATAAATATTTTTTTTTTTTTTTTACATTTAACTTACCTATGTCATTTATTTTATTTTAATGCAAAAAAAAAAAGTTCAAATAACGTCAAGACAAACTCTTTTTTTATTTATTTATTTTTTCTTTATTTAGTAGGGACCCAGGCCTTTTGATTTATTTTTTGATGCTATTATATAAACATATATATATTATTTATTTATTTATTTATTTCTATATGATTATATTTTTTACAGAAAAGTATAATTTTTTTGAAATATATATATAAAAAAACTTTTTTTTTCTGTATCACTTTAGATTTTTTTTGGTAAAGTGTTCTTATTTTCTATTTTTCTTTTTTTTTATTCATTTTAAAAGACCGATTCGGTGAACCAGGAGAACCATCAGTTACTAAAAAAGGTTTTATTCACACTTATGATTTTTGTTTATTTATTTTTTTTCTTTTTTTTTTTTCGAAAAAGTTAAACCAATAATAATAATAAAGCCATTTTATCAATAAATCAGAATAATAATAATGATAATAAAAAAAAAAAAACGGAAAAGAAATAGGTGAGATGAAGTGTTTTTTATATATTTAAAAAAGGAAATAAGAATAGAAAGAAAAAAAAAATGCATTTAGATTAAAATAGTATTGGGAAAATTTATAACTTTGTTACAATGGTTATATACTTCTAAATTTTATTACATAATATTTTTTTTCTGTTCTAAAAAAAAAAAAGGTACGCGAAATATCGTTTATCCGATATTAGTTCATCAAATCACATATATACATATATATAAAATCTTGGCACAAACAGGTTTATTTTTTTTTAGTAGATAAGATCATGATATTTTTTTAGTATGGTCATCTATTTATTTATATGATGAGATGATCAACACTTAGCATTTATTTATTCACGGTATAAATCAACAAATAAATCACATTTACTTTTGTTTAAAACAGTATTAATAATCGATGATCAATAAAATAATAATAATAATAATAGTAAAGTAACTTAAAGAATAAAATAATATATGATCCATGTTAAGCATCCATCCATAATATATATATATATATATGTAAATGAATAAATCAAATTTATTTATTTTTTAAAATAATATTAAATAGAATAATCATTAAATGTTAAATTATTTATAAATTATATAATACATTAAGAATATATGTTTGAGGGATTATTATTTTTTTCTTTATGAAAAAAAAAAAGGAAAAAAAGGAAAGGATATTGTTTTTTAAAAAAAAAAAGAAAATGGTATATATATAAAATTAAAAAAGCATAATAATGAATGAAATGAATAAATAAGAAAAGAAATAAAGATTAATGGGAATATTTTTAATAATAGAAGGTGATGATAAACTTGTATTTGAACCTGGCGAAGCAATTAATTTAGAATGAGGTGTTTCATAACCAACATAAGCTAATAAATTTGGAGTATCATCAGTAATGTTTTTAATGATATTTGGTGTTGCCAAGTTATATAATTTATTAATGACTTGAGTATTATTTAATTTTTGATTATTTGCTTGTTTTTCACCCCAATATAATGCCAAAATACCAGCCACATGAGGGGCACTATAAGATGTTCCACTATAGGCTATGATTGTATCATCATCTTTATTTTCAGATACAATGGATTCTCCTGGTGCTAAAATATTGACACATTTTCCTATATTACTAAAATCGGATAATTGATCTTTATCATCTATAAATGAAAATAGTAATAATAATAATAATAATAATAATAATAATAATAATAATAAAAATTAAGAATAAATGATTAAATGAATAAATGTATATATATTAAGTTGTTTTTTTTTTTCCTTTTTACCTGTTGATCCAACAGTAATAGCAGTTTTAGCTGAAGCAGGACTTTTTTCACAACTATTTTTAATAGTAGAATTATCAGATGGTAAAGAATTTCCAGCAGCTACCACAACAATAGCACCAGCTCTAGTTAAAGCATCAACAGCTTGATTAAGGGCTAAATTTTTATCTGATGATAAAGAAATACTTTTTTAAACAAAAAAAAATTTTTTTTAATCATCCAATTCATTCATTTATATATATATATATATATATATATATATATATACTTACTTTACAATGGATTTTTTTTGTTTTTTAGATTTATTTTTTTTAATTCGATTTAAAACATAATATAAAGCATTAATGATATCGCTCATATTTCCATTACCATCTTGTCCTAAACATTTAACAGAAATAATATTTGATTTTTTAGCAACACCTGCAGATGCGCCAGCAGCAATACCTGCAACAACAGTACCATGTCCATTTTCATCTATATCTGGTGATCCTTTGACAAAATTAGCTCCCCATTCAGCTCTACCTTCAAAATCTGGATGATTAATATCTACACCACTATTTTTTTTTTTAGATAAATAAATAAATAAAAAAAATATAATGATTACTATATATATATTTTCTCTTTCTTTTTTTTTTTATTTTTCTAAAATAACTACCTATCAATAATATAAATATCAACATTTTTTCCACCATTTTTAGGATATGAATATGATTGAGTTAAAGGCAATTCTCTTTGACTAATTCTAGAAAGACCCTATTTTGATAATAATAATAATAATAACAATAAGAAAAATGATTGTTCATTATAGAAGAGATATGTATTGTGTATTATTATATATTTACCCAACTAGGTACACGATGTTGAATTTTTGTCATTCCGACCATTTTGACTTGTTGATCAAATTCCATTGTTATACAATCTTGACATGTATTGTTTTTTAAATAATGATAATCATCATGATTAACATCACCCAGTATAAATTGTGTTTGATCATCAAATTTTAATAAACGATAATTTTTAGAAGGATGTATACTATTTTCAATTGATTGACTAGTTGATAATGAGTTTGTATTTATACTTAGTATATGTTGAGTATGAATAGAATGAAGTTGATTTATTAATATAAATACAAATAAAAGAAAGGATTTCATTTTTTTTTTGTTTGTTAAATTGTTGTTATTATATATATACAAATAATAAATAAATAAATAAATAAATAAATAAATAAATAAAAAAGATGAAGAAACTAGATGATATATAAAAATTGAAAGACTATTTATATAAGTTTGTTTCTTTATATATATGTACCTTTTTTTATAACAATGAATGTAAGTAAAAATAAATATATAAACTTTATACATTATATGATTTATGCATAATTTAATGATCCATTATTGAAAATAAATAACAATAAATTTACGTCAATCAATCAATCAATCAAAAATAAATATCAATCTATATAGATTATATATATTTATATATAATATAAATATATCATAATCAAATTTCATTAATTTATCCAAATATTAATTACATATTATTTAGAATTCAGGTATTAACTTTAATATATTTTTATTGTCTATTCTTCTGTATATTTTGTATTATAATTTTTGGCAGATGATTTAAAATTCAGGGAGTTAAAAAAAAATATTCCTACCTGGAAAGAATAGTTTACCTCCGCGCCTGCCACTGAATGTATAATAAATAAATAAATATAGTCTATATTATTTTATTTTCTCTTTGTCTATTTCTTTATTTTTCTTCTTCTTTTTCAATTTCATTTTTATTATTTTATGATATCATATTATATAATTGTGTTTTATAATAATTATTTTAAAATCATTTGTATGAAATAGTTGATAGTTGGATAACAAGTTTGTTTTTATTAAGTTGTGTTATGGAAGGTGATATATGTATATACACTAAAATAACATTTGAAGCTGATAATATGAATGATAGTGAATAATATGATTTCTTTTTTTTTCTTTTAAGAAAGTAAAAATCTTAATATAGAAACGTAAATAAATAACTAAATAAATAGATAAAGCCAAAATAGATTATTATTGAAATTCAAATATCAAAGTAAATGAATGTTTACAATAGAAACAACACAAAAAAGTTTTTATTTTTAACGTTTACATATATATATATATATATATATATATATATATAATGCAAATGAAATTATATAAAGTAAAAAAGAGAAAAAAGAAAGTTTAGATTTTATTGTTTTTTTATATTCTATTAAAATAAATAAGTAAATTAGGATTATTATTAAACTACAAATGACATAATAAATAAATTAAGTAAACATAATATTTTTTTTAAAGCTTTTGGGCCTTATAAGGAGAAACACCCAAACCTATATATGTATAATATACATTTTTTTAAAATAAAAAAAAAGTGTGTGTAAGTGAGACATAGAAAAAGAAGAGGAGTTTAAATAAAAATCATTCAGCTTATATATAAAAAAAAAAAAAAACTTACATTGAGAAACAGTGACAGGGCGAAGTTTCTTGCTTTTAATTAATTGTACAAGTTTAGGTGCTAATTGTTGAGCAGTCGATGAATGAACCTATTAAAAATAAAAAAATAAAAAATAAAAATAAACAAAGAACAATGATTAATATATATATATAACTATTAAAAAGGAAAAAAAAAGAAAAAGAAAAAGATAATGATCTACTTACATCGTGACCTAAAATGATATGACCTTGAGATGGATTAGCATCTAAAATCTTTTTAACATGGTTATATTCTTTAGTAACGGAGTTTCCATTAATAGAATCTTCCGTATCAATAGACCAAGTGACAACGGTATAACCAAATGAATTTAATAATTTAGTAACTTTGGCATTAGAATTACCATAAGGAGGACGCATGACAGCTGGATATTGCTTAATAGCATTAAAAATAATCTTTTCATTGTCTTGCATTTGTTTTTTAATTTGTGATTCACTTAATTTATTTAAATCAGGATGAGTATAAGTATGACTAGCGATTTCAAATCCAGCAGCATAAGCCTTTTTTAAGACAGGAGCAATATTCTTTTGTTCATTACCAGTCCAAAAATTATTACCATTAACAAAGAAAGTGGCTGGAATTTTTTCTTTAACTAAGAAATCAATAAGTCCATTGGTATAGATATATGGTCCATCATCAAAAGTTAAGGCAATATCGTTTTTATTTATACAATTGGTTAAGGGGGTACTACTAGCAAGAATTCTTCTTTTATCTAAAGTAGGTAAGGCTTGAATGGTTGAAATAAAACCAAAGGCTGCGATTAAACAAGTAGTTAATTGAACCATTTTACTATTATTATTATTATTATTATTTTAATAAAGATGAATGATAATAAAAATATTAAAATAATAAAAATTAAAAAAGAAAAAGAAAGATAAATAAGTAAAAAAAAAAAAATTGATTTTATATAAATATTAAAAATCAAAAATATTAATAATTTGAAACTTACGTAACTTTAAACTTATCTTCTTTTTCTTTTTTTACTGAAACCAAGTTTATAAATAAATACAATATGTATATATATAGCATTTTATATATGTTTAAATAATACAAATATAGAAGCTCTATTTATTAATGTTATCTTTTTTGCCTTTTTACTTTATTATTTACCCACATTAAATTTTAAACCTTAAAAGTTTTTATACTTCTTTTAAGGGATGACCTGGATTAAGAAATATAAAAAACGTGCCTTTTATATATATATATATTTACACATATTTGTCTTTTTTTATGCTACTAAGCTGAAGGTTCTTTTTTTCCCAATAATTAAAGATGATCATTTACTTTTTTTATTATTATTATTATTATTATTATTATTTTATTTTTTTTTATTTTTTTATTTTTTTATTTTTTTATTTTTTTATTTTTTTTTTTTTAAACAGATTATAACGCATCTATTTTAAAATCAATCATCTCAGTTTTAGATCTGAGTTCAGTTTATATATAGATTAGAAAAGAAATCATGTATATTAAGGAGATGATAATAACAATGAACTATGTAAAAAAAAAAGCAAAAGAAAACAAAGAAGTACGTTGTTGATCATAATTAAGTTTTGCCAGTTTTTTTTTTTTTCTTTCCTTATTTTTTTTGTGTTACAGAAATGCCATAATCTCAAGATTCTATTGTACTTTGGTAGTAATGTATTACAAAGCAGTACATAATTCGATTATTTTGGTAACTGTTATTTTTACATATTTTTCAAACCTATTTATCTAATAAACCTCCTTTTTTTTTTTCCTTCTTCTTTTCTTCACTCTTATATATATAATATATTCAAACTAAATATAAAAATCTATATGTTAAATATTATTATTATTATTATTATTATTATTTTATTCTAGAAATATATTTATATTTTCTATATTGTATTATCTAATCTTACTACCAAGGTTTCACCTTTTTATAAAAATAACATTTGTAATTTAACTTTTTTTTTCTCGTTGCCAAATTAAAAATGAGCTTAAAATAGATCCATTTTCATTTGATTTGTTTAATGCTATATTAATTTTGTTTTTCATAACGATTCCAGACATCTGTTACTTTTTCTTGAACTCCGAATTTATTTTTTCTTTCTTCAAGATAATATTTAATAAGATGATTCAATTGCCATGATGGATGTTGTTGAATGAGGGATTGAATTTCTTTTTCAGTTGGTAATGAATAATGTTGATGAGGATTTTCATGATAATTAATATCATTTAAAAATTGAATTGGATATTTTGGTGGTGTATCATAGTATTCTTTTTGTAATAGTTGATCATCTACTTCTGCTAATGTTTTAGGTTTCCATTCTGGTTGTTTCTTAAGAACAAGATGTGAAATTACACCTTCTGGAAAATCATGTGCTTCCTATTTTCATTATTATTATTTTTTTCAAGTCAGTTTTTAAGAAGGTACAAAAAAATAATAAATAATAATATTAAAAAAAAAAAAAGAATTAGTAAATGCATAATAATAATAATAATAATAATATATATGTATATATATATATATATATATATTAGAATATACATAAAACTTACAATACATTTTTGCCATAAATAATATTCCAAAGCTAAAACATCAGCAATACCCATTTTACCACCTAATCGTACATTTTTAAGAACAAGTTTAATAGAAGTAGGTGATCTTGTTAAAATAGTATCACGGGCTTGTTTAGCAAATGATGATCCATCTTTTTCTAATGCATCTACAATTTCTTCTGCAGAATCATATTTAAAACATCTATTTTAAAATATACATGAAGGTTTAAGTTGGTTTTTCTATAATTAGTTAATCTTGTATGCATTTTCAATATATATATACCTATCAATAATCTCACGATTTTCACCACAAAGGGTAAAATGTTGTTTTTTATAATGTTCATCATAAATATGTTGTGTTGCAAATTGATTAATAGCATCATTGATTTGATCATAATCATTTGTATTCATTTCAATTAATATAGATTCAAGTTCTTTAAGTTTAGAAGATGGTACAAAATGACTTGCAAGGCCAGAATATCTATTAATAAATGACAAAAAAAAAAAAGGTAAAAAAAAACAAAATAATTATATATATATATATATATATATATATATATGTGTGTGCATTTCTCTATTATCAAATCATTAAATACTTACAATACGTCATGTGATTTAATACTATGACCTGTTACAGCAAGGTAAGTACCTAATTCACCATCTAATCTAGGAAAGTAAAAACCAGCTCCCTATATAATATATAGCAAATATATTAATCTTCATATATTTTTATTTTTTTTTCTCTCTTTGGTATTTATTTTATTTTATGTTTTATTACTCAAAAAAAAAAAAAATTAACAACAATCTTCAAAACACTTACAACATCTGGGAAAAGACCGATGGCTGTTTCAGGCATAGCAAAGAGAGTATGTTCAGTAGCAATTCTAAAAGGAGTATTGATTGAAAGTCCAGCACCAGCGCCAACTTTTTTCATATAATAATAACAATAATAATAATATAAATATATCATTAATGAATCTTTCTTTTTTTCTTTTTCCTTTTCTTTTTTTTTAAAAAAAAAAATGAAAAAAGAGAAAGCTAGATATATTTTAATTTAAATTACTTGTCATTCCATCCATTACTGATATATAAGGTGTTTTTAAAGTGGAAATATAATGAAACATTTTAAATTCATAATCCAAGATGTCAATCATGATAGGATCTTGATTTTTGATAAATTCCACAGCAGCTAAAATTCATAAATATAAAATAAGTATATATGGATATCTTCATTTAATCTTGATGATGATATATATAGACTACTTTATTAAATTAAAAATAATAATAGTTCCTTTTTTTTTTTCTTTTTACCTCTTACATCACCACCTGAAGAAAGAACTTTGCGTTTGCCATAATCTGAACCTTTGAGAAAAATTAAATTGACATCTTCTGATTTTTCCCACGCCTATCATGGAAAAAAAAACAATGGTTAAGTTTAAATTAAATTTGGATGTTTATATATATATATATATATAATTTTAATAATGATTCTTTACTTGTATACAAGGAAAAAATGTTTTAACCATTTCAATATTCATAGCATTCAATTTACTTGGTCTATTTAAGGTAAAATGTCTTGATCCGCCTATTTCATCTATTAAAACCAAATTCTGAAATAGGAAATACCAACTATTATGTAAGATTATTTTCGCCATCATATACACAAATATATGCTCTTTTTTTTTGACATTCTATTATATTATATATAAAATTAATAGTACAAGTATTATTTACCTCTTTATCTTGTTCTAATGGCTTTATTTGTTCTGCAACTTTTTGTTGAAATCTTGGTAAAGTAGCAAAATTCTATATTATAATCAATTTCCATATTGTATATATATATATATATATTTGTGTGAAAAAATATTATTTTATGGATAAATTATTTAGTTACTGATATACAAATATAAAAAAAAAAAGAAGAAAAAAAGGTCTTCTATATAAAAGTTGATAAGGTATTTACATTAATACATTACCCTAACCGTAAAAGGTTTAATATTATGATATTGTTGTTTCAAAATAGGGAAGGAAGATCTTAATGCTGTTATCATTTTATTTCTTTATTGACTTATTCTTTCTCTTGTTTGAAAAAAAAAAAAAAGAAGAAATGAAAGAAAAAGGAAAGTGAAAAGTGAAAAAAGGATTATAGAGCAAAAAAAAATTAACCCCGTTCCGGACTTTGAACTTTCATCTTTTTGTTATTACCAGATAATAATATCTTCTATATAATATAAAATCATTTGATCTAAAATAATCATAGTAAACAATTGATTCTAAAGAATTGAATAATATAATATATATATATATATATATATTGATTATTGATAATTGGTTTTAAAAATGGAATGAAAATGTTTATTATTCATTACATCCAAAACCAAGAAAACACAAAAGGGCGTTCAATTTTATACCTATAATTGTTATCATAGCTTGATATATTCGACTGTTTTATCTCCATTATATAATAATAACTATTTAAAAAAATCATTTCTAATATATATATATATAATTTATTATTAAACATTATAAATAAAATAATAATCTAAACTTATAAACAAAAAAAAAGAAATCTACATATTTTTAAATCTATTCCAAACATCAGTCACTTTTTCATGAATTCCAAATTTATTATTTTGTTGTTGATAAAAATGTTGAATAACATTATTTAATTGCCAATCAGGGTTTTGTTTCATAACAGTTTGAATTACTTTTTCAGATGGTAATGAAAAATGTTGATGAGGATGGGTATGATAATTAGTATTGTTCCAAAATTGAATGGATAATTTTGATGGTGTATCGAAATATTCTTTAACAAAAGTCTGATTATCTAATTCTTGTAGTGTACTTGGTTTCCATTCTGGTCGTTTCTTTAAAACAAGTTTAGACATAACACCTTCAGTAAAATCATGACCTAACTGTTAATTTCAACAATAAATAAGTAAATAGGATGCTTTTTTTTTTTAATTGCTTAAATAAATATATATAAAAAAGGAAATAAATAAATAAATAAAAAAACTTACAAGACATTTTTGCCATAATTGATGTTCCAATGCTAAACAATCAGCAACACCCATTTTACCACCTAATCGTACATTTTTAAGAACGATCTTAACAGAAGTAGGTGATCTAGTTAAAATAGTATCACGAGTATGTTTAGCAAATGATGATCCATCTTTTTCTAATGCATCTACAATTTCTTCAGCTGTATCATATTTAAAGCATCTATCAATGATTTCACGATTTTCACCACAAAGGGTAAAATGTTGTTTTTTATATTGATCGTCGTTTATATGTTGGATAGTAAATTTATTAATGGTATCATTAATTACTTCATGGTCATCTGTATTTAATTCAATTAATATTGATTCGAGTTCATCAAGTTTAGAAGATGGTACAAAATGACTTGCTAAACCAGAAAAGCTTATGATGTTTTAAAGAGTATGAGAATAATAATTATAATAAAAATAAATAAATAAATAAATGATAAATATGATATAAAAAAATAAAATAAAGTAAAATATATACTTACTATACATCATGAGCTTTAATGACTTGACCAGTCATACCAAGATAAGTACCTAATTCACCATCTAATCTTGGGAAATAAAAAGTAGCACCCTAAATATAGAAATATATTAAACCAATATATCGTTTCATATACATATACATATACATATACATATATATATATATATATATATATATGTTCTTTTTAATACATTTTGCACCACTTACAACATCTGGGAAAAGACCAATTGCTGTTTCAGGCATAGCAAATTGTGTATTTTCAGTAGCAATTCTAAAAGGGGTATTAATTGAAATACCAGCACCAGCGCCCATAGTAATACCATCTAACATTGCTATATAGGGTGTTTTTAATGTTTGGGTATAATGAAATACTTTAAATTGAAAGTCTACCATATCAAAAAGTCTTGGATCTTTGTTTTTTATATATTCAACAAGTGCTAATTTTTTTTAAATAAAAGCAAAAGAATAATATTAATGATAAATTAATTTGAATAGTTTAATATATATATATATATATATCACTTACATTTTACATCACCACCAGCGGAAAATATCTTACGTTCACCATGATTTGAACCTTTTGCAAAAATAATTTTGACATCATTTGATTTTTCCCAAGCCTAAATTTATAAAGTGGTTAAAAAAATAACCATTTGATTAATATTTCTATAGTAATAAAAAACATATACTTTTTTTATTCCTTTGTATCTTTAAAATTACTTGTATATAAGAAAAAAACTTTTCAAATATTGGATAATTTATAGCATTCATTTTACTAGGTCTATTTAATACGATATGTCTTGATCCACCTATTTCATTAGTTAAAACAACGTCCTAAATAGGAAAATGAATTAGACTTTTTTTGACATGATCCATCAAAATCAAATAATATATATATGTATATATAATCACTTACTTCATTTTCTTGTGAAAAAGACTGTTCTTTTAATAAAGTTTTTTCTTGATATCTTGGAGCTGTAGCAATACTCTATATATATATATATATATATATTTAAATTCGCATATAAATAAAAAAGAATATCAATCAGTTACCACCTTTTTGTCAAATATTTATATATGGTACGTAATAATAAGTCAATAAAAATATACCCTTATTATTGTAGGTTTAATATAATGAAACTGTTGTTTTAATGTTGGAATAGAGGTTTTCAATGAGCTTAACATTGCTTATGAGTAATGATCTACTAATTATGTGATTGTTAATGGGTAAAAAAAAGTGAAAAACAAAGTAAATAATTAAAGAAGAGATTAAATTTGGGAATATAAAAAGAAATCGGGAAAGTAATGTGTTAAAATATTTAACCGCCATTTTGATTACTAAGAAACCATGAGAAAAATAGACATAAAATCATTAGAAAATTAATAATGCAATAGAATAAATAAAACTGTAATTCTTACCTTTTATTTAATTTTTTTTAAAAAAAAAAAGATATAACATTGATCCATGTTTAAAATTTTTGTTCATTCATCTGTTCATTAATTTATTATTTATTTATTATTATTAGCTTGATGATGTTGATGTTTCTTCAGTAGGGCATGTATCATTTTGTGATTCTAAGATTGTCATTAATTCCATACTTTTCTTTGTCATTGTATCTATGTTTTGTTGTAAAATATCTATTTCTTTCTTCACCATATCATTATTAGATGATAATGAAGCAGCTAACTATAAAATTAATAGACCAAATATAAGTTTTAATGTATCTACTTTTTTATTTACTTTTTGTTATTTCGAATATACTTTAATATATGTATAGTATTTACCTCTTTTTCTTCTAAATATTTACGATTAGTTGATTCTGTTTTATCTTTCCAACTTTCAATTTTTTGTTCCAATTTAGATATTTCTTTATGAAAAGATTTCAATCTATGTGATGATTCATTATTTTCATTCACCAATTTTTTATTATTAGATTGTATATTCTCCAAATCATTAGTTGCTAATTTACATTGATCATCTAATAATGATATTTGTTCTATGATATTTTTTATTTTATCTTCATAATACATTCTTTGAGAATCCAATTGTGATGTTAGTAAATATGAATATTCTAACGACATAGCATTCAATTTTCCCTAGTTGATTATTTTAATTTTAAACAAAGGAATATATTAATATTAATATATACTTAGCCTTATTTTTTTAGTCTTTATGCATATATCACCTGTGCTATTTCTGATAGTTCCTCATTATTATTATCATTTCCATTTTGATTTAAATGACTGGGTAATTCCACTAATTTACCGTCTACAACGTTTTGGATCAAGCGATGCACGTATCTATAAATATATATATATATATACATAGTAATGAAAATAGATCAGTTAACATTATATATATAATAATAATAATAATAAAAATAATATATGTATATTTACCCATCAGTAGCATAATCCCATACTCTTTGTGTTTCAATTTCTAAAGCATATAAATGATTAGTGGATTGATAGTGTTCTAAAGCATGACCTTGATTTTCTCTTCCGCAGCCAATTTGCCCACAAACTAAACATATCCACAAATTGTTAATTATTCCACATGTTTGACATTGATTTGAAAAACCATCTTGAAAGCTGTTGGAAATATTATCTAATGAGAATAGCTCATTTAATTTTTGATTACTACTGCCAGTATTTTCTTGTTGATTTCTATTTTGAGAATATCTACAAACAGGACAGCTAAATAATGATAATAAGAAAAATAAATAAATAAACGATTCTATTAATATCAAGGCTTATTCTTTTCTTTTTTTTTATACGATAAAAACAAAAAATAAAAAAAAACAGATTACCTTTCACCACCCCATTTACTAATACAATGAACATGAAACGTATGCTGGCATGATATGGTTAATAATCCAGTAACATCCTCATCCATATGTTCCAAACAAACAGGGCAATTATTTTCTTCATGACCTGGTTGAAATATTAACGATGATAAAAGTTTTGATTTGATAATAATGGATTTTAAATAAACTACTTGACATATGTCATCCTATTAATAAAACAAACAAACAAATGAAAAAAAAATAAGGTAAATAGTATTCGTTTATTTATATTCTACTTTTTTCTTATTGTTATTATTTATATATACTTTATGTTTGTTTATGATATTACCTCCATTGAACTAAATTTTCTATTGTTATATTGTTTATAATAATCTTGACCAGCTTTTTCATTACGGAAAGTCATAATCACCATATATGATTGTGGCGAAGCTTCTCTATTTATTTATTGATTTATTGATTTATTGATTTATACATAAATATATATTTTAAAAAAAAAAAAACTAGTTGGTAACTTGATATATTAACACGTAGTTGAAGTTTCATTTTTTTTATTTACCGAATAACGCGATAGTGACTAATAAAAGGGTCTGCGGGAGCTACAAAGTTTAAAAATTCAGGTATAGATATATAAGAAGGAATAGCTTGGGTGCACAAAGTCATATTCATCGTGGCAAGGTCAGATTGGTCAGTAGAACAAACCAAGTGATTATCTTCAGCTATTTCACTCAAATGTTGATAAATATATAATGTGGCATAGCTGATTGTTTTTTCTTTTACTTCTTCTTTTTTTTGATCATTTTTATCAAGATGAATGATTCCAATAGGTGGTCCCCTTTTCCCATATTCATTGGTCGTCATATTAAAAATTTTTTGGTAAGTAGAAGGAAGAAAGAAAGAGAAAGGGAAAAAATTGAATATGCTAACAAAAAAAAAAGAACATTGAATGGAGTTTTAAAATCAAAAAAGGAAAAAGAGGAAAATAAAAAAAGCAAGCGCATGATAAAGTCATTTGGTCATATTATTTATTTTCCTTTTTCTCTTCCTTTTTTTTTTTCTTTTCCCTTTCTTTTTACCTTTTTATCTTTTTCTTTTATCTTTTTCTTTCTTTTTATATTTACCTTTTTTTTTTTTTGAAAAGATGACGAAGCGATCTCATAGTGATTACTTAGCTGGTGATCATCATGAACAAGCTAGCAAGATTAAAAGACCAAGTTATCGACGTCAGCATAGTCTTGTATCTCGTTTTGAGTCGCTTCGTCGCCAATATTCAGAAAAGGATTATTATGACCCATACCAAAAAGAACAAGTTCAACAACAGCAACAACAAGGTAAACGTAAACTAATGGAAGATGAGGATGAAGTTATGACAAGTCATGTAGTAGATGAAGAAAATAGAAGACCAACTAAAAGAAGAAAATCCTTTACTACTATTATCAAAAATGGTGTGATACAAGGTGTTCTTTTTGGTTCCGTCATGGCATTAACAGCTATTGATTATCTTCATTCTACAACTTCACCTTTCATTAAACGTCCTTTTTTATCGATTGAAAATTTATCATCTACAAATATAAATAATTCTCAACAAAATGCTAATAATAATGATAGTCTTATTCAACAACAAAAAGATAATAATAATAATAATAATAATCAACATTATTATCATCATGATAAACATATTACTAAAAATGGATTCACAGCATTTTATAAAAAATTAATTACTGATTATTGTAATTATCATGATAAAAACAATAAAAATATGCGTGGCCATGGAGTAGATTTTACTTATTTTCATCGATCACCTACTTTTGGAAAAAGAATAGAAAAGACTGAAGAAATGATACGAAGTTTTTGTTTAGATCAACAAAATGCATTACATCAACATTTTTCATTTTCTACTTTATTGAAGAAAGATGATCATTGTTGGGGTATTATTGATAAAGATAACTATGGTGTTGATTTTACTGTAAGTTCTTTTTTTAAATATAAAAAAGAATTATATATATGTATATCTAAATTCAATCAAATTTTATATTTTATCAATTAGACAATGGCTCCACCTAAACCAAAACATTCTTTTGATCATCTTCAAAAACAAAAGAGCTTGTTCTTTTAATATATATATATATATATATAATATTTTTACATTCAACTCTTTTATTTTTCACTCATGTCATTGATTTTTATTTTTTACATTTAATCATCCTAATACTGGCTATTATATATCCAATTTCCTATAATTTAAAATTCATTCCCCTTTATTACTCTCATTACTCTCATTTCCTTACTGACGTCTCAACCTCATGTATAACCTTTTTCTCTCTCTCTCTCTCTCTCCTTTTCATCTATTTTATACTATATATATATATGTAAATATTTTTTATTTTTGTCAAAAAAAAGAAAGAAAGAAAAAAAAGAACCCTTATTAGTATGCTTATATTTATCCCTTTTTTCCCTCATCCCTCTTATTAATATATTTAACCCATTTAAATTTAATGTTTATAGTTATCAAGCAAAATAATCCAAGAAAAAATAAATAAATATAAAATCTATTTGGTTATTTTACTATATTCAAAAAAAAAAGCAATTATATTAAATCATTCTACATATATATATTATTATTTATAGATGATCAAATAATGATAATGAAACGAAACAGTTAAAACTAAAACTGCTTCAATATACATTTATATACATATATAATGAGCTATTTTTTATATATGACCATCTTTCATCAGCTGAGTTTTAAATAATTCAAAAAAGAAAGTTAAACTTTTTAGCATAATTTTCTATATAAAAAAAAGCAACCTGTTTATTATTATTTTTTCTATAATTATTTTTCAACAAGCTTCATTATATATATAATTTAGTTTCATATAACAATCAATATATATATATATATACCTTACTTTAACCTACATTTATGATTGACAATATCATCCAATTATATAATATCTCTTATTTTTTTTAATATAGTAATAGATCCGATTACTCACCAATCCATCTACAAACTAAATCCATCTTTTTTAAAAGAGCGAATGATTGTCCTATTTCACCCGAGAAATTATAGTAGAGATAAAATATTAAGAATTCTGTATATATAAAAATGATTCACTCATAAAACAATGAGAAAAGCATAGGAAAATCAAAATAAATAAATAAATATAAATAAATACAAATAAATAAATACAATATTTCTTTTACTTTTAGTTTTAAGTGATTCGCCAAATCAGGTCATGTTATTTATGAATTTTTTTCTTTTTTATATATACATAAAGTACCATGAGAAGATATTAAAAATGGATATACTAATTTCCTATTGTTGGGTTCATAAAAAATACAAGATCAGTGCAACATAAAAAAAAAAAGAACTTAAAAACAACGAATAAGAGAACTTTTTAACATTCATCCATGCTTTAATTGTTGGAACGGGTACAATGAGACTGTTATTGTTAAAATAAATTTATTTTTTAGGGTGGGAGTATTTTAAAATAACGCGTTTTTATAAAAAGGGTTGAATTTTATTTTTTCCTTTTTCTCTTTCTTTTTTCTTTTTTTTCATTATTTTAAAAACTAAACAAATTAAAAACATGTCTGCTACTAACTCTGCTACTACTACTGTTACTAACCAAGAAAGTTTCCGTCTCGTTGGTGATTATACACCTCCACTTAATCTTAATGATTTCGAAGGTTACCAATTCAAACCTATTCGTGAATCTGAAGTCAATCGTGAAATGACTAGTCGTTATATGACTGATATGTTGGACTATGCTGAAACCGATGTGATTATTGTTGGTTGTGGTAGTGCTGGCTTATCTTGTGCTTGGGAATTAAGTAAAGATCCTAGCATTAAGGTAGCTATTATTGAACAAAGCGTTTCACCAGGAGGTGGATGTTGGTTAGGTGGTCAATTATTCTCTGCTATGGTTGTTCGTAAACCTGCTCATGAATTTTTAAAGGATGTTGGTGTTCCTTTTGATGAAAAGGAAAACTATGTTGTTGTAAAGCATGCTGCTTTATTCACTTCCACCATCATGTCTAAATTATTAGCTCGTCCTAATGTTAAACTCTTTAATGCTACTGCTGTAGAAGATTTAATTGTTAAGGATCGTAAAGTATGTGGTGTCGTTACTAATTGGGCTCTTGTCACCTTGAATCATGATACTCAATCTTGTATGGATCCTAATGTTATGGAAGCTAAGGTCATCGTTTCTGGTTGTGGTCACGATGGTCCTATGGGTGCTTCTGGTGTAAAACGTCTTGAATCTATTGGTTTAGTTGAACCTTTAAAACGTATGCAATGTCTTGATATGAATGCTGCTGAAAGCGACATTGTTAAGTATACTCGTGAAGTTGTTCCTGGTATGGTTGTTTGTGTAAGTTTTTTGTTCTTAATTTTTTTTTCCTTTTTAAAAAAGTAAAATCATTTTTTGAAATCATTTTTTAACTTGATTTTTTTTTTTAGGGTATGGAAGTATCTGAACTTGATGGTGCTCCTCGCATGGTTAGAAAAATAAAAATAAAAAGAAATAGATGAATGGTAGGAAGTTATTTAAAAAATAAACAATACTAACAAATTACTGTTATTATTTTTTGATATTAAAAATAAAATCATAGGGTCCTACCTTTGGTGCTATGTTGATTTCTGGTCAAAAAGCAGCTTATGCAGCTCGTGCTTCTCTTGAACGCCAAAGTCAATCTGGCGGTCAACAAAAAGTTGCTGCCTAAGTATTTTGTTTAAAAAAAAATGAAAAAGGATCTTGCAAGAATTGTCTATCTTTTCTGGGTGTATATGTATATTAAGCATTTGTATATATTTTTTTAAAAAACAAAAAACAAAAAAAACAGGTATAAGTATATATATTAAAAAAAAATCATAAAACACTAAAAAAAACATTTTTACTTTTTTTTAAATTACAATATAATCACTTGGGGTGCCTCCATTTCTAAAATGGTGTGCTGAGATTATACCCATTGAACGGAACTGTTTAATTACAGCGCACGGAACGTGATAGTATTGTATACCCTTTTTCATTTATGAATATATTTTTTTGAAATAAAAAACACTATTTTTTCTTAATTATCTTTTTTTTTTGAAATGATATTTTTAATTGTGAGATTAAGTCACAAAGATAAATTGATAATCATATTTCAATATATAATAATGATGATGAGATGATGTGGCCCTTATGTGTAATATTCAGCTATATTAAAGTGTATTTTAACTTTATATTATGATTATAATGCTAAAAAAGTTTTTAATTCAAATAGATGTAAGAGCATAATTATGAATTCTTTAAACTTTGATATTTTTTTTTTAGATTGATTATTTTAATTGATGTATCCATTTATAATTTAAAATAAACTTTATAATAATAAAAATACTAACGTTTTTAGTGGTGCTTATAATTATGGTAAGACATATTAGCGTAAAAAGTAAATTTTTATTTTTATAAAATTTTCAATGTCTTGGAATTTATCCAATTTTTATAAATAACATAAATACAAAATTTATTTTCATTTTTTAATTTCCTTTTCTTCTCTCCTCTCTAAATTATTATTTTATTTAAATACAAAAACAAAAATTTGAAAAATTGAATTTTCATTAATTTAAAACAATTAAAAATGTTAATAAATATTATAGTAACTTTATATTTGCTATTTGATAGCGCATTAGCACAAGATGATTATACCTACGATAATCTTGTAAAAGCACATGCATCTTTGATGGCAACTACATTTCTTTTATTAATTCCTATAGGAATTTTTTTCTCTAGATTTGGTAGAAAATTTATATCTAGATGGGTTAAAATTCATATGGTATTGATGCTATCAACGGCCACTTTTCCATTTTTAGCAGCCTTTATATGTGCATACTTTGCAGCAACACCTGATAATTTTACATCTAGTCATACTCAAATTGGTTTAACTATATTTTTATTAATATGGATTCAGATATTTCTTGGATTAACAAATCATATAATTTATAATTATCGGACTAAAGGAAACAATGTTCCATTAAGACGTCCTTGGCATAATTATATACATATTTGGCTTGGTAGAGTAATTTTCTTGTTAGGCATATGCAACGTCCCGATTGGTTTGAATTTATATGCTGTGCCCAATTTTTATTATATTTTGTATGCTATTTGGACGTTCTTTCTTTTATGTGCATTTATAATATTAGAAGTGTATACAAGAAAAATAACTGATCAATCCGAAACAAATTAACTATACTAAGATTTAAAAAATATAAATGCCAATTATGGATTGAAAATAAATTAACCATCTTTCTTTTTTGTTTTAAAATATTAATTAAATATAAAAAGTATATTAAATCTTTAGGGTTTTTTCTTAATATTGTATCTTTTATCTTCATTATATCCATTCATCTTTATTTTTATGTAATATTATGTTTCTATTAATTTAATTATAGTTCTATGAAAAGAATTATGCATAAAATCAAGGACACTAAAAATTAACATCATACTTAAATATTATGAATAGTGTTACAAATTTAAAAATAATAATTTTAATTTCATAAATATTTTATATTTTTATCAATATATTTTGATTTTATAATGAAAAATGGAAAAATAATTAATCTTTTTTTTTTTTTTTTGAATAATTAATTATAAAATAATTAGAGATTTAAACATAAATAATATTAATTTTGGATAAAGACATATTTATGAATTTTTTTAAATTTTTAGATTTTTTTTAGATTACTTGAATATTTTAACTGATATATCCATTTTTTAACTAAAATAAACTTTATAATTACAAAAATATTAATGTTTTCAACGATGCTCGTAGGGTGCTTTTTTTATTTTACTTTAGGGGGTGTATTGTTATTATTATTTTAAAGCGATCTTTTGACAATGGTATACCATTAGCTAATTTGAATAGATATGTTACCAATGATGGAATTATTGTTTTCTGCTACTTGAAGTGTTGATTTACCAATTGTGATTGTGGTTGTTGTAGTTGAAATTGTTGGATGACATTGGTAAGGTTAAAAATCTGAGACCCTTAATCATTGGGTTAGCTGAGGAGAGTTTATCCATATGAAGTTTATTTTCTTCTTGTAGATATTTCCTAGCATATACTTCTTGTTTCATTGATTTGAATTCTTTTCTAACACTAATGATTTCGCTATTTAGGTTAAGTACCCATTTAGGATCATTATCATTGAACTTCATGGTAGTGGCGGTTTTTGTAGTAGGTGGGGTAGTAATTATTTATTTCTTTGTTATTGGTGTTTTTGTTATGTAAGATATAGATGGTGTCTTACGTTTAGCTTTGTTAGTGACGATTGTTGATGACTCCAATGTTGTAGTTGTCTCACCTAGAGGTGATTCTGAAGATATAATTTTACTTTTTTTGGGTGTTATTTTGAATATTTTTTTAATCTAGAGTTTAATATTACAGGATAAAAAGAGAAAATAATAAAATTGCATAATTAGGTACTAATAAGCCTATGTGGAATAGGATGATGGTTTGAATATGTATATTATCCAAAATAAAAATTAAGGTAATACAAAATTTAAAGAAAAATATAAAAAGGATACGTTTTGTAATGTGCAATAAAAAAGAATTTCTCAAAAAGAGAGTAAATGAGACTAGCAGGACTCGAACCTGCAATCCCCTGATTCGTAGTCAGATGCCTTGTCCAATTGGGCCATAGTCCCTTTAGTTGTTTTGGAAAGTGATAACGAATCTTTATAGTTAGTAATGTTTATAACGTCTGAGTTTCAACTATTCAAATTTTTTTTTATTTTCTATTTTAAATTGATCAAATCCTATAAATATAATTTTGATTTACAATTTTCAATAAATTTCATTCATATCTTTTTCTTGTATTGATCACTTTTTTTTATTATTTTTTTTTTGTTTTGAAGATTATTTTTTATGTTTGATTTCATTTATTTATTTATATTTATTTTTGTTTGATTTTATTAGCTGATCGTAATGATTTTGACGAGCGGATTTAATTAAAATCGACAATTGTTTAATTATTACTTTTGATGTTACAAATTATACTAGATTTTACTTAATTTTTATTTTAAACATCCCTTTTATAAAATTAAGCATCTCGCGTATCATCTGCTTATAGGAATAAGACGTATGTTGATATAAAAAATCCATAAAAATGTAAAGTATACAATTATAAATTTGTAAATAGAATTATTCTACTAACAAAAGCCTTTTATTTTCTTATAATTACTTTTATTTTCTTATTCATCCATCTGTATATGATAATATAAAATATATCAGTACAGATGATCTATAAAAATCAAAAGGTTAATATGCACTTGATTTGAAGATATGTATATATATAAAGTATACTAATAAAAGTATTTTATTTTCTTCCGATCATGGCTTTTTTTTAGTCAACCAACTTCTCATGAAAATAAGAAATGTTTTGATATAAAGAAATCGAAAATATGTAAGAAGAAAGTAAATACTTTTATATTTTTAAATTTACTATATAAATATATTGAGTTTTTAATTTTTTTTAATAACTTACAATTTCGAAATAATTTGAAACGTTGATGATTTTCATTTTTTACAAGTATCCCTTTTTTTGATCTTTTTCTTCTTTCTTTCACTTTTATTCTCTATAATATATATACTTATATTATTATTGTTATAAGTTCTTATTTTTATTGAAAGTTGGTTTAGATTAATAATGGGTTTAACAAAAGGTTATAAAGAAAGTACAGTAGCATATTAATGGTAAGTTTGCAAAAAATAAATAAGGAGCTTGAAAATACTTGTTTAGAATAATTTGAAATAGTGTACTGAAAAAGTTGTAGATTTACAAACTAATCATATTATAGAAGAAAAACTGAAAATCGTATTCAGTATTTTCTGCTGATATTTTTGACGATAATTTAAATATTTCAGTTTTGTAAACAATATGATGGAATAACGCGTTTTGGAGATATTAATAGGAAAAAAAAAAGAAAAGGAAAAAAGCAGTAAAGGTTGGTATAACAATTGAATCTTTTTTAATAAACAACAAACGCTACAGTTACTGGTAATGATCATTTGATTGAAAAAATTGACAACATGAATAAAAGGATAATTGTGTTGAAAGCAACAAAAATTATGAATAATATTCTATTTTAAAATATTGTGCAATAAAATAACTATATTTCATTATTAATAAAAATGGGTGTAGTAATGTAAAAGTAGTGATTCATCATATGACAGTGGTAGTAGAAACAACAACAAAAACTTTTTATTTCGATGTAAAAGAAAAAGGAAAAACAAGATAGGGAAATAAAAGCATTTAGATATTTAAAGGAATAAAAAAGATTCTGGAGAAGAATAGACTATGAAATAGGTCCATCAAATCGAAAGGATAAAAAATGATGATTAAAAAAAGAAGGAAAAAACATGAGAGTATCAACAAGATCAGAAAATACTTTAACAGATGAATAAAGTTATATGAAAGTTTGAAATAATGGTAATGATAATAACAGTGTTGATATTAACGTTGTTAGAAATGTACGCGATAAAATCATCAATGAATTAACTAAAATAGATGATAGTGTAATTTTAAAAGATAATAGAATAAATAGAAAATAGTAACCCAGAAAGTAGTGTTAACGATTCATAAAATATAAATGATAAACAACACTTCATTTATAAATATATAAGTATTAAGTAAAGATAAACAGTGAATCTGAAAATTCAGTTGTGTTGAATTTCCTACTCTAAACTTCAAAATAGATCGTAAATATATAGATTATCTTATATAGTAAATATTTATTATATGACTTTTATTTTTCTTCTTTTAAAATAACGGAATGAAAGGTAACTTCGTATGACAATTTTTTTTTTTTACATTTAAAATATATGAAAGACATGAATCTTTTTTTTAAAAACAATTTTTTCTTTTTCTTTTAAACTCTCATTCATCAAAATATTAATGATAATATAAATAAAAAGTTGTCTAAATCTCAAGTGTTGTATTTGTTATTTTTGATTTTATTGATTTAGTTTGATGTGCACCTGTTCAATCTAATAATAATAATAATATTGATATTATGAAACGTGATGATTCGGACCCAACACGTTCTGTATCTGCAGCTGTTTATAGTACTTAGTTGGACCTGGTGGTACTTTTGGATATGATTCAGTCAAAGTTCTTGGTGTTATTGCTGGTAAACCCTACTGATATTTCACCCTAATTGGCATATTAAAATTAATTTTCATTATTGAAGTAGTTTGTTATTATTCCTTTACTATACTTCCTATTATATATCATTATAAAATGATTTCCTATTTAGCTTTTGTTAAAATTATTTCACATAAAAGAATTTTTTTAAATATAATTAATTAATAAATTCATTTTTATTCAAAACGTCATATTTTTATTTTTAATTCATTTATTATCATGCATGGTACTCTTATTTTTAATTATTGTATTGCTTTATTATGAATAAATATTTTTATTTATTTATTCATAAAGTATTATTTTTCCTATAAATATCGTTATTTAATTTTATGACAATAGATATAAATGTTAAAGAAAAATAAATAAAGAGTAACATAATAAGAAAATAACCCGTTATTTATAATTTAAATACCGTGTCATTTTTTTTTAATTTGCTCATATTCGTATGATCTCTTTCTAAATATTTATTTATTTATTTAAAAACTATATCTTTAAATAGTCAGGTTTATAACATATTATGATTATTAAGAAATATATTGATTTAAATGATTCATAAAAATTTAGAGGGTAAAACATATTTCATTTGCACCCATAAATAAATTACTAACAAATGTATTTCTTCTTCTTCATTTTCTTATAATCATACTTAATTTTTGATTGATTCATCTTACTATGGTAATAAAAAATATATTTTTGATGTAAAAAAAAATAATCAAGAATATATAAAAGATCTAAAGAGATAATTAGTATATTCATTTTTTATTATTACTAATGATTATCAAAACTAGTGGAAAATAAAAATAAACCTTGTATAGTTATTTATACCAATCTAATTTTTTTTTATTTTTATTTCACTTCCCTCTTTCATTTTCCTTTTTTAACCATGTTTACTTTTATATCTTTAATAACTATTAAAATAAGTATATATAAATTTTAATTATTGAACTATTATATATATATATATATATTAAAATAAAATAAAAAAGGTTTTGACTTTATATAAAAGTGAAGTTCCTTATTATATTATGATTGTTTTTTTAAGAGAAAAAGAAAAACACTCTTATAAAACATAAAATCTAACAGCAACTGAATAATATAAAAAAGTCAATCCAGTAGGTAAGAATAAAATAAAAATAACAAAGTGGAAAAAGTTGAAAAATATCAACAATGATATAATATAAAATTAAAACAGTAAATACATATTCATAAAAAATAACTCAGGTAATCAGTTTTTTAGACTTGAATAATAATAATAATAATAATAATAGTAATGACAATTTTGATCAGAAAATAGACAAAGGTATATTATTAACTAGTGCTTATCCAAACACTTCTATTTATTAGAAAAAAAATAATTTATATATACAAGTAGTACAATTAGTTTAAAACAACAACAATAATAATAATAATAATAGACACGGAGTTATTTATCAAGCATGTTTTATAAATTTAATTTATATATATATATATTGCTTCACAAATGATTTTATAAAAGAAACATTATAAATCAGTCAAACATCACTTTGTTGCAATAAATACCACGTGTCCTTCGGTTAATTTTCATAATCGGGAAGAATAGTCATTTATGATATTCAGTTACCAGTAACTAATTCTTCATGTTTGTTTTGAATCCGGACAATTTTATTATTTTATATAACTGATACTAATAAAAAAAAAAGGTACACAAAAATATTTAAAGAAATAAAATGTATTAAAAAAAAGGGAAGATTAATATTATTAGTATAACGTTGGATTAATTATTATTATTTTGATTATTTTTAGCATAAAATAATAAAAGAAGGAGTGTTACAGTCTATTTATTTACATTTTTATATGCTCTTTTCATGAATCAAGGTAATAAAAGTAAAAAAGGTATTGTGAAATAGGAAAAATAAATAAATAAATAGTAACAAAGAGTAAAATAATTACCCAATTTATTTTTTAAACTTTATATATACTTATTTATTTATATTTTTATTACTGCATACAACACGAAAAAAAAGAGAAAGAAAGGAAAATCAAAAATGAAGAATTTGCATATACATAGTTATTTTAAAATAATTGTAATAAAACAATAAAAATAATAATCTAGAACATATTCATATATCGGTATAATTAAAAAAATGGTAACTAACATATGAAAATGATAAAATAGAATGAAGCAATCGATCAGATATTAAAAGAAATTGTTGTTTTTGGTATTTTTAAAGAATCCTATAGAATATCAAAAAGAGAGAATGATTGGTTTAAATAAGGTTTACATTTACGTATTACAAGTATATATTGAAATTCAGCTTTTTTGTTTAATAATTACTTTATCTGAACACGAGATGAACATATATAGTTAAATCAACTTTACACGGTGATTAACGCCATTCCTCTTTCAACATATTCTGCAAATTTTAAACTTCTTTATTGGTTGAAATAATTCGGCCTCAAAAAAAAAAAAAAGAAAAATTAGTAACAGTAAACAATAAAAATATAAAGAAAAGGAAATGCTCTTAAAAAAATTAAAGAACGTGTATGATTTATAAAAATAAAATATCATCATTAATTAAAAAATATATCTTTTAATAATAAGTGTAATAATCATTTATTACTATTATTATTTTTTTTAGAACATATACTAAAAATAAAAAAGCACATCGGCAATATTATAAAATAGGAAGTTGTGATTACTCAATCAAGGAACAAAAAAAAAAATTTTTTTTTTCAAAGATCGCAGTAGTCTTTTTAGCAAGTTAAAAAAAAAGATTGCATTAAAAGTTAAAACCAGCCAATAAAAACAAATGGAGCTATGGAGTTTTGTGATTATGTATACCAAAAGGTAAAAAATTTATTCTTTATATATAAATAAAGTGAAATTAAAGATAAATATATGTATGTATGTATATGTTGTGTGAATAATAATAATAAAACAAAACAAAGTAAAACATAACTAAAACTAAAAAAATGATAATACTAATATTGATAGATTTATTTTTTTTTAACTAGTTCTTCTACGATGGATTTTTTGTGTATTATTCATACTTGTAGCTAAGGCTGACATAGCTTTAACTAGTTTATATATACTATCATAATCTTCGTTATCTACTGGTGTATGTCTTAAAAGATCTAAAAGATTTGAATATAAAAAATGATAAATGATTAAAAAAGTTTTTATATAAAATAAAATTTAGATGATCTTTTTTATTATTATTATTATTACCTTTTAATAATAATAAATATCTAGGTACTCTTTGAATAGGTGCAATTAAATAATCAGCTATCCCCAAACGTTTAGACTCTTTCCTAGTTGAATGCTCCTGTAAATAAATAAATAATAAATAAATAAGTAAATGTAAATTGACACGTAATCCTTTATTTATTTCCCCCCAAAAAGTAATAATAATAAACAAATAAATTTTGATGTATCCCCCCACACTCTCGATATAGATTATCTAAATATGAAGTAAAAAAAAATCATATGAAATATATATATATATTTACCTGATTGATACGAAGAACTAAGACATTATTACAAGCTCTTTTAATAGCCTTTGTATTAGATTCATAATGAACAGCATATTTTAAAAAGATAGTCCAATCTTCATAAAAATTTAACCATAGTTGACCAATACAAACAGGATCATCTTTCCATAAACTTGCATTATTATTATTATTATTATTATTGTTGTTGTTGTTATTAGAATAATAAGGTTTATCATGGCTAAATCCATTTAAAATAGTTTCTGATAAATTGATTAAAGAAGATAAATGTGTAAATAAAATAGGCAAATCATCTGATTTCACTAAAGGATCTTTTGCTTGGACAGCTTTGATTATTGGTTCCATGTATCTCTATTATCATTTTTTTTAAGGGTAAAAATAAATAAATAAGTAAATATAAAAAATAAGAATTGCTTATTTATTTATTTTTTTGTTTATTTTTTTGTGTATTGTTTTTATTTTATTTTTATGTTTACCCTTTTTGTAAATAAAAGTAATTCATAATAAGATTTTTCAGTTGTATAAATTTCATTAATAATAAATTTTCTTAAAGATAAAGATTTTATATCATCTTTAATAGTTGTCTATATATTTAAAAAATAAAAATATGAAATCATATTTGTTAATAATATTACTTATTTATTTATTTTTTCATCCCTTCTTTTTTAAGAGTATATATATATTTGTATATATATATAAAAGAAGTACTTACATTCGGAATGCTCCGCTCAAGCTCTTGTTGTAAAATATGTGTAACGGAGTTACGCCAGGCTAAAATTACTTTTTGTTCTTTTTGTTGTTGAGGATCTTGTATACCAAACACGGAGCGAGCGCGCGAAGGAAGGAGTAACGGACTTTCAAAGGTAGATTTTTTTTTATTATTATTAACTAGATGATTTCCGCTTTGATTAGAAGAATTATTATTAGTATTATTTGTAAAGCTTTTTAAAATAGGTGATGAAGGAGTGGATAGAGCTTTCTTTTTATTTTTACTATTTAATGATGGTGATTTATATTTATTATTATTATTATTATTATTTTCATATTGATAATGGTAATTGATAGTGGTACTTTTAGGTCTTATAGGATACATGATATTTTCAGAATAATATAAAGGGTGATTTAATTGTTGACGTTTTTGTGGTTGTTTAGGTTGATTTATATTTACAATTGGTAAAGGTGGTAAAGAAGAAGACAAAGGAGAGGATAAAGAATGGACTGGAGTTAAAGAAGTTTTATTTCTAATGGATAAAGGTGAATTATTATTATTTTTAATTTTATTTGGTAACCAACTTGGGTTAGCATCATATTGATAAACATCTTCTTCATTAATAATAATTGATGTTAAATCGTTTTCTTTTATTGGATCTATCATAGATTGTCTACTTGTGGGGGTTTTAATGGATGATGATCTAGATGAATCATTGCTTGAGGTAGATGATGCTGAATGAGAAGAATTAGATCTTTGATGATGATTAGATGTTATATAATCATTATCATCATCCACTTCATCAATATCATTTATTACATGATGATGATGATGATAATCAATCATAGTAGAATAAGGTCTAGGTGGTAGTGATGGTGATGTTGAAAGGTATGGTAAATGCTGTTCTGATTGATTTACTATTGTTGTTGATGTCGTTGAAGTTGTTGTTAATAAGGATGAAGATGAAAAAATGTATTGAGATAAAGGTCTTCTTTTTATTTGATTATTATTTTTATTATTTTTATTATTATTATTATTAATTAAGGATTGTCTTCTTCGTTGAAAAATAGGTAATGTTGATACTGATGATATACTATTCCGACTTTTAATTTTATTACTATTATTATTATTATTATTATTATTGTTATTATTATTTTTATTTTTATTATTATTATTATAAGGTGATGATAATGAAGATAAAATATGAAATGATGATGATGATTTACATTTATTATTATTATTTTTATTTGATTTTTGTTTATTATTTTTATTATTATTTATATTTAAAAGAGAACGACTAAAATTTTGTATTTTACTTAAAGTGGTAGATGGTGATGGAGTTGGTATTGGTATCGATTTAGAATCATTATTATTACTATTATTATTTTGATTTTGATTTGATGATGATAATTTAGCTTTTCCTTTACGTGATAAAAAGGTTTCTGGTTTAGACATTTTTTTAAATAAACCAGGGGTATATGGTAATGATGATGATGATGATGAAATATATGTTGTTGACATTATTTATTTATATGATGATGATGATTATTAAAAAATGAAGTAAAAAAAAAAAAAAAAACGAAATGAAAAAAAAAAAAAGAAAAAAAAGAAAAGAAAAGAAAAAGAAAGAAAAATGTAGCTGGGGATTAAAACTTTATATACGAAAAAAAAAGGAGATAAAATTGTTTATAAAACGAATTTTTTTTAGTACCACCTTGTAATATGAAAAAGGCTTATTGCTTTTTTTTTTCAGCCTAAATACAGTTAAACTCTATCTATTCATTAATCAATACTAAATTGTTTCATTTTACTATATAACCCTTTCCTTTTTTCTCTTTAATTTATAATGATGATGATGTTTTTTATCAATCATAATAATAAAATTTTTTTATTTCTATTACTTTTTTTACCAATAATCCATTCTATACATTTAAAATAATAACTCAGAACCCTTTTTTTAATTAACCATTGTTTTTTACTGGTTAATGACAGGTTATGTGATATAATGCTCTCTTTAGACAGGCCATTGTAACACAAATATTAAACTTCGGCGGAATCATATTATATAGGGAAAATGATGATATAAGAAAAAAAAATTGAATCAAATTAATATAGAATCCCTTCTCATTCGCCATTTTCATCAGGGAAATCCCTCAAAAAAAAAAAAGCGTTGATTGATCGGGTTTTCAAATTCAAAAAAAAATGAAGAAAAAGGTTTAATTTTTTCATCTAATCATTCTCTTTTATTCTCTCATTTGCTCATTCATATTTTTTATTTATATTTATCTATATAAACGTTTTGCCATACATAAATGCATACTCAACTTATAAATATATATTTAAAATAACATAATAATAATAATAATAATCAAATCAAATTATTATATAAGCCTAATCATTTTGTTTAAAAAGTAAAAAAGGGCTTTTTTAGAAACCTATCAAATAAAATATAATTTCATGGCTTGTAATCCAGAAAAAGAAAAAAAAAATGTTTAACTTTCATATATAATTAATTAATTAAAAAAAAGTAAGGGTAAGGAAGGGTAAGGAAGGGAAAGGGAAAAGTTAAAACGTAAGATTACAATTAATATGTTATATATATTATAAAATCATGTATATATATATTATTATTATGCTTTTTTAAAAATAAGAATAAATATATGCATATATATATTACAAGTGACAAAAAAATAAACAAATAAAAAGGTAAACTGAAAATTGATTTTGATTGGCTGAAGAAAAATTATATGTGTCTTTTTTTATTTTTTGGTATCGCTTTCTCTTTCTCTTTTTTTATTTTCCTTTTTTAAATAGTAGGGTTTTTTTTTTTAAAAAGCGATGTCATCATCAACTATTGATTCAGAACGCGTCATAATAGCTTCAGCACCTGGAAAAGTACTTATTACAGGTGGTTATTTAGTTTTAGATCAAAAATATACTGGTCTTGTTATTGGTACATCTGCCCGTTTTTATACCATCATAAAAAGTAAACATAATAACAAAGAAGAAAATATTACTGTTCGTTCTCCTCAATTTAAACATGCTGATTGGCAATATAAAGCTTCTTTACTCGATGATAAACTCGAATTTACAGCAAAGTAAAATATGCGATCTTTTTTCTTTATCTTTCCATCTCTCTCTCTCTATATATATACATATATATTTATTATATAAGCTCACTCTTTTTTTTATTTTTTCTTTATTTGTTTTAGGGAGACAGAATCACCAAACAAGTTTGTTGAAACTTGTTTAAGATTTACTTTAATAGTCATTCATCAATTAATAGGCTCAAGTCAGTTTAATAAAGCTTTAGGGAATGGATTAGATGTTTCTATTGTAGGAGATAATGATTTTTATTCTCAGCGTGAAGAGGTAAAACGTATATGTAAAAAAATAAATAAATATATATATATATATATATTTAAGTATCTATTTAGCTTGAAAAATTAGGGTTATCAGTTAAAAATGCAAATGCAAGAGAACAATTAAAACCATTTTGTGATACTCATGCAACATTAAAAACCGTGAATAAAACAGGACTTGGAAGTTCAGCTGCTTTAACCACTTCTTTAGTAGGGGCTTTGTTTTTATATTTTAATGTATTTAATAGTGATGATTTATCTAATCGTAATGAAAAAAGTTTAACATGGATTCATAACGTTGCTCAATTTGTGCATTGTTTTGCGCAAGGTAAAGTGGGGTCTGGTTTTGATGTGTCTGCTGCTGTATTTGGTAGTCATCGGTATCAACGTTTCAATCCATCCATTTTAACTCCTATTATGGTAATAGTTTATACATAAAAAAAAGTGAAACAAGAACCTTCTTTCTCTTACATATAAAACATTTTTTTTTTTTGCATAGAATGAAAATATTGATCCAGTTTCATTAACAAAAGCTCTTGATATTGAAAATAAAAGGTAAAGATTATTACTATTTATTAGTAGCAAACATAATAGTAATAATAAAAGGAATAAATATAGGTGATAATGATGATGATGATTTATTGCTTTTTTTTTTTGTAGTTGGGACAATAAAGTACTTACTTTTGGATTACCTCCACAATTCCAAATGATTTTAGCAGACATTGATGCAGGAAGTCATACACCTACATTAGTTAGTCAAGTATTAAAATGGCGTAAAGAACAACCTGAAGAAGCTAATCAATTATGGGATGAATTGGATTATTATAATTCAAGAGTAGAGCAACACTTTAGAGATTTAACTTTAGCTGCTCAAAGTGATGAAACTAGTTATAAAGATGCTTTAGCTGAAGTCGTTGATTTACCTGTTTCTCAAGTAAGTTTAAAAAGAAAAAGAAAAAGAAACCCCTTATATATATATACATAACATTGTATAATTAATAATAATAAAAAACATTATATATATATATATATATATATATATATAATGATGATTCTAATTCTATTTTTATTTTATTTTTAGTGGGAAAAAATTGATCATAATACCAAAGTTCATCAATTTTTAATTGAATTAGCAGCTGATTTTAGTAAAGTAAGAAAACTTTTACGAAAAATGGGCTCAGCAACAGGTGTTCCTATTGAACCAAGTGAACAATCTCAATTACTTGATCAATGTATGGAAGTCCCTGGTACTATTATGGCTGGTGTTCCTGGAGGTAAATAATAATAAAAATAATAATAGACTTATTCATTTTTATTTATATGTGTGTATAAAAAAAAAAGAGAAAAAAAAATAATAATCGATATTTATTGAATTATTTATATTTGATTAATAATAATAATAATAATAATAATATAGCTGGTGGTTATGATGCTATCTTTTGTATTGTACTTTCTGAAGAAGCTAAAGATGATGTACGTCAAATTTGGGAACAATGGTCACTTTGTAGTGTTAGTCCTTTACTTAGTCAAGCTGATTCAACAGGTATTACTAATATAGACCCAACTTCTTCCATTGGTAAAACTTGTTTAAAACGATCTTAGAAGTTTCTTTTTTTTTTAAAAAAAAACAACAACATTAATAATGTTAATGCTAATAATAATAATAATAATAATAACAATAGTAGTAATGATAATAATATTAATAATAAAAGTATATGCTGTTTTGAATTTTTATTATATATAATGATATATTTTTTATATTTATTTATTTATTTAAAGATATATATATATATATATATATAATGTGTATATACGGATTATGAAAAAAAAAAAAACTGAAATCGATAATCAAAAAGAATAAGAAAAAAATAAAAATAAAAAGAAAGAAGAATAGTAAAAAATATAAAATATAATAGTAATTAATATAATAATAAATTATTGTATATATTTATAATATAAAAACAAAAAGAAATAATAAATAAAAAAGGGAAGTAATAGATATCTATATAATTATTATTATATATATTTATAAGAAATATCTTATTTTAATGTTGTTTTAAATTTGAAGATTGATTCCATGATAAACGATCATGATCACCAAGTTTTCTATTAAAAAAAAAGCATAATATATACATTAGAAATTATAATTTTCTTTTTAAAATGATAACAATGATAATATATATAAATGATGAATTTACCTTGGTCTAAAGAAGTGCCAACCTAAGAATACAACACCTAAAAAGGCACATACACATCCCATAATAATATATGCTAAGCCCATAAAAGCATTTCGATCTCCTAAGAATGAAGTACCAGTAATAACTACAGATTTAGTACCGCCATAAGCTTTAATATCATAATCTATTTTTTTTTATTTTTTTATTATTATTTTTTTTTTTTTTTTGATAAAAAATAATAATAAAAGGTTCAGTTTAGTACAGTGGTCTCTCTCTCTTTATAGGATGACTTATTATTATTATTTTATCATCTTTTACTTAAATCAACTTGAATTTCATAAGTCCCAGGGTCTAATGGATCACCTACACTATAATGTGAATATAATTTACGGAAAGTAGGATACCAACTTGTACGCATCCAAACTTGAAAATGTGTATCATTACTAGGATTAAATAAATTATCACTATTATATTGTGGGTAACGACGAATCCAATTAGGTGGAGGTACAATCGAATCTATTGGCATTTTTGTAGGTTTATATCTATCTCTATCTGATGGCCATGAAATATCATGATCACTGAATGTATAATTTTTACTATCATTACTTGTATTTGAAGGATTCAATAAACGCAAATTAGAAAAAGAATCTAAATAGAGTGAACATATATATATATATATATATATATATAATATAGATTAGATCTTTACCTTATTTTTTTTTTTTCATTTCACATTTTTTTACGTGAATGAACATAATTATATATATATATATGTATTTATCTATCTCTGATTATTACCATTAAACATAGAATTAGCAATCAAACCACAAGGATAATAAATTTTTCCATCAGGATTGACATCAAGAGGACTACAGGAAGCTTTAGCTTCAGCAGCTGTTATCACTTCGCCAGATAATTGATTATAACTAAGACTTTTAACATATTTACGATGGTTTTGATAAAAGTTTTCCAACTTGTAATAAATAAAAATTGGTGGATGAAGTTGAATAGGAATAGTAAAACGAATAATACAACGATTAACATCACCATTGCCTGGTGTACCATCCAAAAATGTGGTCGAATTTGTAATTCTGTAAGTTGGTGCTCGAATAACTAATTTTTTTTAATAAGAAAATAGAAATGTCAAACGTTTATATTAAAAAAAAATACACTTCACGTATACATATATTATTATCTTCTTTTTTTTATATCAGTATATCTAATTACCAGTTGAGTTATCAGAAGTAAACTTGTAAGAAAATAAATCTGAATTTAAAGATTGGTCTGTAGCGCCAGCATTATCACAGCCTGTATAATTAATTATAACTTCATTGACCTATTTATATATAAATAAATGCATATATATATACATATATATATTAATATGACCAATTCATTTATCACACATAAAAAAAGGAGTATATATATGATATATTCTTTTTTGTTAAAATAATTATATAAATACAACTTACAGTTTCACTTTCATATAAGAAAAGACCACCTAAAGGAGCAAATATTATACCAGCTGCAAATAAAGCCGGTAATACTGTTTTAGGTGTTAATAAAGGTTGCCAAGACTTAAGACGTTGTTGTTTAAAAGCAGTATCTATATTATCATTTATTATTATTATTATTATTTTATAAATAGAAATAGAAATAGAGTAAACCATCATGTTTAAATAAAAAAAATAAAATAGAATATATAACCATTATTATTTTGAATATATGACTGTTAAATTAACGTACTTGCTGGTTTACGACTTTTTATATCTGCCATCGTATATTTTTATATATAAATTACTATTTTAAAAAAAGATGACTAGAGAGGAAAGAGAAGGAGGAAAAAAAAATGCTTTGAAAGATAGAAAGAGAGAGGAATGAAAGAAAAAAAAAAGGCGGAATTTTATTTTGATTTTTGATTTTCCTCTACTTCCTTTTTTTCATAAGCCTATTCTTTTTTTAAATTTACCATATATTATAATGCAATATAGCCAATTCTATTTTATGTAATCATCATCAGTGATATTATTTCATAAAATAAGTAAATAGTAAACAACTATTTTTTTTTCTAATTATATACAATCTTTATATATATAATTTAAAAGAAAGATATCAATAATTCGGCATATATATGATTCTATCAACATTACACGATTAATGATTATAAATAAAAAATGATCCATTTTTTATATATATAATCATACTAATAATTTAATTGAAATAACAAATTAATAATAATAATAATAATCTTCTGCTTGTTCATAATCTATGTAATATTATATTCATCTATCATTTTATTAAAGTATGTTTTATATAAATGTGGGGAAAGAAATCGGACAATGAAAATGGTTAACGAAACCTACTATATTCAAAAGGTACAAATTTTCTTTCCCTTTTCTTTTTAAATCACGATCATTTTTAATTATATAAGAGTTTGATATATAATGATAACTTTTATGTTTATAATTTAAGTATTTAAATGGTCGATCTCTTACAAGAATAAATAAATAATAATAATCTGTTATTGTATGAATAGTTGATGTTTGAAAATAATACTAAGCCAAAGCATTTTTCGTCATGAAGATGACCATGACCAGTATAAAAATAATGATAATAGTAATAAATAGGATTAAATCAAATTTTATAAGCTAACTATCATTATTTATTTATTTATTAATAATAAATAGAAAAAGTATCTTTAGTATACACGAAAACAACTAAGATTATATTTTAAATTATATACTTTTGATCAGCCAATAAAAATCTAATTTCAATTTCCGCATAAAAAATTAAATAGGGCCCAATTTTTTTTTTCTTAATTCTTCCACTTTCCTTTTCCCCTTATTATAATATACTATCTCTATTTATTTCATGATTATTTAACTTGATATAATTTAAATATATATATTCATTCTTCTTCTTCTTTTTAATATATATAAATTAGTAAATAATATGTTGGAAGCTATTCCTGGAAAAGTATTTATAGTTGGGGTTGTATTACTTATTATCACTATTGCCTATTCATCACAATACTTTATATTTATATCTTTTCTTCAAGAAGCATCTTATTCTATACCTTGGGTATTAGGCCCTTTAAATATATTTGTACTTTTAATATTTTATAATTATTATTTGGCTTCAACAACTGATCCTGGAAAAGTACCTGTAAACTGGGTAAGACATATATAAAAATATAGAAGAATAAGAATAGTAATAAATAACAATATACTTTTTTGGGAATTGACAAATAATAATGTTACTTATTTATTATTAGGAGCCACCTTTATCCATAATAAATCAAACAAACCCAATAGAAGGTATTACTGCTCCACCAAGATTTTGTAAAGCTTGTCAATGTTATAAACCACCAAGATCTCATCATTGTCGATATTGTGGTAGATGTGTATTAAAAATGGATCATCACTGTCCTTGGATTAATAACTGTGTTGGTATTAAAAATTATCCTCACTTTTTAAGGTTTATATTTTATGTTGATATTGCTTGTTTTTATGTTTTGATATTATTAATATGGAGAGTGAGGTATATTATGGATGCTATTCGCCATTTTAGAGTAAGTTTCTTTTTAACAAGATAAATAGATAAAAAGATGAGTGATTATTCTTATTTCTTTTTTTATTCTTTATGTTTATAGTTTGATGCAGAACCAACTACTACTGAAGTCATTTTTCTTGTCCTCAATTTTGTATTAGATATTATTGTACTATTTTCTGTTGGTATATTAAGTGGGTATCATCTTTATTGTGTACTTATAAATCAATCATCTATTGAAGCATTCGAAAAAAGTAAAGTAGAATCACTTATTCGTAGAGGAAAAATACCACCAGTAAGTATACATACATACACACACACACACATATATATATATATATATATATATAATGTATAAAAAAATGGGTTATCATCATCATCATTATACTTATTTTTAAAATTTTTTAAATATTAGTTTGAATACCCTTTCAGTGTAGGTATATATAAAAATATATGTTCAGTATTAGGTGATAATCCACTTTTATGGTTAGTACCAAGAAGACAAGTACATGGGGATGGATTAACATTTGCAATTAAACCTCATATCAACCCTTTAGCAGCTTATTATTGGCCACCAAGAGATCCAGATGATTTACGACCATCTATTTTTTCTTCAAAATATAAGCGTTTACAAGAAAAAAGACAAATCCAAATGCAACAAGGATCAGCCTATAATGATGAAAATATAGATGATTCTGAAGATTATTATGATTCTGGTAGTTTTATGACAGAAAGTGAAGATGAATATTCTATTTCAGATGAAGAACAAAATATGTCATATCAAGATCAAGAAACTTATAGACGACGATTTGATCATCATCCCTCAACACAACAACAAGAATATCCATTATATCATAGACAACAACAACAACAATATAATCAGCAAAATTATTATCCTTCACAAAATGTTATTGATACAGATGATGAAGATACCATACCATTAACTGCATTTGTTCAAAGATCATCACCATCATCATCAAAAGATACAAAAGAAGATTAAAAGATATATATCATTTATCTATCAATTATATTTATTTTATATTTATTGATCAAAATAATAAAATGATATTTAAAATTGAAAAAAAAAGATATGGAAAACATGACGTTTTTTAACTGATTTATTAAAATTCATATATATATTATAAAAAAAACGTTTAGAATACAAAGAAAAAAAAATGATATAAAAAAAATTGAAGAGAGATGTGGGTGGTAAAAATGATTATTATTAATAAATAATAACAAGTAAAATAATAATAATAATAATAAACAATCAAATAAAAAAGAAAAAAAAAAGATGGAGGAAAAAAAAAAATCTACAAATCGCTATTCACAGAAAAAACCGATACATATATAAATATTAAAATAATGAAAAAAAAAACATTAATCTTTTTAGTTGTTGTCTATAGAAATGATTTAGTTTTTGAACATATCAGAAAAGAATGACCATGCACTAGCAGCAACAGCACAGGCACCTGAAGAAATAGCCATAGCACGAGGACCTATTATTATTAATATAGAAAAATAAAAATAAAAATAAAAAATGAATATATATAGTTCTTTCTAATAATCTCTTTATATATTATTATCTCTTTTTTTTTCGCTTTCTATCATTTCCTTCCGTTCTTCGTTTCTTTTTTTCTCTTTCCTTTTTTTTTTCTTTTTTCTTCATTTTATTATTAAAACATTTTATTTACCAGCAGTACTCTTAAAGATAGCACCAGAAATAGCACCAGCAGCAACACTACTGAAGATATCATGAGTACCTCTTGTAGCATCGATCATAGCAGTAGTACCATTATACAACATAGCAATAACACCAACAGAGTTACCTAAACCAGGACCACGACGAGTGATAGTATTTAAAGTTGTATTTAATCTTACTCTAAAGTTAGGAGCAGCTGTACTCTTTTTTAAACCTTCAGCTAAACCAACAGCACCACCTAAAGTTAAACCACCTAAATAAACAGTACCAGTACCATAACATAAATCATCAGTCCAACCACGAGAAGGAGTGAAAGTGGCACCACCACCAAATGAAGCAGATTGTTGAGGATCATCTACTTGTAAGAAATCAATACCTCCTTGTACAGCTAAAGGATGAAGTTTGGCAGTATCATATTGCATATTACTCATGAAATCAGGCATCTTTTCATAACTGTTACTACCGCTATCGTCTCCAAATGATTGTTGTTCAGTGAATCCTGTATTTCCTGAAGGTGAATATAATTCTTCATCATTTTGTAATTGTGTGTTATTGTTGTTATCGTTAGTATTGCTTGAGCCAAATCCAAAAATACCCATTTTTATTTATTTATATATATATGTATGATTTTATAAGCAAATTGTTTTCAATATACAAAAGTTCTGTACACTTTTAAATTATTTTTTTTTAACAAAAGATAAGATAATAAATAAGTTTAATAATATATAATATATATATATATGTATAAAGCTTATTTATATGGTATTATAGAATGTAATAGAAGAAAAAGGAAAAGAGAAAAATATTTAAGAGGGAAAAAAAATGGTTTAAAAACTCAACCCCTCTCTTAAGAAAAAATAAAAACCGTCACATAGTCCTAAAAATCGCGGATTTTAAATCTAATTCTTAAAAAAGAAAACAATCGGAATTTGTTTCCTTCAAATTAATCATATTGAATTAATGATTAATTTTTTTTAATATATAATATATACCTTTTTTATTTTACTTGATAATATCATGTATTTATTTATATATTTTATTTTTTGATAAAGAATATACTCTTTTTAGTTTTCATAATTCTTTTTTTATTTTTTATTCATTAATATTAAAGAAAGAAAGAAAGAAAGAAAGAAAAAAAAAAAATAGGTTAAACACATTCTCTTTATCTACAAGTTAATAGTAAAAAAAAAATAAACTATACGGTGTATGTAACTTTTTTTTGAGTAAAAAAAATTTTATCATTAATGTTAATAATGGCAAGTAATAAAACGAGCTTATCATTATCTTTTTACATCTTTTATGAATTTTTTTACAGCAACACGATTCTTGTTGTTATACGAATATGGATGAATTAAAAAAAGTAAAAATATTTTGTATCTTATATATTAAATATACTATAAAAAGTAGTTGTTTTATAGTATTTTTTATTTAATAAAATTCATGGTTTGCATTAAAAAATTGAATATAAAAATCAGCTGTGTAACAATAATTACTAATGCTTTCCCACTTGATGCTGAGCTTTCACTTTCACTTTTTTTTTCTTTAAGAAAGATAAAAAAAAAGCTTTCTTTTACTAATTTTTTTAATGATTTTTTAATAAACAGTGTTTTATATTAAACTAAAAAATGTTTACTTGTAAAATAGATTAAAAACAAAGATTTAAAATAAAATATAAGCTATATTGTTGATTAAAATAAATTCATTATTTAGTTACTATTTTATTCATATATATATATAAGTTATAATAAATAAATCAAAAATAAAAATATGACTATATCAATAATAATGATGTTATTAATTAATTATATATAAAAACTACTATGTGAAATACTTTAATAAGTACTAAATAGTAGCATTACCAAGATCAGTGTAAAACTATCAAGACTGCATTTAAATATTTTCACTTTAATCAATATAATTATTGATTAGCATTTATACCTATTTCTATACTGTAACACTAGGAACAACACCAAGATCACTAATAACGCTTCTTTCTCTTTTAGCAACACTAGAAATATCATCATCACCACGTTCATAATATGAACATTGTTATTATTAGATTGAACAGCAGGAGTGCACTGAACCAAAGCAATAGAAATAAAAATAAATGATACAACATTTGGAACTTTAACCATTTTTAATTATATTAGTAGCATTATTGTTTTGATGAAAGAGAGTAAAAAGATAGAGAAAAAAAGGATTTTTTTAAAAAAGTCCATGTATTTTATGTATTTTTAAGCAAGAATATAGAATAAAATTATGTATCTTTTAGTTACATGTAGGATGTAAACCTTCCCATCTTTTTTTTTAATTCCTTGTATTTGCTTAACAGTACTGATATAATCGAATAAAATAGAATTATTTTCTAATATTTTCAATGTATTTTTATTTTATTTAACTTTTTATTTATATTTATATAAACATATAGAGAGAATTATAATATAAAAAATTGATTATTTTTTATAATACACTTAACGAAAAAAAAGATAGGACTATTGTTTTTATAAAATAGCAATTCTGGTAATCCCTTTTTTTATCAGAAATAAATGTAGAAAAAGTAACAGCATGATAATCATGAGCAATATAAACATTATGAATCTATGATTTTACCTCAGATCAATAATTACTATTATTTACAATATGTGCAGTACTATTTTTCATACAAAATTAATTTTCTATTTGCTATCATATATTAAATGAAAAGATGTATGTATATGATATTTTTATACATTTATCCATCTTTTTTTTATGAAATTCTTTCGAAGCTTAGAATGAGAATTTAAGTACTACCGACGTTTCGGGTTCATTGTTTATTTTTTTGTTAATTTTACTCATCTCTTGTATATATATAAATGAAGGGTTAATTTTTTATTTACATTATATATATCATTAACTTCATTATGTTTTTTATTATCTTGCAAAATTGAAATAATCATATAATAAAGCAGTTTTTTAAAAATAGATTTGATAACAATAATAATAAAAATTTACTATAAAGCTATTAATTGTTTCTTTTTACAAACTACTACTGCTATTTGATGAATCATTGCATTTTTTATTATTACAACCATCTTTTTTAACATTGGAGAATAGCTTTTTGCATTTAAAATAAAATATTACCCAAGATTTTTGTTGTTTTCAACATCTCTTTTTTTGATTCATGTTGTCAAATTATAAATCAAATGATCATCAATAGCAGCCATAGTAACATCCATTATTTTAATATTTTCATTACCTGTGATGTGTGTTTTGGTGTTAAAAAAAAAGAATCCATTAAATAAAAAACCATCGGAATTCGAAATTACCAAAACTGTATTTATGTACAGTTCGCTTCGAATTCAGACTTTTAAAAAATTTGGACTAAAGGATTACTGAAATTCGGACTTTTTGATTAACATTTTTTGGACTGATCACAGTATAATTTTGGATTAAATGCTAGTAGTCTGAGCAGCCTCTCTTCTTTACTTAACAACATACTATTCGCTGAAAACACAGAAAAAAAAAATGGACTTCATCAAATTTGATTATGCTGCTGAGGTTTCTGGAATTGCAGAATCTGTTGAAATCATAGATATAAACGATGTAGCTATTCAGTATGGCAATCTAGAGATACTCATCTAAGCTACAGATCTCAATGATGTTGAGATGTTTGAGGAATCAGCTATGAAAAATGTAAAACAGACTCAAGAATCTGCTGTCAATGAAATTTCTAGCATTCAAAATACAACTAATGTAGAACAGAACATAAATCAGCTAACAATTGAATTTCAGGAGATTAATCTCTCCACTAAAAAATATAAAAAGTATACATCTAACCAAATCGAACGCTTCTTTCTCGTAATGTTAAGAAAGTTGTAAAAAATGGTCCAAAAAAATTCTTTCCAGAGCATTTCAAGTACTTGATTGAGCTTTTTGATGAGAATCCATGTCTTGTATTGCAGGTTACGAGAGAGAAGTTATTAAAAAAGTTTCCTGAGATTGGAAAGATTGCTTTGTCGAGTCATTATGCGCATATTAGAGAAAAATACTACCTCTCTCTAAAAAAGGCTAGCAAGTATACAGTAGAAAGAGACGCTCCTAGAACTCTCGAGCTTTGCGTCAGTATTATTACTCAATGGAAAGCTGCTGGTGTTGATTTCATGAGCAATTGTGTTTTTGTGGATGAGGCTGACTTCAGTTCTCAAATGGTCAGATGTCATGTCTGGTCCAAAGTAGGAATGTCTGCTACTGTAAAAATCAAGACTCAATGGAGTATTAATATCAGCATCATCGGCTGTATATGGTACAAAGGCTATTTGGATTTCATTGAAGTCAACTCTGTGAAGCAAGATGATTTAGAAACATCACAGAAACAATATTCTGTTGAACCAAATTGATCGAAGAGAAAAATTGCTTCTGATGGAACTGCTCCATAACCAGTTTCCAAGGGCACTACTACCTTCCATGTTGTGAAGTTTTTTAAAATCGTAGTGGATATATTGGATAAATTTGAAAAAAAAAGAATATTTTATCATTCTGAATAATTGTAGGATCCATCATGCTTCATTTGTGGTTGATTCTATTAACAAAAAAGGCTACAAACCTCTATTTATGCCACCTTATTCACTATTTCTAAATCCCATTGAAGAATGTTGGTCGAAGATTAAGAATAATATTAGAAAAAATCATTTAGGCAGCAATGATACCTTGACATCTCGTATTACGGAAGCTTGTAAAACAGTAACTACTGAGGATTGTCAAGGGTGGATTAGACACGCTGAAACTTATTGGGACATATGTCTCCAAAAAGAAACTGGTTTAAGATAATAAAGATTTAGTCTGAATTCGAACCGAAAATACTATAGTAGCAACTATTAATTATGTTAAAATTCAAATATTAGATATAAAAATAATGACGGATATACGTCCAAAAAAGTTAAATACATTAATTTATAAGTATTCTATATTGTATGTATGTATAGGTTTAACAGGTATTTAAAATGTAGTATCATTAAAAAAAAAGCTGAAAGAAATTTAGTGACATAAATATTATGTTCAGTGAAAACTACCCTACTTTGGAGGATAATGTAGACTATTTATTAATAAAACATTCAGAAATATATTATATTGGTTATTATTTAGAACTAAACTGTTTTTGATTCCATTCGAACGCCGTGTTGATAAAGCTCCTGAATTCAACCGCGAGGTGTTCAGCGTGTTCGTCAAAGAATACTTGAGGTGCTGAGGCAGGGAATAGGAGTCGCAAGCGGAAGTCACAACCTTCTTCCGAATCTCGAATCTCCTGCAAGATGTAGAATAGAATGCTACCATCATCCAAGGTTCCTATTGCCGGTAAGTGTTGATATGTAGGATCGCCGTACTCCCGTACAAAGTCTGGGGGATTCACACAGGGTTGGATATGTACTCGAGCTATATGCTCTCCAATAGTTTCAACAATACCCGCATTATTTGCAGGAAGAGCATAGTGCTCCGGATGGGCTGGTACCATGGTATCAAGGAAAACCTGTTGCTTAATCTCCGGGTTTTGCATCTCTACCATCCAAACTTTCCACCATTTCATAAATTGAGCCAAGGTGATTCCTTTTGCTTTGAGGTCGATTCGGGACTCTCTATACTGGCCGTTGGACTTCTCAATGATATCCTTGTAATAAGCGTTGGCCACTTCTATTTGATTCTGGATGAGATCAAGCATTGGTTGCCCAGCTAACAGAGTCTTCAAGTTTCGAAGCGCTCTTCGAGACGCTTTCAGTTCCCAGGAATCGACTTCGTTGTTTTCGATGGTTTTGCCATTTGGCCAAGAATACTTGATAGACACTGCTGTTGGTAAAGACATTGAGCGAAATATGCCAGATTTGATTGTATAAAGATCATTTATTCGTAAAATCTTCATGGTTTATATTGTGCATTTGGTATAGTTTATCCGTGAACGGATGTATCACGGACCGAATTTCTCCAATGACTAGTGCGCTTAACATATTTTATCCGTAAACAGAATGTATCAAAGTCCGAAAATGCCTGACAAAGTTTTTAAGCTGGGTAACAAATGCTTTCTAGTCTAACCTCCGTTTTTTTTTTCATTTTCATTTTTATTTTTACTGCTTTTTATAATGTAAGTAAAATAAAATGAATATACGAAAGATTAAGATAAATCTGGTGAAAATCTGTAGAGTTTTTAAAACTTTATAATATAATAATAATAGTTTATAATTAATAAAAAAAAAAAAAAAGAAATATATATATAATGTGTGCTTTTTTTATAATACGAGATTTCTGTAGGTGAAGCTATAAATGTTTCAAGATTAATGGTGGATACTTAAATGCATTATTTTATCTTTATAAGTCAGCTTTAGATATCAATTTATATGTTATTAATGCTTATTCCCTAGCATTAGTAATAAAACAATCCATATATAGTTCTAGAGAGTATAACATATAATATAAGAATATATTTATACAATATGTTTTAATATTATATTTGATTTTTTCCTTTTATAAATATATTTTATAACTATTAGTGCAAAATATATGTCCTACTTATGACATTATCCTCCACCAGAATCTATATATTTGTTAATTCTGCAAAATATTTGCTAAGATTAATTTGACCTATCTAATTTTTTCTTCTATGCCCTTTTCCTGTTTTTTTGTTTTTTTTTTTAGATATCTTTTATACTTACTATTTTCTACACCCTTTCACTGTTTATTTCTAGGAATAGTTTGTCTTTTATTTGGTAGTCTATTATTCTCCTTAACTCTTCGTTTCATATTATTTCGTTTTACATTATCAATTTTGTTGGTTTCAGTTGTAGTTCTTCTTTCTCCCTTTTTCAACTTTATCCCAATATTGTTGTATAATATTTGGGTCAGAAAAGTCTTCAGCTTTTTGCCACGTATTTTTTCTTTCACCACAACCCTTCCATTTTACTAGAAATTTTCTATTTCCTGGATTACCACGATGTATTTTTATACTTTCAACTTCATAATATTCTTTTTTAATACGTGATTCATCTATATTGATCACTTTTAATTCTGAAGATACATAATTACGATGTAACAGTTCATTTTGTTCATCCTTTAATTCGTAGGATCCTCCTTGGTTGTTTCTAACGACGTTGTAAGGTCCTTCATAAAATGGAGCTAATTTATTAGGTCTGTGGTAAACGTACCATTACATGTATATCAATAGGAATATTAATTAATATGCTTTCATTATCAAATCTCTTTTCTGGAAAGAATTTTTTTGGACCATTTTTTACAACTTTCTTAACATTACGAGAAAGAAGCGTTCGATTTGGTTAGATGTATACTTTTTATATTTTTTAGTGGAGAGATTAATCTCCTGAAATTCAATTGTTAGCTGATTTATGTTCTGTTCTACATTAGTTGTATTTTGAATGCTAGAAATTTCATTGACAGCAGATTCTTGAGTCTGTTTTACATTTTTCATAGCTGATTCCTCAAACATCTCAACATCATTGAGATCTGTAGCTTAGATGAGTATCTCTAGATTGCCATACTGAATAGCTACATCGTTTATATCTATGATTTCAACAGATTCTGCAATTCCAGAAACCTCAGCAGCATAATCAAATTTGATGAAGTCCATTTTTTTTTTCTGTGTTTTCAGCGAATAGTATGTTGTTAAGTAAAGAAGAGAGGCTGCTCAGACTACTAGCATTTAATCCAAAATTATACTGTGATCAGTCCAAAAAATGTTAATCAAAAAGTCCGAATTTCAGTAATCCTTTAGTCCAAATTTTTTAAAAACTCATCTATCTGATATCTTGTTTTATTGTTATTTTTTTTATTTGGTTACCTATATACATCAAAAATATATTTATATAGTTTTATTGATATTGCTATTCGTGTTTTATAATGTTTTTTAAAAAAATTCAAACTAAACTTTTTTTGGTCCAAAATAAAAGCGTTGCTTATTATGATCCATTTAGTTCTTTTTTTTTTTTTTCAAAAATTTATGAATATCGTAATAAATCTATATAAATTTTTTTTCCCATTTTTAGATTATTCAATCTATTTTTTTTTTTATATGATGCTTAAGTACTGGAGAGATAATTTAATTTGAAATTTGCTTAATGAAGCAACGGAGTTTAAAAATCATTGTATTTTATTATATATAAATTGGGATACAATCTTTTTCCGTTTATGCTACTAATAATAATATAATAATTATTATTAACATAAAACATTAAATTATTATTATTATTATTATTTAAACATGATTAAAGAATGAACCTTTAAAAAAATAATAAAATTAAAGGAGAGATAAAATAATTACGAACCCTCATAATTAAGTTTACTTATCACCACGATAATATAGAGATGATTAATGGATTATAATAAACATAGAAAAACATATGTAAGCTAATATGGTGTAATAATAATTAATAATATACTAACATTACCAATTATTAAATCTAGAAGAACATAAAAAATTGATTGATTGATTAATTGATTGATTGATTGATTGATTTTTTTTTTTAATGCCTCAATAATATATAATTCTTATTTCAATTCATTTGCTGTCATAAAAATTTATAGTTTAAAATTAATTAATGGCTTTTTCATGAATAGACAAATGTCTTTCTATCTCTCTCTTTTTTTTTTTTTATTATTTATTGTTTTAAAAGATAAAAAAAAAAATAGTACAGAATTAATAACTAAAATTATACTATTTTTTTTTCTGATTTTTATTGTTTTTTATCTTTTAATTAACTCTATTAAATAATTAAAATGATAAAAAGGTCTTTTTTTTTATTTATTCATTTTTAAATAATCAATGCCAAGAAAATCAATTAGTTAGTTAAAAAAGACTAATAAATCTATATAGATTGAATTGGATTGTAAATTACAATTTGTATATACAGAATAATGAACAATAAAATTAAAGTAAAGTTTTTTTCCAAGAAAATTATTTTATGTGGTGTATAAAAAACAAAGTATATAAACGATGATTATTATTTTTAGAACTAATATAATAATAATAATAATAATATATTTAGTATAAAACAATCAATTAAATATGTTAATCTTTATTATTTTTAAAGTATAATGAAAATAAACAAAAAGATCAATCGATTCTTAAAAAAAATAAAAAAAATTAAGTGAAGGGAGCTAGACCCTTCCAAAATAGGAAAGTCTTTATTAGACGGAAAAAGGGGACATTATTCATTTATATATCAACTTATAATAAATGTGCATACTTTTTTTATTTTATATAAATACGTGTTCATTTTTTTTTTTCTACTGTTCTTCTTCTTTTTTATTTTATTTCATCAATTTGTATATTTATTGTTATATATACGTATATATCTTATTTTTTTTTTTTTTTTCGTAAATAAATAAATTATATAGTAAAAATGACATTTCATAACTTAGTTTTAAATTCCTATGGCGAATATATGTCATCCTCTGCTTTAACCAACCAATTAGGTAAAATGTTAAATTATATATCATATACCAATGGAATCATCTATCCAACTCAACCACCACAACAGCAACAAAAATCAATAATGAAACCCATTAATGATCATCCTAATAATAATAATAATAATAAAAATAATAAATTCATTAAAAACGGTTTACAACAACCCCATCATCATCAAAGGTGGATTCCTCCTAATCATAGTTATCTTTTTCAAATGACAAATAAAAAATTATCATTACAAAGTAATAATGATTCATGCTGTCTAAGAAAAAAAGCATTATTAAAACAAATATTAATGAAATTACAACCAAATAAAAGACATGCTATGATTTTATTACCTGTTCATCAACAACAACAACAACAACAACCTAATTATATATATCCACCAAAACCAACTTATCATCCAAAAACTTATCAACAATCCTCTCTTTATTATAATTATAATAAACAATCACTTAAAGTGAAATTACCTTGTCCAAAAATTAGTACTAATACTACCATGATTCAACGTAAACGTCATAGTCCTCCATCCCCTATTTCTCCACCTATTCCTTCAAAACCTAAATGTAATAATAATAATGATAATTTAGATTCAGATTCAGATAGCGATGACGATGACGATGATGTTCCTCTTGGTGCTTTAATTACACAAAAATGTTGATCATTTTTTTGTTTTTTAATATCTTTTGTTTTATAGTTTTATTTTAATCATTATTCTATTTTTGTATATAGTCTATTTTGTTGTTATTTTTTTCTCGAAATAAATTTTTTAGTTAGTTTCTTTTAAACAAAGAAAAAAAGGTGGATCATCGATTTCCATCAAATCACCGCACCAATCATATATTATTGCCTAAAATTTAGATTTTTTTAAATAGAATTTAAAATCGAGTCAATCAATTTATTATGAAAAAAAAAAAAAAAACGTAAGTGATATTTAAAATATCACTCTTTTTTCTTTCTTTCTTTCTTTCTTTTTTTTTTTTTTAAAAAAAAATATAGATAATTACTAATCTGGTAACAAAACACCAAAAAAATAAATAAAATAGTTGATTATTGTATGTATTGTGTTACCTACTCAGAATCGTAACTGCCAAATCACCATAAATAGCTTAGCAGCAGTTTGAAAACAATGAAAGTCATGAGCTTTTCCAAATAAAATGACTTTGCCATTTTTTTTTTTTTTTTTTTTTTTTTTTGGTTATTGTTTATGATAATGGGTGAGTATTTATATTATTATTTTTTTTTTAAAAAAAAGTGTATAAATAAATAAAGGAATAAATAACAATGAGTTTATATAGTAAGTATAAAAATATTATTTTTATATATAAGGTTTTATCATGTTACTTTTTTTATTTTTATTTTTTTCTCTTTTTAATATATGTAAATATTAAAAGGTAAAAATAAATAATAAAATCTAAAAAAAGGATCTAAAAAAAAATAAGGAAATAGATAAAAACAAATATTACATAACAAACATAGTGCCAAGAGTGATTAATAAAATAGAGAAAATTAAAGTAGATGATGAAGAGGATGATGATAATAAACTATTAGCACCAGAGCTTCCATTATTACTTCCAGGTCCATTAGTAGCTTCTTTATTACATTGAAGCTGAGTATTTTTATTATAGGTAACATTATTAAGTTGGGCTGTGACACCTAAAGTATTGCCAAGGTTAAAGAAATCGACTTCTAAAAAGGTTGGGATTTTTCCAAAAGTTTGTTGACATTCTTTAGCTTGATTTAATAAAGAATCACTATTAGTAACATTGGCTGTTCCTTTTTGTGGAAATTCAATAGATGTAGAACCAAATTGGAAAGTACCATAAATAAAATGATTCATTACATACATCATACTATTTGCATTGGCAGGGTCGGAAGGTCTATCAATAGTACAAGAAAAGGAACTTTCATTACGATTATCATATGGAGTTTCAAATACATAATTAAATTCTGGTAATAACCTATTAAAAATAAATGTATATATATATATATTTAATAAATTATATTTTTTTTTTTTTTGTGTTTCTATTATACATATATATAATAATAATAATAATGAAGAAAAAAAAAGGAGGATATATATATATATATATATATATATAATTGATTTCTTTTTTTTTTTTTAATTGATCATTATCATTATCACTTTTTTTATTTATTAATATATAATTTATTTTTACCATGGAAGTTGAGATTGATCAGCACCAATATCAGTAAAAGTAACCAATCTTTTACCAGAAGTAATCATTTGTTGAAGAGTTGGCCAAGTATAATTATTAGCAGGTTGAGTGTAAGCATAATCTAATAAACCAGCAGCTTGATACATAGCATTAAAATCGGAAACTTTAAAAGGATTATTACTTGGGGTATTCCACATAATAGTAACGACTTCATTAGGATTATTTTTCAACCAATCGGCTACTTGACTAAGAGTTTGAGTAGCTGGACCAGCATCTAATATACTACAAGAAGTGTGACATAAGTGAATATCTTTAGTTGGGTCAGACATGGTAACATTGGCAGGTACTATGGCTGTCAATTTAAGTCCTCTTACACCGTCACTTAATTGAGTGGTGATAGGGCAAGCTTGATTGGAAGCTACATTGGCAATATTGGCATATGAATTGTGAGTTACAATAGTAACCACTTCATTATATGGTTTTGAACATAATTCACTATATCCGTTACATGCTTGTTGTCCTGAAACAGTTGTTGTTGTTGATATTAAACTTAATATTAAAGCATTAAATATTATTTTTTTATTAAAGAACATTGTTGTATTTTTATAAATAGTGTCGTTTCCCCTTTCTTTTTTTTTTTTTTATATAGTTGTTAAATAAATGAATAAATAATAATATTTACAATAGGAAATAAAAAAAAGAAAAAAGAACGTTTGGTATAATAAATAGAGAAAAAAAAAAAAATGAGAAATAAAAAGAAAAGAAAGAAATAGATAAAAGCCAAAAATAGTTCATTTTTATATAAATACCAAAAATTCTAAAATTCAGCCAATTATTTTAAGTTTTAACTTAAAATAGATTAATGATTTTTTTTTTTTTTATATTCAGCTTCTTTTTTAATAAACACTTTTCTTTTTTTATTAATAAAGACCTTTTATTTATTTATTTATTTTTATTCATATTTTAATGTATAAAATACACCAGTTTTACATATAAGAATAAAAAGAAAAAAGATTAAAGTTAAACTATACAAGTTATGATTTAGAATGTTTAACTTATTTAACACTAGTTATTATTTAGCATAAATGGTAGGAGGGAAAAAAAAAGGTACAATATATGAAACAAAAAAAAACAAATAAGTGATTATATTAAAAAAATAAAATGAAGGAAAAACAAGTAGAAAATGACACCTATGTTACCTTAAAAAACCCTTCTCTCCCCCCTTTCATTAAAACATACACACATTTTTTTTTTTTTTTACAGACAACACTTGAAAATATATAATACAGTAAAATAAAAAAAAAGGGTCTTGTCGTTCTTATAATAATCACAGTTGATAACAAAATAATGAATGATATTTAAAAGAACAATATAATTCTATGATCGTCATTATCATCATCATCTAATATATATCATTATATAATAGGCTAGTGTTGATAATAATAATAATTCATATGTACATGCATATAATATTAAAAAAAACCTTAGCCATAGTAGCATAATATTTGTAACAGCTTGTACTAAAAATATGTAAAAATACAATCAACCAATCATATTATAAACTCAGTTTTAAAACTTCGAATATTATTATTCTTTTTTTCATAAAAGGTAATCCACTTGTTTACAAAGAAACAAACAAACTAATATATGTATAACATATATATATATATATAAGCTAAAGTGTGTGCGTATATTTTTGATAGATGGATTAAAATATTTAATTATCTTTATATGGTAAACATCCACTTTTATTTTATATTATTTTATATATTATCCAAAAAGAAAAAAAAAAGCAAGCAAGTAAGCATAAAAAAATCAAACTCCTATTTTTTATTTTACTTTTTCCTTTTTTTCTCCTTTCCTTATTTTTTTAAAGTAATTTCTTTTTATTTTAACTTTTCTTTATTTATTTACTCTTTTCTTTCTTTGTTTATTATTATTTTTATATTAAATATATTAAGAAAAAGGAATCATATATATATATATATATATATACATATATATACAAAAGAAGGTTTATATTGTTTTACATTTATATTAAACTTTATACATTTATCATATATATATATATCTATAAACTTTCTTCCTTTTTTTAATATAACCATTATATACACTATATATACATATATACATGAATCGATCAATAAGTTATCAAATAGCACCACCAACAACCGCTTTAACATCAGAGTTAAACTATAAATATTCTAAACAACAATGGACGCGAACTTGGATTGAAACTATTTTAGAACAACCTTTACCAACAAATAATTTATTTCTTAGTTTACAAAACGGAATTATTTTATGCAGGTAAATAATAATACTATTATTCAAACATCATTATTATTATAATAATATATAATGATAAATAAAAAAAGGAAAATGAAAGAATAGATTAATATGATAAAAAAAAAAGTAGGAGAAATAGGATAAGAAAAAAAAAAAAAGAAGAGATAATAGATATAATACCCCTTTGAATAAAAACGGAAGGAGCACATAATAAGTACTCACCTTTTTTCTTTTTTTCTTTTTAATAATAATAATAACATAGAATAATAAATAAAATACAACCTGGTTCTATTAATGATATTATATTTAAAAATGATTCTTTATCTGCTAAGGTAAGTTCATATATATATATATATATATAAGTTATACTTAAATAACTCTTTTATATTATATTTATTATATTAGGAAAAAAATATCTGTCAATTTTTACAAGCAGCATCAAAGGTAAATAATATAATAATAATAATAAAATCTATTTTATAATTAGATAGATTTCCAATTAATACACATTATTTTTATATATAATTTTTATTATTATTAGTTGGGCCTACAGGATTCTGATTTATTCTATGTTACAGATCTATTAGATGGAAATAATATGAACGCAGTAAATCAAAAAAAAAGAAAAAAGAAAAAAGAAAAAAAAAAAAAGGAGAATATAGAATCATCATCTTTTTAACTTTCTTTTTTTTTATTCTTTATTTTTTTTTAACTTTATATTAATTTAAGGTTATGTTGACAATTTATAGACTTGCAATGTTAGTAGATACTCAACAGCATTCTTTATCAAATTATGACTTATATTCAAAAACTCAATCATTAACAATGTTGTCAAATCATCTTATTCAATTTGAACACGCGGATGATGATATAAATGTAAGGAAAAACGTGATTTCTAAGGATAGTAGTAATAGTAATAATAATGATTATAATGAAAGATCAAATAATATTAAGGAGGTATTTAACACACCTTCATCACCACGGAAATTATCTTTACCAATTGATTTTCATCAAGGGATAATAATGAGGGATAATAATAATAATAATAATAATAGACAATCCATTTGGTCATTACCTGACGAAGAAGAATTAATCGATGAAAATAATAAATTACAATGGCATCATCATCATCATTCTTCTCCACATACTCAATCTTTTACTTATAATAATGATAATCTATCATCACCTAAACAAACTTCTCCTTATCAAACTATATCTTCATCAACTAATAGTAATAATAATAATAATAATAATAATAATAATTTTGATTCCATCAATTCAAAATCTTCTACTTCATCATCTACAGGTTCATCATCATCACATTCTTTTAATGATACTCAAAGTAATAAAAGTAGTAGTAGAAATTCTACTATTTCAAAATTAACCAAAAATCTACCTTTTACTAAAAAATTTTCTCTTCGTCAAAAAACCCCTTTTCATATGCGTTATCAAGAATGGACTGAATCTAAACTAAAAAATAATAATAATAATAGTAATAATAACAATCATCATCATCATCATCATCATCTTTATCAACATAATCATCATCATCAACAACAACACCATCATTTTCAAAATAATAAACCTTCAGTTATAGATATATTTCATACAAATTCAGATATAAACATTGATAATGATGATCCTTTTCTTCAACATGTACCTATGGTTTATCCTTCACTTTCTTCTCCATTATTATATAATAAAAAAAAGGATGACGATCAAAGTTTATCTTTAAAAAAAATTCAAAACAATGATCAACATGTTACACAACATAATAATGATGATGATCATTTGTCAATTATACCAAATAATGACGATGATGATGATGATGAATCTATCAATATGACAGATATTATAAATTCACCATTTAATAATAATAATAATAATAATAATAATAATAATAATAATAATAATAATAATAATAATAATAAAGAAGAAGAAGAAGACCGTTCTCAATCTGTTCCTTTACCTTCTACTTTGGAAATCAAAAAAAATGGATCTCTTACTAGGAGAAAATCTACTGGTACTCTTAATACTACAGCTAAAGATAATACATTATCACCTCCATCATCCTCATCTTCATCATCTGATAATAAAAATTTAGAAATCATTAATGCTTCTGGTCAATTAACTGCTAGATATGTAAGTGTATATATATTAAAAAATAATATAATTAATAATGATAATATAAATTGAATTTATATATATATATATATATACATGTATATATCTATTAGAAATTAGGTAATGTTATTGGTAAAGGTAGCTTTGGTACAGTTTATCGGTAAATAATATATATATATATATATATATATTAAATAAAAATAAATGAATTAAATAAATATTAATCTTAATTATATATATATATATATATATAGTGCGCTTGAGCTTCATACTGGTAAAATGGTAGCAGTAAAACAAATTGAAATGTGCTCTTCTAAAAAACGTGACGTATTGGATGTGATGGTAATATAAGATAAATAAATAAAAAAAGGAAAGAGAATAATATACAAATATGCATTTTTTTTTTATTAATTTATTCTTCTTATATATATATATATATATTAACAGCAAGAAGCTAAATTATTACAAACACTTAAACATCCAAATATTGTGAAATATAAAGGATTTTTACAAACAGAAGGATATATGAATATCATTTTAGAATATGTTGAAAATGGATCACTTCTTAATACATTAAAATCATTTGGTAGTTTTCCTGAAAGTTTAGTAGCTAGTTATTGTGTTTGTATACTTAAAGGTCTTCAATATCTTCATGATCAAAATGTTGTTCATTGTGATTTAAAAGCTGCTAATTTATTAACAACTAAAAGTGGGGATGTTAAATTATCTGATTTTGGTGTTTCATTAAATCTTAAATTTGAAGATTCAGAAATGGATAAGGTTGCTGGTACAGCTTATTGGAGTAAGTCTTATATATATATATATATATATATAAATTAAATTTAAAATACATATAAATATTTATAAATTATTATAATTATTATTTAAAAACAGTGGCTCCTGAAATCATTAAATTAAAAGGTGCTTCCACCAAATCAGATATATGGTCACTTGGTTGTACAGTTATTGAATTATGTACTGGAAATCCTCCTTATATTGAATTAAATCATTATTCTGCTCTTTATCGTATTGTAGAAGATGATTATCCACCATTTCCTCCTGCTATATCTGAGGTAATATATATATATATATATATATATATAAATTACATATATAGATAGATTCATCCATTTTTTTAATCCTTTCTTTTTTTTAAAAATAATAATAATAATAGGAATTATATGACTTTTTAAGAAAATGTTTTTCAAAAGATCCTAATGATAGACCAACAGCAAATGAATTGTTATCACATCCTTGGATTCAAACTTATCAAAATAAAGATAACCATTTAAAGAAAGAAATTACTAATCACTCTAGATCATCAACAATAACAACACCACTTGATACACCTATTTTTGCTGATGATCATGCCATTTCATCCAAATATACATCAACAACAGCCTCATCTCCTTCTCTCTCTTTAGCTAATGCACCAAATACACCTTATTTATTAGATCATGATGTTGTTGTTGTTGATCAAGATGATCATGATTTTCCTCCATGTTTAGATTCTTCTTTTTCTTCATCATCATCATCTAATTCTTCACCTAAAAATGATCCTCATCATCATCCTTCGATTAGTGTTTTGGCTAATAAGTTTCAGCAAAAACATCAAGAACAATTAAATAAAACGATTCAAAAACATCATTTTGTTGTAGGAACATTTTCAAAAGGTATAATTAACATTAATTATATATATATATATATATATATATATATATATCCTTTTATTAATATATGTATATTATTATAAACAGGTGCTATTAAATGTAAAGGTTGCTTATTACCAATTAAAAAAGATGCCTATATATGTGATGGTAAAAATAAAAAGAAAAGGAAAAAAAAAAAAAGAAATTCAAAAAGATATATTAAAAATGTATAACTTTTTTTATTTATTATTTTTTTCCTTTTATTTCAAAATTAGATTGTGGATATATTTGTCATGATAAATGTAAAGACTATTCTACATGTCATAAAACATTATTTACAAAATCATCATCACCTACTTTATCATATACCCAAGATTCTGAATTAAATCAATATCCTATTTTCTCGTCCAAAGATGAAAATAATAATAATAATAATAATAATAATAATAATAATAATAATAATAGTAATAATAATAGTAACAGTAATTTAACATCAGATAATTATAAACGATCTGGATCTTCTTATTCAATTCAAGGAATGTTATCATTACAAAAATCATTCTCTCCTACTGCTGCACCAAAGCCTAGAAATTCAGTATCTACTCAACTTCGTCAAAAAACACGTAAACTTTCAAAAGTGTTTTCATCTAAAATGTCTTCTTCTTCTTCAACTTCTATATCCTCTTCTAATCAACAGCAACAATATACCCAATCTAATAATAATAATAATAATAACAATAACCATATTAATAATAATAACAGACGTAATAGTGATAATAATGTTTATAAAAAAAATGAACATAAAAATGAACATCATCATAAAAGACCTTATGGAAGTAGAAGTTGTGAAGCTTTAAGATTAATTCAAGAAGAAGAAGGACCATCCAATGCTTCTGTTATTACTCATCATTCTGATAAATCTGATTTTATTCATACTGCTTACCATTCTGATATATCATCTTATAATGATCATCATCATACTTTACCTTTAAGTTCCAAAAGAGATTCTAGACGTGAAAAATTAAAAAGACGACCTACTAATCCTGATGATTGTATCATTTCTTAAATAAATCATATCTATATATTTTAATTTTTTTTTTTTATCTTCTTCTTTTATTACTATTAATTAATACTTAATGAAAAGTCATAAGAAGCTTTTGATATTTATTATTTTTAATTTATACATTTAATTTAATTTAATTTAATTTAATTTAATTATTTATAATAAAATAAAAACAAGGAATGTTGTAAAAGAAAAAGAATACATAAAAATTTTTTAAGTTAAGCTTAAAATATCATCATTTTTGGACTTGAAACAATTTATTTTAACTAGCCTTTGATATCAACCTTGCTTCAAAAATAAAATAAACACATTCTTCCACTATAAAAAAGAAAAAATTCTAAAGTTTGGGATAAACCCAGCAATCATATTCACGTTTTGTGAAAATAAATAAATAATTTTTTTGGTGATAATTCGCAAATATTTGGAATGATTTTTATGTAGTGTTCTACATAGAACATCTTAAAAAAAAAATCATCTAATGATATATATATATATATTGTTCATTTTTTTTTAAATTGATGGTATCATCCATTTGGTTTATTTAAGATATAATTGGTTTTATGTAAAGTTATATATATTTACAAATGGAATAAAAAAAAGAAAAGTAATATATATTAAAAATAATAGAAGTATATGTTTTTTGTTATTTTTTTTTTAGATAAAGGTATTAATATTATGTATATCATCGTAACAAAAAATAATAAGAGTACTAAAAAATAAAATATAATGATAATCATTGGTATTGTACATGAAAAGGGGAAAAAAATAAAGAAAGAAAAAGAAAAGAAAAAAGTATGATTAAAGATGAATAAGTATATAAACCCTTTTTTTTTATATAAAAAGGTAAATAGCAAAAGTAATTAATACAACCCAAGCTCCATTTTCAAGATATAGATTTCGCCAGATTAATTCAAGAGCATTATTATTATTATTATTATTATTATTAAGTGATTGAGTTATTATAGCTTGAGTTTTTGATTGGTCATCGATTTGTTGTTGCTGTTGTTTTTGTTGTTGTTGCTTTTCCTTTTCAGCATCAGCAATTGATTTTTTAAGAGCACTTTCAACATTTAATAATTTGATTTGTACTTCATTTAATTTTTTATTATAAATTGAATTTCTGTCATGCTCTTTATCCAATTCATTTTTGGTTTCTTTTAATTTCTGTTCTAAATTTACAATATTTATATTTAATTCTTCAATGATCTTTTTATTTTCGTCATTATTATCTTTTTCTTCCTTTATATCTTCTTCTTGATCTTCTTCTTTTTCTTCTTGTATTGATTGAACCATAGCCATTAGTTTTTCATCTTCCAATTTTTTATCCAATTTATTTTTATATTCTTCTAATTTTTCAGTTAATTGATCTTTGATTTGTTGATCAGCTTCATGTCTTGCTTCAAGTAATACAACTTTAGCTTCAGATGCAACGTATTTTTCTTTATAGTCAGCTACCATTTTTTCAATCTCAGTCCACCGTTTATTAAGAGCTGATATATCTTTACTATATTTACTTAACTGAGTTGATTGATCTTCATTAATACGTTGTGTATCTGATAATGCATTTTCTAATTCTCGAATCATTTCAGTCTTTTCAGTTAAATTGCTTTGTATCTTTACAAGATGATCATTTAAATTATCTAAATCACGTTTTTTTTCTTCTTCGTTACGTTGGGTATCTGCTAATGTATTTTCTAGTTCTTGAATCATAGTAGTTTTTTCAGTTAAACTATTTTGCATTTTTACTAGACGATCTTCTAAATCGCGAATTTTTTCTTCATTCATTCGTTGTGTATCTGCTAATGCAATTTCCAATTCTTGAATCTTATCAGTCTTTTCATTTAAACTATTTTGCGTTTTTACAATTTGAGCTTCTAAAGTTTCTAAATCGCGATTTTTTTCTTCAAGTTCATTTTGATGTTTTCCTATTGCTGCCGTTAACTGTTGTTCGCATTGATATACAACATCTTCTACACTACCACTCAATAATATACTTTCATCATCTGCTAATAAATCGGTTTGTTTATTTTCCTAAAGGATAAAAAATAGTAATAAATAAAAAAACACACAAATATATATAACCAAACTTATTCTACTTATGATATTCTTTTCCTTTTTTTTTTTTTTTTACCTCTGAATTTAAACTTGACTTTTTACTAGTAAGAATAAGACTAAGAAGATGAGATAGTCTATAGCATAAAATGTTAATAATGAGAAATAGGAAGGTAATCAACTTGTATAATCTTTATAGTAGCTATTTACTTACCTTTGTCTTGTTTCAGCTTCTTTCTGAATATAATAATCAATATTTTGAGTGTCGGTCATTAATATATATACAATGAATGAAAATAAGTTGATAGATAGATATATAAAAGAAGGAAAAAAAAAGTATGCGTAAATAAAATAATATAAAATAAAAAACGAAGGGAAAAAGTAAATAAATAAAAAAAGGGGGGAGTTATTTTTTTTTTGTTTTTTGTTTTGGGGTGGGAAGAATTGTAAGACAGTTTAACATTTTTTTTTACCTCCGTTTTTTCTTGCATTTGTGTTTGGAGTTGAGCAATTTGTTCTTTATAATTTTGAAGGCGTGAATAATGTTGCGTGATCTTTAAAATAAAATAAAGTTAATTAAGTTAAAAGTATCATTTATAATTTCATTTATATATATATATATGATATTATATTTTTAATTATCTCTTACCTTAGTAATAACAGCTCTTGTTTCAATCTTTTTTACATTTTGAGCGAATCGTAAAGTATTCATTGATTCTTCTCTTGATCCAACATCAGGATTAATAGTACATACAACGGCAACTCTAGCATTACCAGATAATGATGTTTGTAATATTCTTGTTAACTTTGAATCACGATATGGTACATGGGATGTTCTTTATCCATCAAAAAATAAATAAATAACTAAAGTTAGTCATCATATATATAAATATATAAATGATATTTGTTATTTACCCATTTATCAAACTTGTAATTACTTTTCCTAAAGTCAATAAACTAAAAAGATAAATGCTATATGATTAATATTCAATTTATCTATATATACTGATATATATATATTTAGATACCTTTTATTGATGTGAGAGCCTTCATGTCTTCTATCTAAATCTGTGGCTACTTTTTCTGACCCAGCTAAATCAATCAAGTTCTAATACAATGATATATTAAATAATGTAGATTTAATACTTATTTCTTTTATTATTATTATTATTATTATTATTATATATACCAATTTTGATAAACGAACAGGGTCCAATGATGATAACTTGGATTTACTTTCAATAATCTACAATGACAAAAAAAGAAAATCACATTAGCATATCATTATCATGCAACAAGGTAAAATAAAAAAAATAGAATTTAAACCAACCAATTGGAAGATTGTGTGAGACCGACTACTTTGAGCATTAAAATCTGTGGAACTTATATGCCTTCGCTCTATGAATAAAAATAGAAATATAAATAAATGAGTAAAAAAAAAAGAATATAAACAAATAAATAATTAACACCTGATATTTTAATTTTATTGTTTACCTTGGCCATTGCTAATATAATCCAACACTTCTTTTTCAGTAGTTACGGGTAATGTATACAATCCATCTACTACAACGTCCTAAAATAAATAAATAAAACAAACAAACAAACAAATAAATAAAACGTATAAGACAAAAGAAAAAAATTAGAGATTAATCCTTTTTCCATTTCTAATATATATATTTAAGTATTTCTTACAGCTTTAGTTGTTCTAATTTCTAACGAATTTGATTTTTGATTAGGATTTAAAAGATCTTTGATTTTTTCATTATAAATTTCTAAATAAGACACTTGTAACAAAAATTCACGGTCAAGTGCCTAATATAAATATATAAATATTATATATAAGATATAACATTAAAGGGGAAATAAAAATTTAACTGTCATTTAGTCGCTTACTTCATCTTCAATCCAAGCAAAAACATCATGTATAGCTTTAGGTATCACTCCCGGCTCTTCATCGGTACCTAAAAGGAATTAAATAGATATATATATATCATGAGAATTAAATTCATCTTTATTCATTATTGATCATGCATAATCTCAACTTACCAGTCTAAATATTGTGAATAATACAATAAAATAAGGTTTCCTTTGTTAGAAAAATAATATTTCATTGTTCTTTTTTTTTATATTACCATAGTCTATATATAAATAAAAAAACGAAGTATATAGAAGTTAATAGGTCTTTCTTTCTTTTTACTATTAATTTTATTTATTTATTATATGCTAATAGCAATTGAGACTTACGTAAGTTTTTCCGCTATTTGTTATCCCATATGCAAAAACGGTACCTAAATAAAACAAAACAAAAAAAAAAAAGGAGTAGGGGGTTATGTTATAAAAAATAGAACTAACGTTTGAAAATATATACATTAACTAAAAATACATTTTATTACCATTATAACCTTCCATAGTTGACCTATAAAATATAAAAAAAATAGATAGATAGATAGATTATATAATAATTAATCATCAATATAAGTTATAAATAAATACACAATGATTTTCAATGAAATATTTAATTTACCTGACTAAATCTTTTATACCAGATTCATATACTTCCTTATTATCTGTACCTTCAATGACTTTATCTATGTATGTATATGATAAATTATATAAAATAGCAAAAGTAAATATAAGAAGGACAATATTAGATACATGTATAAAGTGTTATTTTTAATGGCTGCAGTATCGACAATAGTAGTAATAGTTGTAATAGTAGTAAGTAGTTGTTATTGCTGCTATATTTTATTATTATTAGTGTTATTATTCTTAATATCTATTCTTATTAATATTATATTTACCATATTCGAAAACAGTAGAGTTACTATCATTAATTTGTATAGTTCCATTTTCAAGTGACACCTTCCAATTGACAGTTTCACTAGGTTTATTATTTTTAGTTGTAGTTGGCGGCCTACAGCGTACCATAACTTGAATGTTTTCACGAAAAGCAGAAGCTGAAAGTGAACTAGACGGTCTTATAACAGATGAATAAGAAGAAGAAGGTGAAGGTGTAGAAGAAGGTGATAAAGGAACTGGCGAACATGCTAAAGGTGTACTTGGAGGTGAGACTGGTGGATTTGGTGTTACTTTTTCTGAATTAATAATAGTAGTTGAAGGTTGTGACTCTAAGTGGAGTGAATCAGTTTTCCTCATATTTCTTTGCTTTTTATAATTATAAATACAAAAAGATAAAAATAATATATATATACTGAGAACAAAAGAATGATATGACCTTTATTATTCTTCAATGTAATTATTGTTACTATTCTATTTTTGTACTTTTATTTTTTTGTATTTAATAAAAGAAAGAAGAAAGAAAAAGAAAGAAATGTAAAAAATCAAGAATCAAAGTAAAAAAAAAGGCTCAAAAGAAAAAAAAAAATAGCTAATCTTAAGGCTCCGATTTTTTCTTTTTCAACTTAAGGTTGTTGCACCGCATATAGAAAATTACCATAAAAATGGGGATGATAATAAAATTTTATTAATCAAGGAGTTTATAATATATGAAAAAAAAAATGTCATTTTATGTTGTTTTACTAAAATGTACTATAATGTCTCATTGTTTAAACGAAACTCGTGAATAATAAATAAATAAAATGTTTGTTCCTAATTCATTAACCTAAATAGTAAACATATTTATACCTTCTCAATATATAAAATCAAAGTTTACTTTTAAATATTTTATTATATATGAAAACGAAATACAAAATGTTACTTTTTAAAAATTATCATATACAAAAAATTGATATTTATAAATACATATATATGATACTTGGAATCATTCCATGATATCTCAATTTGTCAAATATGATTAATATATGTCATGAAGAGATAGAAAGGAGGAAAAAAAAGAAGTTAAGAACTATTAAAATTTTATTGATTAATACTTATTTCTTTTTTTTTTTTAAGAAAATCATATTGATTTTGATCTATATATTTTAGAAAATAATCATAATGAAAAAAAAAGAACTATTTGTGGTAAATTTGATTGAGATCATTGTATTTCCCGTAACTCTAATTTTATTTGCTTTTGTCTTTACTTTTATTACTGTTTTATTGTTATTATTATTAGGGTTTGTTTTTTAAAATAAATATTAATTATTACTACTATACAAAATTAAAGTTATGGTTTTGGTTCTAGTTTGATTTTTTCAGCAATTTCTTCAATATTGGAATAAATCTGATTAGTAAGTTGTTCACCCTTATCAGATATAATCTTTAATACATCCAACTATATATAAATAAAATAATTAATTAATTTTCTTCTTTTCTCTATCTCTTTCTTTCTTTCTTTCTTTTATTTTTTTCTTTCACTTACAGTCATTAATCGATTTCCCAAAATATCCACATGATCGCTTGATTTACTTCCACCCCGTACATCAAATCCACCAGATTGTTCATGTTTATATTCCTTAACTAATACTGGACTATGTCCCGGATTATATAAATCACGGTATTTTGTCCAACCACCATTGGAAGGTGAACACATGTAACCTAATGATAATAAAGGTACAGTACCGTCACTAATGCGATGTGAAAAACAATAAAAAAATAATAATAATCATATAAATATAAATAATAATTAAATAATTTTTTTTAATTATTCCTTATTAATTATTACCCATCACTAAACTGTACACCATCATTTACTGAAGTATCAATATACTAAAAATTATATTAAAAATAAATAAATAAATAAATGACTATATATATATATATATATATATATATTACTTACTAAGAGAGGTACTTCAGGAAGACCACTGCTATTATTTATACCACTATTGGCTAATGCAACACCAGCAGCTGACATTGCTTTTGTTAAACAAGATTTAATATCATCTTCTTCATTACAATTATTTGTTGACAGTAATCGATCAGCATAGGTATAATGATAATTTCTTTCTGTAGGGATACCAACGCCATAAAGACAATAAATTTTCATATCAGGAGCTATAAATATATTTAAAAAAAATTATGATATATGAGTATAAATGCAAAGTGTTTAATAATAATAATAAACATATTACCTATAGGTAATTGACTTTCTAAAGGATTAGCCCATTTAGTATAATCATCGTTATTTTCTTTTAATTGCTTTAATGAGGTTGTGATTCCAGTAGAATAATTTCTTAATAACATATCAGAGTATTCTTTAGGAGCTGTTGAAAGAAGTAAATCTAATGCTTCATCAAGTGTAAAATGAGTATGTTCATCCATATTAGCACCATTTTCTCCATTAGTGTCATTATTATGATCATCATTTGTATCACTTTCATTAAAACCAAATAAACTGGATGATTTATGAGTTGATCTTTTCAAGAAAGAAAGTAATTTTCCATGTGTATGTTTATATGTTGTTGTGTTTTTAACCATATTTGCTATTTCATCTGTAATCCCTTCTTCTCTATTGATATTTCTTTGATCATCATCATCATTATTATTATTATTGTTGTTGTTGTTATTGCTATGATCGGTGTTAATATTATCATCATCATCATCATCATTAATATCATCATCAGGTGCATTATTTTCAGTTCCCCAAATGATGTCTCCACCTTTTGGAAGTAAACTTGACCCACCAGCCCAAGTTCTTAATAAATTAGCTCTTTCTTGTCTTGAGAAAAACTTTTCTAAAAGATAAGCACCAAAAGATCCTATGGATATTGTATCTCTTGTTTCACCTGATAATAAAGCTGCTACTGATTTAGGTGCTCCTAAGAAAGATCCAGCTAAGCTAACAAATGTTTCTATATGATCATTTACCCATCTATCACCACCATTACCACCATGAGGAGATTCCACCCATTTAAAAAAGTATAAAGCCAAATTGGATCCTATCGCATATAATATATAGGTATATATAATTAAATATTCCTCAGCATTATTTTAAACTATTATTGTTATTATTATCATTTATGCCTATTTTATTATACATACCCATTGAATGTGTCAATAATACAGTTTTCTTTCCTTCTGTCATTTTAAGTGTTTCTATCATTGCTTTTAATTTGGTAAAATATTTATCACGTATCTCTAAATTATAAAATGCTAAACGCCAATCATAACTTGCTAAATACATATTATTACTGTCATATCCAATAGCTGCTAAATTTTCAATAATTTTACCTATTATGATAAAATAATATATATATATTAATAAATAAAAATAATTATATGTGCAATTTTTTTTTAAAAAAAAAATAGTCATTTGAAAAATAATGTGTTCAAACAAAAAAAATATAGATATAAAGAAAAATGGATTTTACCCCATATCCAGTAGCCTGAAACAAAATAATCAGCAGCATCTAAACCTTGAGCAGCACGTATTTTAGAACCGGGTGGATCTAAACCTGTAACAGGATCTAATCTTACATGTTGTATCCAACTTTCTTTATCCATTATGACAGCTTGAAACATTGTTGCAGTCCCCCACATACGTTTTCTAAAATATTTTCTTGCTTTTGGATCTGTAGACCACGATTCAAGACCACTTGAAATAACACCAGGAAGTATTACAACAGGAAAATGAGGTTTTAAGTCCAATTCTTCTCTTTTTTTTTAAAGAAGAAAAAAAAGCAATAATAATAATAAAAAGGTTAGATATATGCATTATCTATTAAACATATTCATATAAATATATATTCTTAATATTATTATTACTTTGCACTTGAAGCAGGCATAAAAGGATCGTCTGAAAGTTGAAAACCAGGAGTGAAATAATTTGTAACATTAAAAATGTCGTCAGCTAGCATATTAGCAGGTAATAAATTAGCAAGATTCATATCACCAAATTGTAAACCAGCCCAATAAGATTGTATATCAGTACCAGCTTGAGTAGTAGAAACACTAAAAGCAGCTAAAAGACCAACAGATAAACCAATAATAAAGTGGAACCGTTTTCTTTTCCAAAAAGGTGGTGAAGTTGGTTGAAATATAGCACTATCTTGAAGAATATCTTCAGGTTCTAACCCTTTGGTATTTTTAACATGTTGTCTTTGCTCTAAATTAGTTTTTAAAAGATAGAAAATTAAGAAAGAAAAAAGGTTTAAAGTTAATAATAAAGTTACTTTTTATTTCTATTTATATATAAATATTTATGAGTTTATTTAATGTTTATTGGTTATTATTACTATTATTTACTTTTTATATTGTTATTCACTTCAATTGATTGACGATTATCTTTAGACGAATTGTTTTTTGTTTTTCTTTTACGTACCATTTTATATTAAAAATGGAAAATATTAAGAAGTAAAAAAAAATTGGGGAAGTGGAAAAAAAAAGTGAAAGAAAGAAGGAAAAAAAAAGAAATGGAATAGATAAAAAAGATTTTAAAGATAGTTATGCGAAAATAAATTCCGATTGTTTCAAAAAAATTTTGATCATTTTTTAGGAGCTTGATGTTTTACTTATATAATCAAAAAAAAAAGGTACTTTTGTTTATTACAAGTTTGAAATTGATGATCGTTAGAAAAAAAAAATGGCGTGTATATAAAATAAAATAAGGAAAAGATGATGGTTATTTTTTTTTCGTTGTGATTATGTGTATAAAAAAAGAAAGGAAGAAAGAAAGATAAAAAATAAAATTATACAATAAGAGAATAAATATAAATATATATATGTATATAAATGTATATCATTATAATTATAATTATAATAAATGATGATGAAATAAAATAAAATAAAAATCTATTTAGTTTTTAAATGGTACAGAATATCCAGAAAGTAAAAGGCGACCATCAGTATTAGTATATGCTGTTGTATTGAAAGTGATATCAAAACCTGTCATTTTAGGATACATATCAAAAGAACCTTCAATTTCAGGGAATAATGCTAAAGCTGAAGGTGGGAAACCAATAGCAATATTACCATTTCCATCACCAGCTGTCATTGACATACCTGGCCATTCTTTTAAACGAGGTAATACTATTTCTACTAATTTATCCATAAATTGATACATTTCTTCTCCACGTAAAGTTACTTTTACACCAATTGGCATTCCTTCACTAATAATAGAATAACAATAATAATAAAAAAATCAATAAATCATTTTAAGAATATATATTCATATATACTTTTTTTTCTTATTCACTCCTTCTTCTATTCCTTCTTTCTTTATCTATTTTTTTTAATATATCTATATATATTATTATTATTATTATCATTTTATTTACCGTAACTTCCAGTTAGCTACAGAAGTTCTAGCATAAACTACGTCAGGACGTGTACCAGTGATACTTTGAAAAGCCATAAAAGCAGATAATAAATTGCTTTTATTACCAATAGCATCTTTAATCATAGCATGTAAAGTGATTTTTTCTAAGCGAGGAATAGTATTAGCACTTTTTAAAGGAATAATAGGTTTAACAGGTTTACCACCTTTACGAGTACGTGTGACATAAGGTGTAGTTTCTTTTTTTTCTGCTTTTGTGGTATCTTCTACATTAGTAGACTGTAAAGCATTATCTATTTGTACTTCTAAGTCAGGATATTTTGAAGTAAAAGGTGCTACACGTGAATGGTCATATCCTAATAACATTAAATCTTCTGCTAAAGTACTGTCATAATATTCTTTTAATCTTAATAATCCATGTGCAGATGCTGCTTTTTGACTAGTGCTAAATAATCGTTTATTATTATTTATTAAGCTTTTTTGTGTTATATTTAAACCTCTAGTTAAAGATCGCAACATTGTATAACAAAAAAAAAAGAGAGAGAGAAAAGTAAAAGAAAGGAGAAAGAAAAATATACAACCCATTTTTGTTTACCTAGTTAAAAAAAAAAATAAGGTGTAAAAAAGTTTAAAACTCCGCTGTCATTTTTTGTCTTTTCGAAAAAAAATTGTCACAAAAAAAACAGCAAAGCCATTTTCTTATTTCCAAAAAGAAAGGTACACATTTGAATTTTTATTAGCATAAATATATATATATACATATATATATAGGAAAAAAAAATTAAATAAAAAGAATATGAAAGTATATAAAATATAAATAAATGAAAAAAGAATAAAAAATCAATTTTTACTATACATCTAAAACAAAGGAACAAAGAAAATAAAAAAATGGAAGAGAAATAAAAGGCATTTTATAATGCTGGGCCATCTGCAATAACAATACCAGGTCCTCTAGTAGAAGAAAGGGAGACATTTTGGATAAATCCTATAGAAATAAAAATAAATAAATAATTATATATATAAACATTAAACTATACTGCATAAAAGTTATTGTTATTAATAATACTATTGCTATTACCTTTAAGATTGTTAGCTTTTCCAAACACTCTTAATTCTTCAAGAATAGCTTTCAAATTTCCTTCAATATCAGTGGATTCAAAATCAATTTTACCAATGCCTAATATATGATTTAATAGAATATAAATATAAATATTTATGATTTTTTTGATGAAAAAATCATATACAAATTATTATCATTATTATTTTTACCTGTATGTAATACACCATATTTATCACCTTTAAAATCAAAAGAACTTTTGGATTTTCTTACGATATCAGCTACATCATCAGTAACAGTACCTTTATAGTTATAAAATAAAAATCAATTAATATAAAAATGAAATAAATATTGATTATAATAAATCGATGATAATGATGATAATGATAGATCGGTATTATCTTTCTTTCTTTTTCTCTTTCTATAATAAATAAATAATTTACCTTTTTTGACAGTGGGCATCAAACCTTTTGGACCAAGCACACGAGCGATCTTTGTGACAGCAGGGAACATTTGAGGAGTAGAAATACATTTATCAAATTTAATTTCACCTTTTTGAATTTGTTCAATTAATTCTTCACCACCAACATATTGAGCACCAGCAGCACGAGCTTCTTCTGCTTTTTTGCCAGTAGCAAAAACAGCAATAGTAGCTTCTTGTTTAATACTTTTAGGTAATACAATAGATCCACGAATTAATGGAGTTGACTTTTCAATTTTACATTGAATATGAGCTTCGATTTGATGACTAGGATGCCCTACTTCTACTGCTTTTAAGATCCTTACTGCTTGGTGAACATCAACGGCATCTGGATTGAGTCTAGAAGCGTTGGCTTTTTTTTTTGTAGCATATTGACATTGTTGAATAAATAATCTGTTGGCTGGTTTTATTACTCGTTGAAATGAAGAAGAAAGCATTTTTGAAATGAAAGAAAATGTATAAATATATATAAATATATATGTGTATTATTATTATTAATAATAATTTAACTTAAACAGTAACAGTATTAAGTAAATAAAAAGAAAGAGTAGGAAAAGAAAACAAAAAAAAAAACTCAACCCAATGTATAAAAAACACGGAGTTTAAAAATTTGATCACCTTTTTAAATGCTGAAAATAAAGTAAAATATAAATTATAAATATACAATTTATTGTTAGGTGGTTTATAAATATAACTATCAGTACATTAATAATTTATTATAAAAATATTTTATTTTTTCTAATATAAATGATAGTATATGATATTATAAGTAAACTTTTAAGGTATTATTGGTTTTGGGAAGAATACTTCATAAAGGTTAGCAAAAAATCCTTTGTCATAAATGTTGTCAATTTCTTCTAAATTTTTAATTTGTCGTTCTTTCTTTTTTGAAACAGTACTGCTAGAGCTGCTTTTGTTATTATTATTGTTATTATTATTTAAAGGTTTCCGTTTACGTATAAATTGCCCATTATTTTCAACTTTATTATTGTGTTGATGCTTTTCTTTTTCTTTACTTTTTGATTTTTCTCGAGATATATTTGATGGCGTATCTACTGATTTATTTTCCTTTATATCATTATTTGCATCATCATCAACAATCCAAATTTCACCACGATAGATAGCATCTTCTAAAACTTCCCATTTATACGCTTCATTTGTTGTAATACCTCGACCAGCCAAATATAATCTTGAATAAAAAAAATCATAAATATTTAATATACATTATCAATACTTTATAAATATATACAACACTTACTGATAAGCAGTAAATATAAATACAACCACAGATACAACTATTGCCAAAATACCAATTGAACCAATAATACGATCTCTATGTAAAATATGCTTAACAATAGAATATTTATTTATTTGTTTTTAAAAAAAAAGAAGTGAATAGAATTAATTTTAAATTATTCATAATAAGTATAAATAGTATTTATTAACTTACTATCATTGCATTTCTAAAATCTAAAGGTCTTTTTTCACCAGTAACTCTATCATATAAAAACGCTTTATCCAAGCCCCATTCTACTACCATTCCACGATAAATTTGAAAACATAAATAAAATCCATAGGCACAGAATTGAGTGAGTGTGAATAAAAATAAAAAGAAGTAACGGTGGTTATTATACCCAACACATTTGTTTAACCAAGCACAATGATGATCTAATCGAGCGATACAAGTTTTACATAATGGACAGTGTTTGGATCTTGCTGGTCTATTTATGCAATATATATTAATAAAATAATATTAATAAAATATATATTCATTATAATTTATTTTATTATTATTATTATTACGATCATTATTATTACTTTTGAATATTACAAGTCCAACAATCTTTTTCAATATATAGTAATCCATCGTAGGGGAATAGGCCAATATAGGCATTTACATTTTTTTCATTAATTGTTCCTGGATCAGCCATACATGCAATAAAATAAGATACATATAACCATATGATTTGAGTAGGAATAAGGATTCTACAAATATGTAAAATAAAATGAGAAAAAAAAGGAACTATTAATTAATATCTATAAATATATAACTTACAAATGGAAGGAACTTAAGTAAATTCCTGGAACATGAGGTAAAGCAAAAACTAAAAATCCAACAATTGATACCATTGATATGACAACAAATAAAATCTTGTACATATTTATATTAATACTAACCATTTCTCTTTTACTTATTTCTATTTTTTATGTACCTGTAAAAATGGATTTCTAGACTCACAACTATAAGTCCAACAAGCATTTAATCTCTTCAAGTTAGATTGACCAAGAGTTTTACGAAGAATAATTCTGTTTAGAAAATAAGTTCATAATAATAAATAGGTTATTACACTTTATTCATTTATTTATTTGAAAGAAATAAAATAGGAATCATAATGTATATTAATACTTACGAGATAAATTTAGGTAAAGTAGTTGTCAAAATCTTATGAGCTTTACCAACAATACCATGTCTATAAATAATACTAGTAATAATAAGTATATAGCTTTTATTTTTTTTAAAACAATACAACTTGCTTCTTTTTTTTGTTGATGTTGTAAATAGTTAAGAGCAAAATTACAACAACAATAACAATACCTTAAGCTAGGACTTTCCCCAAATAATAAAATAAAAACTGCAATACCAAAAAGGAAAAGTATTAGCAGCAAATAACCTATAAGCCCCTTTTTTTAATAATATAATATTATTAAACATAAAATATATATTATATGATAGTAAAATATTTATATTTTCATATTAATACCATTTCAAATAAAAAAAAAAGAAAAAAAGGGAAAAGAAGTGTAAGATTTAAAATTTGGTATGCTGTTGCACAAATCTTTAATTTTATCCGTGGTTTAGTATATATTTCCATAATATTTTTGCCAACACCCCACTACTAAACAATCCTTAACCAATACCTTTTTATTCGTCCTTTTTTTTTAAAACTCAGCCTAGCATTTATTTGTAACTGAAAAGTCACAGCACTACTTAAAGGCAAATAGTAAAATCTTATATATCTTCTTTAAAAATAACAATTAATCATGATTTTAATAGTGATTTTTCTTTAAAACTTGCAATAAATCATCTAAATTTATGTAAAATATGATTATAATATGTATATAGAAGTATGTTCATATAAAATAAATAGTATAGCAAAATAAAGTATGATAGTTGCATCTTAAATAAAACAAAATTCATGCAAAGTATAAAATAATTATGCATAACTAGTAAATACTTATAAACTTCATTTAAATATGATTATTATCACCTTCTTTACTATATTTTATCATATAAAATGATACTAAATACATGCTGCTTTATTAAATTTATATATATAAGGCCATGGTCGAGTTTTAAAAATCACCTGGTTAAAAATTGCAAATTACTCTATATTAAAAACATTTTTCATATACTTGTTTTTTCACTTTTCTTTCATTTGCTTTCTTTAATTGCTTCTCCATATATATAGCACAATCAATATTTTTATTAAATGAAATTATTCTTCTTTTATTTATTGTACCACCTATTTATTTATTTTATTTAAATGATTTATATAAAAAAGATATTTTATACTAGCAATATTTTATGATTCTCTTTTTTTGTTTTCTTAATCTATTGTTTCAAGCAAGCAAGGTTATCATTAAGTTATAATCCAGATATGTTATATCTTTCTCTTTGGAATTTTTCTCCTTTTTTACTTATTATCCTTTTGATTTAAATAAGAGAAATCAAAGAAAAAAGGCAGGCATTTTTCTTTTTTATGTATAATTGTGTTTTTTTTTTGCATATTAGGAAAGAAAAAACGAATAGAAAGGAGACAGTTTTCTTTCTTTTTTTATTTTATTTTATTTTTTTCGTATTTATTCACAGGATTTAAAAGAAAGAAAAGATAAAAGAAAACAAGGTAAGCGAACAATCTCGCGTCAAGGTATTCAAGGTAAAAAAGAAGACAAGATAGGCTAGTAATCTGATATTAAGTATTCAAGGTAAGTTAATATATAAAAATAATAATAGTAATAATAATAATAATAATAATAGTAATAATAGTAATAATAGTAATAATAGTAATAATAGTAATAATAGTAGTAGTAGTATATATAGAATAAAAATGAAAATATAGTAAAATAAATGAGTGGTACTATATTATTTTCATTTTCATTTTTATATTTCATTTTAAAATACATATACAATTGTTGTTTTTAAACCTTTATTATGCTAAATAAATAAATAGTTTTATTATGTCTTCATTATGATTATTATTTTTATTTATATATTTATTTTAAAATTAATGTAAATGATTATAAATAATATTTAAACTAGTTTAATCAAAGGCGTTGGTTATATACTTGCTTATTTGTTAAATATATATATATATATAAATATAAAAACTAGTGATACTTCCATATCATACATATAGTATTAGACTAGTTAAATACATGCAAGATAGCGTTTATATATAAGATTTATCCAGCCGTATTATTTAAAAATATGTATTTACATTTGTTTAAAAATGTTTAAGCATTCTTTTTGTATACATATTACCATGATGGTCACCTCAACTAATCAATCTATTTTTTTGTGTGTGTATATATCTAAGATACTGGCTGAAATAAAATTGAATTACAAAAGTATATGATTATCTCTCTTCTCTGCATTTTTCTTGAAAAATAATAATGAACTTTTATTAATAGCTTACGTTTGTATATATATATATATCAATAAATAAATTATTTTTTAATCGTTTGAGTTTTACGGATCATTTAAGTAGGCATGATTTTTATTTTGATAAAACAACAAAAATCCTTCTTTAATAACTTAATTATATATTAGATAATGAAAAGGTCATTATATATATAAACCATCTATATAGTTTTATAAAATTGATTTCTCCTTATACATGATTTATTGTAGATATACAGTATAAATAATAAAATATATGTTGTTTATTTTTTCTTTTTCTTTTTTCTTTTCATATCCTTCACTTTTGCTTATGTACAAAATTAAAAAAAAGCTGTATTATAATAATAAATTATATTGAAGGGTGATTTTTCTTTTCTTTTCTTTTTTTTTTTTAGTTAGTTAGTTACAAATACTTCATATATATACTGAAATAATATCAAAAATATTTGAAGTATAAAATAAAGATAAACAAAGAAATAAAACTAAAGCTTTGGAGGTAAAGGAGGCACTGAAACATAACCGTGAAAGATAGGACTATTAATAGCAGAATCAAAAGGATCACCTTGTATACTATTGTTATTATTATTATTATTATGATTAGTATTATTTGGTTGTAATTGATGTTTAGATCTTTGCTGTTGATATTGAATATGTCTTTGTGGTATCATAGGTTGATTTGTTACAAAAGCTGGATGTATTTTAGAAGCGTCTAAAATAACAGGACGATGCGTCAAGGTGGGATTTTGCTGTGATAAATGATGGTACATATCTATATATAAATTTATTTGTATTGATATAAGTAATAATAAAAGAATAGAAATATATAAATATATGTATGTGTATACGTATTTATGTAAAATATATTTAATTTAAAAATTTATGAACGTAATATTGATATTATTAATAAATAGTACAAAAAAAGGAAAAAGAAAAAGAAAAAAAAGAACTGGGATTTAATTTTCTTTTTGGAGTAATTTGAATTATCAATATTTTTTCACTGATCACTTTTTATTTAGCTTTAATAACTGATGAGTATAAAAAGTAAAATTATATAAACATTCTTCTGCCGTCCTATTATGATCTTTTTTTTAAAAAAAGTAGTATCGTTTGATCAACCCAGTTTTCTTTTGTAATAACAATAAGGGAGAGGGAGGAAGAGAGGAAGGTATACATATATTCTAATCCATATATGTAAAAAGTTGAAAACAAAACAAAAAAAACAACAAAGCGTAAGGATATTTTTTTTTTATGTAAATATAAAAAACTATTCCACATAAAAAAATAATAAAAGTAAAAGTAAAAGTAAAAGAATGTAACGATTCTCTTTTGTTTTTTGCTTTTGTTTTTTAATCATCGTTATCTTCATTTTCAAAATCCAGTTCATCTATATCAAAAGCATCATCAAGATCAAATAGTAATACAATAACTAATAGCATAGGAAGTACCACTTTAGGCCGTATAACTTGTTTGGAAAATTGTATCATTATATCTGCAAAATAAGCCGGTGGTGAAGTAGCAACTGGTGTGTTTATTAATCTATATGGAATTAATCCTAGTGACATTATATATAGCAAGTTTTTAATATAAAAGAAATCCAAGTTTAAAAAAGAAAGTGAAAATGCAATAGCTCAATTATTTCAAATTTAGTCGAAATTTTTAAAACACCGATAGTTTTTCCATATATTTTTTTAGTGTGTAAAAAAAAGTAGTTTTGGCATGAAAAGTATTTTAATACGTGTATGTATGTATATAATTTTTTTTTATTATTAATATATAGATTTATTTAATGACAATAAAATAAACAAAAAAAAATGTATAAAAAAAAAAGTAAAGTTTTAAGGAATTGAATATAAAAAATATGACAAAAAAAGTGGTTTTATTTTTATGATGAATATGATTAAGCTCTGAGTGCACGTCTATCTTCCTTGGTTTGAGCCTTGAAACCAGTCTTAATAGCAGATACTGATCTAGTAGAACCACAGGCTTCACATTGTACAAAGTATAAACGATTATCTTTAGTCATAATAGTATCAGGTGATTTACAAGTCTTACAAGTAACATATTCAACTAAATGTATATAAAAAAATTGTTAATCATTATTACTTGTATAAATGTATCTTTCTTATATATATATATATAGGAGATGAATAATACATACCAATATAACGACGTAAAACGCTTTCGATTTGTTTTTGTTGGAAACGACCTTTAATAATAAGACGTTGAGAACCATCTACGGAACCAGTGGTACCCAATTCAGCAAATAAGAATTGAATGACATGTTCAGGTTCACGATGAAGACTAAAAAATAAATTAAAATAAGTAAACATTATGGGTAATAATGAGTTTTTATGAGTCAAATTTTAATGATCACGTTTCTTTTTTTTACTTCCTCTTAATTTAAAATTAAATAAAAAATAATTACCGTTTAGAAATATCAGCAACATTAGCAAAGATGGTTTTCTTGTTACCTTCACGGTGAATGGATGGAGGAACAATAGTATATTTCTTCTTTTCACCAACTAATTCAGGGTTATTTTGTCTTAAGATATTGAATACACGTCCAAGAAGCTAATTTATTCATCGTTTTTTTTTAAAAAAACAAAAAACAAAATGAATATTATACATGCATACATTTAAAAAATATATATTTGAATCAAATAATTAATTTATTTTTTTTTCTTTTTTGTTTTTGGTACTTACTTCTTCATAAGTATAATCTCTATCACTCTTTAACCAAGATTCTTCATTTGCATCTTTGTTTGCGCTTTCTTCTTTACCTTCATCTTCTTCACCTTCACCAAGTTCTGCTTCAAATTCAGCCATATTTTTCTTCTTCTTCTTCTTCTTTTTCAAAGCACCGAAATCTAAATCTTCATCACCACCTTCAGGAGCTGCTTCTTCTTCAGGAGCATCCTAATAATGATAATAGTAATTGAAACATCAGTATTATTAAAAAAAATCATCATCAGCATAAAAAAAAATACATACGAATATGTATCCAATTGAATAACAATAATAAATACTATTATTAATAATAAAACACTTACTTCTACAGGTTTAGATTTCTTCTTCTTTTTCTTTTTTAATTCAGCGAACATAGCATCTGGATCTTCTTCAGCATTATCATCTAAATAACAAAAAAAACGAAAAATATATACATGACGTTGTTTTTTTAGTGATTTTGATCAAATATATTGTTATATCATCGATTGTTCATATTAAAATAAACCACATTGTTTTTAATTATGTACCTTGAGGAGCATCTTCAGCTGTTGCTTCAGGTTGTTCAGGTGTATCTTCTGTATCAAAATCGACTTTCTTTTTAGATTTCTTCTTTTTCTTAAGTTTAGAGAAATCAGGCTAAAATAATAATAATAATAAAAATAACAAATACACACGCAAAAAAAATAATAGTTGGTTAATAATTTAGAAAATGTCCGTATTTAACTATATAACAAATTGATATTTAAATGGTTTGCATTTTATTATTTACTTCTTCTTCGTCGAATTGATTTTCAATAGGTTCGTTTTCTTTATCAGACATTATTATATTTCTAAAAAAAAGAGAGAAAAGGAAAAGGGAAAAAAGAAAAGAGAGGAAAAAAAAAATAGACTCCTACACTTTTTTTAAATCGTGTTGTGAAGAAAAAAAATTGTCTGAGTTAAGAACAGTCACATAGCTTAGCTACGCCATTATGTGTACCTTTTAATCTTTTTTTTGCATGACATTTTTTGTATGTATATAAAATTGCCTTTCCTTTATTAATAATAATAGTAATAGTAATAAAGTACTTAACATGATTTAAAAAATTGCTTTTATTTATAAGTTTTTAATATATCCATTTCAAGTCATATAATATGTAAAACATAGAGTTATTCATAGGTATGATTTATTTAAACTTAGTAATTAATAATATATTCATATATATATAAATAAAGTTAATATTTAAGGTCTGATCTTAATTCTAACATAAGGAACCTATAATTAAATAATAATAATAATAATAATAATAATTAATATCCAAATTTATAATCTAATTTATTCAAATATAAGTTTATATGTATATATATCTTACATCAACATCGTCGCCTTCGCTATCATTTACACAAATTTCAACAATAATGGCCTTTACGTGAGGAGGAATTGGTTTTTTAGAAATAGTTTCTACCAATTTAGAAATACTAAAATAAATAAAATAAATAAGAACGCTGATTAATATAAAGAAATGTAATCTTTCTTTTTTTTCTTAATAAAAGAAATCCTTACGGTAAATTTAAACGTTCTTCAGTTTTCTTTTTAGGTAAGAAGAAGGCATATAACATGGATACACCAGATGATAACATGGTGACTTCCAAATTATGTTCCTTTTGGAAGTAATCAATGAATTCTTGAAGAGTAAGATCACCTTCAATATCAAATCTATCCCATAAACTGAATTCTTTATCATTATATTTCAATTTAGGCATAGCAATGGGTTCAGAGAAACCAAAGAAGGGTAATGCCAAGTTAACAAATCCATTCTTATAATCTTCTAAATTATCTTTGCCATCAATGATCTAAAATTATAAATATATAAATATATACATATGTAAGTAATTTTTTTCCTTTCATTACGATTATTAATAATGATCATTATAATTCTTATTATTGTTGGACTGACCTTGTATAATTCAAGACAGACTAAACCAGTGACAAGAGCAGTAGTAGTAGCAATGGCAGGAATGATTTTACCAGCAATGAATTTAGTTTTATGTCTATCGGTTGGTTCAATACCATAATTAATAGCTCTTAAATTAGAAGCAGCAGTAATGAAATCAACATGGAAGTTGCTATCATCATCTTTTTCAAATTCACATGGTTCAAGTTTGAAGCCACTTAAAGTTGAAGGTGCAGGTAAGTTATTAATTAATTCATCAATAGGATCTATATAAAAATAAAAATAAAAATAAAATAGATATAATTAGTCATTTTTATTCATTCATTGCTATTAAGGATAAGAATAAAAATAGGGTTAAAGTTATATATATATATATATATATATAAATGTCCTACCTTCTTCATTATTTTCTACAGTTTCATTTTCTTGTACTTGAATCTTAACACCTTCTTTAGGTTTGAATTCAGGAACAACAATCTTTTCTAATTCACTACGGAAATAATCACGGTTAGTTTCACCCTTTAAACCGTAGTTAAAAGCATGTAAGTTGGCGGCATAGACAATAAAGTCCATATGAGTAGACTATTTCATTGTTTTATATAAAATAATAAAGTTATAAAATCGTTAATATATTTACATTGATGATTATTTTAAATATATATATGGTCATCAATTTAAATATACTTTACATTGTTAGGATCAAATACAATTGGTTCAGGTGCACGTTTAGGACCAGACCAGAAAGGTTGACCACTAGAAGTTACCTAATATATATAAACATTATATAATTTAGCATCTATCATCATCATCATCTATCAAAATACTTACAGAATCTTTAGGGAAATTGAATAATAATTGACGAATGTTATTACTGTAAAGTTCTTCAAATTTAAATCTAGCCCAAGAAATACAATCATTGAATGATAATGGTTTTTGTGCAACCAAGAAATTGTAAACAGATTCAAAGGTTTCCTTTTGGCTAGCTCCTTGTTTTTGAGTGGCTTCTACAAAGTTGGGTTGAGTTAAGTAAAGATTTACATTTTCAGCAGGTTGTTTGAAAAATCCTTCAAATAAGTCACGAGCCCACTATATATTTATTAATTGTGTTAATATATATATATATATATATATATTAGTATATACCTTTTATTTTATTATTATTTGCTCTCCCTCTTTCTCTTTTTTTTAACTTACTTGGATGGTATGTTCAATAGCATTAGGGAAGTTTTTAAGTGTACAACTGGGAATAGATTTTTCAGGAGGATCTTGAGATGATGAATAAGATTCAGTTAAATAAGGGAGGATAACTTGGGTGTTACCTTTAGTACCTAAGGTACCAGATTCTAAGAGTGGTTTACGGTAGTATACACATCTACGATCAACATATTTACCTATAATATAATACAATAAGATTTAGATAAATATTAATATAATTCTATTTTTAAAATCGATTTATTTATTCCTTCTTTTTTTTAAAAATAATAATAATTAATAATAATACTTACGTGCTTCAACATTATCAAGAGCATTAGTAACGCCAGAAAGACTTTCAAAGAATTCATCATTATAAATATCTATATATAAAGAATAACAGATTGATGAGCCCATCTATTTTCTATCATGTATTCACTTTTTTTATTATTATTTATTTACTTTCAGTTTCAGGACTAACACGTTCTTGGTGTACATCAATCTTTCCATTCAAATCAGGATTCATCTTTACAACAGCAGCAGCAGCAGTTTCAGATTTTAATTTCTATAATACATAAGATCAATTTAGTCATCTAATCTCTTTTTTTTCTCCTTATTTTTATATAATATACAATTTTCATTTTTTTTTAAACAAAAAAAATTAGTAGATTAAATACTTACACTAACATCAGCAGGTCTAAATAAGAACTGTCTGTTCAAATTACTTTTTTCAATGGTATCCATATCAGTGATGGTAAGTTGACCATTAGGGCCAGTACCTAATCCCATCATTGCCCAATTCTTTAGCATTTCACATCCAATAGCACCAGCGCCAACAAGGAATTCTTTGGTATTAGCAATTTTTTCTTGGAATTCACGACCAAAGACAGCAATTTGTCCATCATAACGAGAACCAATCTAATTTTATATAATGTAAAAATAAATTAGATATATCATTATTATGTATGTTTTTACCATTATTATTATGAATACTACTTACTGGAGCACATTGTTCTTCATTCAAAGTAGTACTCTTTGGTAAAGCTTCTAAAGCATCAAAATAAAGATGTTGATAAATAGGATGGAATTTACCACTAACAGATTTCAAAACTTCTTGAGCAGCTAAACCACCATAAACAGCAACCATAGGAGAAAGTTCACCAGAGGACTGATAGGCTAATTCCTTAATAAGCTTTTCATCTAACTCAACTTTTTCTCCTTCTTGACTATCTGCTAAAGCTTTGGTTAATTCATAAACTTCTGTAGCATCTTGTTCATTTCTTGGTTTAGGGAATCGATTATTTTTTTCAATAAATTGATGAAGAGCTTGGAATCCAAGATGTAATTGTGCAGGGCGATCAAATTTAGCAAAATCAGATATTAAATATTCTGGCTTACTAAGTGATTCACGGAAAGATAAAAAGTCGATATGTTTAGGGATATTGACTTGAGTGAAAATACCACCTCGAACATATTCAGTTAATCCGCTTGTGTCACCAATGCTGAAAGTATAAGGACCTAAATTATTTATTTTTTTTAAAAAAAAATCATGTCATTAATATTATTTATTTGCTTATTTTTACCAATTATTATTAAACACAAATGATTTTTTTTCTCTTTTTCTTAATAAAACATGATAGAAATAACATTTACCTAATACTTTAACTTTACGAGGAGTTGATTTATTTAATTCTGTCATTCCTTGGACTTCAGTAAAGGTAACATAATTTCCATCTTCTAAACCATGTCTAGTTTCATCAAGACATGTAACAACACCTTCTTTATCCTATAATTATGATGATCATTATGATGATAAAAAAATTCATTAATAATCAATAAATAATCAAATTAAAATAGAGCATAATTATTTATACCTTAGATATGGCTGCAATCATACCACGTAAAGGCTCTTCACCAGTAGCATCTATAATTTCAAATGATTTACCAAAATCATTGAAAATACGACTATATAATAATAATTAAAATAAATAGCTAATTAGTATCTTAAATATGCAATTTTTTTTGTTAAAAAAAAATGATAATAACGTGATCATCATCACCATTATCATTAACTTCATTATAATTATTATTGTCCTTGTTTTAACTATTATTTATAGCCATTTTTTTTATCTAACTATTTTTTTTACCCAAAAAGACCACGAACTTCAGTAGAAATAAAATGAATCTTATTGGTGTGACAAATATCAGAAATTTCAAGTTGTTTGGTGAAAGGAAGTTCAGTAGCAACTACAACTTTGTATTTTTTCAATACTTCTTCAGTTAATTCACCATTAATCACGTGAACTGGGACATATTGATTAAGCTCTGCTAATAAAGGTTGAGAAACTTCAGCTCTAGATTTACCAATATCTTCAGAACGAAGATAGAACTATTATTATATACAAAAATAAAAATGAATAAGACACATATATGAGTAAAAATAAAATAAACACTTGAAAATACAATTTTATTTTTATTTTTATTTCCATCTCATTTTTCTCTATCAATTTATTTATTTTACCTGTGCTGATAAGTCAGACATTTGAGTAGCTTGAGGATCATAAAGAGTAACACTCTTAACACCAGCAAGAATTACGTTTTTAGCTAAATTTATTAATAAAGAAAGAAAGAAAGAAAAGAAAAAGTAGTTTATTATTAATAAATAAATAAATACATATGAAAGGTTTTATTTATAAGCTACTTTATTTTATTACCAATTTCAACACCAAGGCCTTTAAGACCAATAATAAGAACATGAGCAACACTCATTTTTTTCATGGCTTCATGACCAAGTACATAACTATATTAATAATATGTATAATAAAAAAAAAGGGTCAATAAAAGGACTATTTAAAACAAAAGATGAATAGTAGAAAAAAAATTAAAAATAGTTATATATAAAATACATACAGTTGACGAGAGTATAAACCTTCATCAATGGTGTTGTTTTCATTATCAATATTCATGTTAGACATCTTTTTTATATATTTATGTATATAAATAAAATAAAAAGAGAAAAAGAAAAAAGAATAAAAAAGAATAGTACAGAAAATCAAGCGCGAATCTATTTAAATCTTACGTTTTTTCACTGTCACATATTTAAACTCCGTTTTTCGCCATTTTTTGATTTCCTTTTATATATTCTATTTGTTTTTATTCCTAACTTGATTAATAATATATATAATCACTACTATAACAATAAATAACTGAGTATATATATATCCTCTTTATATAAAATAATAAAACTTGAATATGATTTTTCATATTAATTTTATATATAAAATATATATATAAATAGGTACTAATCATTATTTTATTTTTACACGATCTATATTAGTTTATTTTTTAAAAGTGCGAACTTTATTTAATGCAACCTTCTTTTTACCATATCAATTTGATTTTTTTTTAGGAACAAAGAAAACTTCGGTTTTACTTTTTCTTTATATGAAAAAAAAAGAGTATAATATCATATTTTTAATCAATATCCTCTTAATTTTAAAATAAAAATACTACCTAATTTGCTTTTATTAGCAAAAAGTTTCACGCATGATATTTTTCACTTTAGTACTACTATTCAAATTCCGCTTTTTTTTTTTTATTGACAACTATCAGTTTACTAAAATAATAAATTGATATTAATTACTATTTTATTTTCAAACACACACACATATACATATATTTATTAAATGTAAAAGAAATAAAATAAAAATTTGAATTTAAATCACCGCAATGTCATTTAAAGTTTTAAACGTGGCGAAGTCGCCGTAATTTCTTTTTTTTCTATCTTGTTTCTTTTTCTTTTTTATTTATAAAAAAATAACAACAACAATGTCAAATAAAGATGAACGTCTTAAAACATTATTTCAAGTTCCAGTCACCAACGAAATAAAAGGATCCAAAATTTATTATGAAAAAATTTTCTATTCCATATGTAGTGAATTAATGTTGAATTACGATTTATGTATTAAGAGTAAAAATAATGAAGAAATTAAAAGATATGATTTATTAGAAGTGGAAAGTTATTTCAAGTCAGAAAAATATCATCATAATGATCCATACACTCATAATCATCCTATTCAATATAAAAATGGATTATGGTATTTTCATCATATGGGCCAATCTTCTGCTTTTAAAGGTGGTACTAGAAAAGGGGTTGACATCACTCTTGGTAAAATAGAATATAATAATAATCAAGAACAACGTGTTGCTAGTGGGGGCATTTTAATTCGTGCTGTACAATGTCAAAAAACCCAAAAATTAATTGAGGGTCCATCTCTTTTAGTGGATAATATATTAAAAGAATTAGGTTATTCTACTTTAAAAGATTTAGTGACAAATCAATTTGATAAAAATAAAATTTCTGGTCATTGTTGGGATCAAAAAAGTGGATTCTTTATTGCTCCAAAAGTTACTACTACTAATACTACTACTACTTCAAGTACTTCCACTATTTCTACTTACTTTAAAAAAAAAAAGGATACTGTTAATCAAGATCATAGTGAAGAAGTAGAAGAAGAAAATGCAATGGACTATCATATAAATACATCATGTCGTGTTGGCTTAGGATTAAAAAATAGATCTCCTTCTTTAGAAATCCGATTAGATTATGTTTGCCGACCTTATAGATATACGAAAAAGACTTGGTTATTATCAAAAGGAAAAGTATGGACTTTATTATCTTTATTAAGAGATAACTATCATAAAAAAAAGCATAGTAATAATAATAAATATTCAGCCAAATTAAATATTAAATCAACTTTAATGAAATCATGTCAATCTGAATTTGAATATGGGATCAATCATGCAGCCAGTGTAATTAAATCTTGTTTACTTGGTAAAGATATTATTGAAGGTAATCTTGGCTGGAAAATTAAAGTAATGAGTGCCATTTTATGGAGAGAAGATCAATTAATTAAAGGAAAAAAAGTAGTTTTAGATATTTAAAAGTTAATAACATGAAATATATACATGATTATTATTATTATTACTATTTTATTTTCTATTAAAAAAAGTAAATAAAATGAATTACAATAAATAAATAATTAAAAAAAAAAGATTAAAGCAGATTAGCAAATAAATCAATTATATTGAAGTATCAATGGTAATATTAAAAAAAAGTGAATTAGGTATCTTTGTTGGATCATGATTCAATTATCAACTTTGATTTGCATAAATATACATAATAAAAAAAACGGTATTATTATATTTGAGTTGACTATACATATATATATATATATATATATATATATATATATATATATATATTAATTGTAATAATGATATTTAACTTAATTAGGTGATATTTGTTTTGTTGATGAAAGCGGATTTGGTTCTGAAGTTAATTTATCAGTAAAGAGATTATTATTATCATTATCATTATTATTATTTGTTTCCGCAGATATTCTTTCTGATATATTTAACATTTCTCGTAAACCTTGATTCTCTAACTCTAATTGATATATACGTTCATCATGTGAATCTATGGTTTCTTGTTCATAAAGATTTCTTAATACATTCGATAATCGAGAAAGTTGTGATTGTAACATGGTATTTTCAACAAATAAAGCTGCTGTTGTTTCCTAAATAATGATGATTGTGGTGATGAATGATATTAATATACATATATGTTAAAAAAAAGCTTTATATATTTATATATTTACTTTTTCAGCAGATAATAAAGCTTCATATTCCCTTCTTAATTGAATTTGACCTTCAGAGGAAGAGTTCTTAAAAATAAAAAGAAAATAAAAATGGCCATTTAAAAAACACACACAATAATCAATTTTATCCTAATTATAATTATATAGTACTATTTTTCTCGGACTTACTGCATAAGTGCGTAATTTGGTTGCAATTTTTTCAAACTGAGACTCGTATTCATCTACTAAAGATTGTAACTGTTGTCTTTCTTGTTCTAATTCATTATTCCTAGCTTGTAATTGATTATGTTCTTGTAATAATTTTACATATTTAGATAATATATATGACTTATCTTCTTCAGCTGTTGTATTTAAATTAGCCGGTAATAACTCTGGTAAAAAATCGTCTATATCTTGGTCAAAGTCTATATATATTTATATTATATGTTTTTATATAAGTTTGAGTATTCTTTTATATATATTCGTGCATGTATATAGAAAATAAACTTTCCAAAGATAAAATTAAGTTTTACCTTGATTAACTTCTTTTTCATTTACTGTATATTTCTAAAATACAAAAAATAAAATAAAAAAGATAAGTATAAATCACTCATCTTTTGAATATAATATATATAAATGTATAACTGCTATTTAGAATTACTTTAAAATCGTCTAATTGACCTTTAAGATCAGAAGCAATATCTTGGTTAGTTTGTTGTTGTCGTGTTAAGTCATTGGTGAGCTTCCATACTCTTTGTAATAATTCATCATCAGTCATAATATTATTTAATTATATTATATAAAAAGAAAAAAGAAAAGGAAAATATAGTAAAGCAAGTAAAAAAGAAAAAAGGAGAATACTAAAAATTAATGAAACTTAATTGGCCCATTTATTTTTTTTCTTCACAATATTAAAATTTAAAATTCAGCCTCTTTTTTCTTTCCCTTTGTATCCCATTATTATTATTTTTTTCTTCTCTTCTCACCTTTTTTATATATACCATAAACTATTGCTTAGTTAATTTATTTGTTTACTATATATATATATTGAAATGATAGATAAAAGCCTTTATTCTAAAAAGAACATTAATGTAAATATTTCATATATATTTCATATTAACAATCTATTTCTATTTTATTAAGTACCTTTTAATAATATTTAATTATATATTACAAAAAAAACAATAGATAAAGAGTAAAGATGAAATGGATAGAGAAATGAAACGAATACAAGCATTATTTTCTAATAAAGAAAGTGAAGATAATTGGCAACAGTTTAATCTAGCCTTAAATAATATTAAACAATGGACAGCTAATGATAAAATACATCGATACCCTGGATTTATTGATCATATAAAGTTACTTCAAAAACCTATTATATCTTCGGTAAAACTTTTTTTCTCTCTATTATTAAATATAGATATATTAAAAAAGTTTATTTTATTTTAAAATAATGATGATCTTTTATCCTTATTTTATATATAAATATAAAAATATATGTTTATATATTTATATAATTTTCATTTATAAATATATTTAGTTAACAAGTGAACGTACACGACTTGCATCAACAGCTAATGAATTATTAAAAGAGCTATCCAAAGTCATGCAACGTAAATATGAACTTATTCATGATTTATTTGCACCTACATTAATAAGATTATTTGCACGTACCAACAAAGTTCATGTCAAAAGTGCATTGACATGTTATAAATCCATCATAGAAAATAGTAAAGTGCCTAGAAATACCAAAAAATTATGTATGATTTTACGCAATCAAAAGGAGACCAATAAATCACTTCGATACTGTGTAACAGAATGTTTAAACACCATTATTCAAGTCAATGCTACTGCTGATCTTTTAAAATATGTGGATGATATAGAAAATGCAATTAAATTTACTGCAATGGACCCTGCACCTGATGTTAGATCAAGTATTAGAATGTGTTATAAATTGTATTGTGAAAAAATTCCAGATAATGCAACAAAGTAATTTATTTATATATATATGTATATATATTTGATATTTTATTATTATTATTAATCTAGAAAGAAAGAAAAAAAAAGAATACACTTTTTTTAATTAATTAAACTTTAATTTATTTTTTTTACGGGATAATTTTTAGATTTTCTAAATCTTTGTCAACAGATATATTAAAATACCTCCAAGTATTACCTAAATCACAATCAGAATTATTGCCACCATCATCAAAGTTAAGACGCAGTCCTTCTTCTTCACTAACAAAGCGAGAACAAATGAAAACAAAAGTATCTCCATCCACATCCACATCATCCTTATCATCTACTAAATCAGCGAAAACTCTTACAAAAGGATCATTATCATCCTCATCGTCATCAACACCAGTATCAGTATCATCAACTTCAACGCTATCCACTATGAAAAGAACAAAATATTCTTATTTATCACCAACGTCTTCCTCATCTGCCAAAGTCAATAATAAAACAAATACAACATCTAAATTATCATCGTTAACACCATTAAAAGCATCCACAAGTTTACAAATGAAATATCTTGGTAGTAAAAATGCATCTACACCTATTTCATTAAAAATGGGATATAGAATGAAACGACCAACCACTATAAAAGGCATGCCAGCATTAAGAGTTGCTAAAAATTCATCCGAAAATAATAATAATACTAATAGTAATACTACTATGGATACTAATATTGATACTAAAACTGATACTAATACTATGAAAGAAGAAGGTGATGTTGGTGGAGATGATAAAATAAATACATTACCAATAAAGAATGAATCAGATACCAAGCTTAAAAGATCGTTACCCGATGTACCCCTACAGGAAGAAGATATGAATCAAAAAAAGATGAAAATAGAATTATAGTAAAAGGTGTTTAGCGTCATTTTTTTAAGAAAGAAAGAAAAAAAAAACATATTTATGTGTATATATTTACATATACATAAATAACAATATAATTTTAATTTTAATATTATTATTATTATTATTACGGGTATCATCCATCATTATGGAAATCATATAGGTTGAAAATATCAACAAATTGTTATACATATATTATTATTTTAATTTTTTTATTATCACATTTCATTTAATTATTTATTTTTTATTTAATATGTTATTATCACTATGGTTTTTATTATTTGTTTTAGTATATATATATATATATATATATTGATCATATTATTCTTATTTTATAAATAACATTATATTGTAAACTCGTATTATTATTACCATTGTTATGGTCATGATTATTATTATTTTTCAGGAGAGAGGGGGGAGGAGGGAAAGAGGAAAAAAGGGATTACATGCAAATCAATATTCCATATGGATGCAATGCTTTATTTATTCGTTATTTATGTATATAGATTTAATGATACTAAATTGTCAAATGTACTAAGATATATTGATATATATATATATATATATTGATCATAAATAACCGTGATTTTTACTATATATCAAAGTAAAAATCAACTCTGATGTATGTTTATTTCTTTTTTTTATTTCCATCTTTCTTTTATTTCCCCTTAGAGTGGTCGATTATTTTTATTTTTCCCCTTAGCTATTTTTTTTTCTTCTTCTCTTCTTTTGTTTTTAACCTCCTTTTTAGGTATATTACGAAGAATATCCCTTTATTAGCAAAGTCATCCTTTATTTCGGTTAAGAAACATAACACTTAAATTTAATATACACTTTATTTTTAATTTGTAGATTTCGTTTGCTTCTCTCTCTCTTTTTATATACAAAAATATTTTTTAATCATTATAAATAAAAAAAACCCCATTTATGAAAAATAAAAAATAAGGGTGAAAAATGACATATAAAAGTCGATTAATAAAAAAAAAAGACAAAAACAAATAAACAAATAGCCATCAAAAGAATACACGTGTTTATAAACAATAAATTGGACAGAATAACAATCATCATAATTGTTTCTTCTTTACGACTTTTTTTTATTTATTTATTTATTTATTATTTTTAACTTTATTACTTGTTCTATTTCTCCTTTTTATTGATTCCCTTAAATGAAAATGAAAATAAGGATAATCCCATATTTTTTGAAAAAGGCATTGACCAAATTTTAAAGTTTTTAAAATGATCGTTATCGGGGCTTCAAAACATATTCATGCCACACTTCATAATTTAATTATAGGTTATAGAAATTTTAGGACTTTAGTTTAAATTTGGCAAAAATGTCAAGATATCTTGATTTGTTGTTTGATCTGCGGCAAAATATATAAATAAATAAATTTTATAGTGATAACAATAATTTTTTTATCAAAACTATTATTCATCTCCTCAAAAAAAAAAAAGAAGAATAGTAAAGATTATAATGAAAACTTGGTATATTTTATATGTAAAATATATAAGTAATAATAAATAAATAAACCACGATAATAATAATAACGAAAATAAATATGAATTGATATAATAATACTAATAATAATAACAATAATAATATATTATATGTAGTTATATTTATGAATAATAGTGTATATACTATAAAAAATAATGAGAGAAAAGCGCAAGAGAATCTTTTTTTTTTTTTTCACTTTTACCCCTATTTATTTCCTTTTGTTTTTGAAGGAGAAAGGGGAGAGAGAAAAAGGGTAATAATATTCACATTCCCAGCACGACAGCTGAATTTTTTTATACACACTTAAACATTCATATTTAAATAATACTCCTCTTTTGTCAATTTTATAGATTTTCTTCTTCTTTTTCTTCTTCTTTCTCTCTTTTTTGTTTTTTTTCTTATAAAAAACAAAAAAACATATATATATATAAATATCATTTTTATTTCTATTTTTTATTGTATTTCTTGTATGTATTAAACCTTTTTTTTATATAAATTATTATTATATATTATATTATTACTATTCTATTATTGTTTTATTTATTTATTTATTTATCCTTATAATATATATATATATATATATACAAATTCATATACCTTTTTTTAAATTATATATATATACTTTATCTTTATACTAACTTATTTTAAATTTACTTAAGAACAAAAACATAAAAAACAAAAAAAAACAAGCTAAAACAACAACAAAAAAAACAACAATTTATATTTATTTTTAAAAAATGACTGAACAACAACAACAACAAATGATTAAACAAGAAGTAGCTTCACCATCCATCTATTTTGAAAATGAATGTTTTGAAGATGATAATGACTATTGTACTTATTGTATTCAAACCGATGATCATTCATCATCATCTCATCAACATCATCATCATCAACATCAACAGCCAGTTCAAAAAGATTTCATGCCCACTTTTTATAATCCTTTTGAAACTAAACATCGTAGAAGAACATCACGTGCCCAATTTAAAATCTTGGAAACTTCATTTTATGAAAATGCAAAACCTAATGCAACCATGCGTCGTTGGTTGGCTCATAAATTAGGTATGACACCTCGTAGTGTTCAAGTATGGTTTCAAAATAGAAGAGCTAAGGCTAAATCTCAATTAAAAAAACATGTTAATGCTGCTACTATGGCTGCTGCTGCTTCTTCTTCTTCTTCTTTGTCACCTTCATCTTCTTCCCCATCCTTATCTTCTTTATCATCATCTCCTCATTCATTTATGGTACAACAACAACCATCATCTTCAATGCCTGATCATCATCAACAATCTTCATTTTATTCTCCAATGATGATGAATATGGAATCACCTATTGATCATCAATATAGTATGGATTATCCTCCCCATTTAATTACACCTAATATACCTATGAATGATGATGATTATTATACCTTAACACCACCTATGTTATCCACTTCTCCTTCTTGTTCATCCTTATCTCCTTCAACTTCAGTCATGTATGATCATCATCAACAATGGCAATATCATCCTTCATCTACCTCTACTTCTCCTAATCCACATTTAGTAGATGATCCATTATCTGTTATGACTTATTATAATAATCATGCATATCCATCTCCATCTGATTTATCTTCCCCAGCTACTGATATTATTTATACACCAACTATTAATCACCATCATTCCAATAATAATATATTACGTCGTACCTCTTTTCCTATGGAATCATCCAATTCTCCATTAGACAAAGATGCTTTAAGACGTTTATCTGAACCTATATTTAACCTTCAATCATCTTCTCCCGATTATTTATTAATGGATCAATCACTTTCTACTTCAAATATTATTGTTGATGATAATAATATTTGCTTTATGTAAATAATATCTCTTCTATATGAAAAAAAAAAAAAATTAATACCCTAAAAAATCCCACATATGTCAAATAATTTTTTTTTATTAATTTTCCCTTTTAACTATAATACCTATCATTATTAACTTTGTTTTATGTTTATGAATTTTTCCCTTTTATATAATTCTTTCCCTATTTTTTTTTAATTAAATTTCTTGACTTAAAAATAATTATCACCCATTATATCCCTCCATTAATTTTTTTTTTCCCTCTCTCTCTTTTTTTTAATACTCTACTTTTAAAACAATCCCCTTTATTCCAAAAAAGAAAAAAAAATTACTCCCTTTCCTTTTTTTAATACTATTATTTTTCTATTCTTTTTAACTTATGTTTATAATATTATTTTTTATGCCTTTTTATTATATTTTATTTATTTTAATATAGAGCTGGTACTGCATTATACTTCTTTTTTTTTATGGTATTTATGTATATAATTTTTACTTACATCATTATTTAAAAAACTTCTTATATATCTATAAAGTGGAGATGGTCTAATTTATTTATTAATTTATAAACCCTATATATATATATAATTAACTTATTACTAAATTATTACTAAATTATTTATTTATTTATTTATTCTTTTTTTTTATTACCTTATTTTGATTAATAATAAATTAAACTTTTTTTTGTTTATACTCTAAAAAAACAAATCTGGTGGTAGAAATGGCGTTCTTTTTTTATAAGGAAACAATGGATTAGGTGGCAAAAGAATAGGTGGCGGGATAAATGGTTGATGATGATGATAATAATTAGGGTAATAAGAATTATAGCTATTATAATATTGAAAATAAGGAGTAGTTGGATTATAATAAGTAGGAAGTTGTAATGATGATGAAGATGATATTGTTGATGACTTTGGTTTCGATGATGATGATGAATATTGATAACCACACAATTCATTTTTCATACCAATCGGGATCGATGATGATTGCTGTAAAGAATGCATTTCATAGGGTTGCATCTTTTTCTTCTTATTTTTGTTTAAAACAGTCGATTCCATTTCATTCTTATTTTTTCGTTTAGTATGATTCTTTTTCTTTTGTTCGTGTGTGGACGATGATGATATATTTACATCTTTCGTTTGTTTGTCATTCTTTTGTTGTTTTATCATTTGAACCTTAGTGTATTCAAGGGGAGTCTCCTATTTTTTTTTAAAGTTAGATATGTCTTAAAAACTGCTCTTCTATTTTTTTTCTTATGTATATATATTGCTTATGTACCTGCTTTTTTATACGTTGTTGTTGATGTTTCTGCCATACTTTTTCTTCTTCCGTGTTTAATTCCTTATGATATGCACCGTAAGTCACTTGATCTAATTTGGAAAAGAAGGATTAATAATTAACTTTCTTTTTTTTTTTTCAAGGGAAAAAAAAGGGAAAAAGAAAAAAGAGTGCCCTAAATAATCATATACAATATTTTATTACCTGGTAATTGTGAAATATCTATATCCAAATCTTGTAATGATTTCAAAAATGCTTCATCTTCTTCATTAGCAATAAGATTAATAGCAATACCAGAGGTTCCTAAATATATTTAAAAAAAAAAGATAAATATGGACTTTTACCATTATTTTTTTTTCCTTTTTAAAAAAAAGATTTACCATAACGTCCAGACCTTCCAACCCGATGATGATAAGTTTCAATATCTCTAGGATAATCTACATTAATAACTAAATTAACTCGATCGATATCAATTCCTCTAGCAATCTAAAAAATAATAAATAATAAATAATATATATATATATATAATGATCATGAATGAATGAAAAAAAGACATCATATATATTACCAAATCACTGCAAACAAGTACACGCATTTTAAATTCTCGCATACTATTCATTACGTGTATTCTTTTTTCTTGCGATAATCCAGCACAGATATGTCCAGATTGCCATCCCATATCTGTTAACCACTTTGATAATTCATTTGCCCTGATATAAAAAAGTATATATGTGTATTATTACATAAATGTACATATTATATACATATATATATAATCTGTCTCTAACTTACTGAGGAAAACTATTAACAAAGATCATACACTGATAAAAATCTATTTTTGATAATATTTCTGCAGTTTTTTCAAATTTTGCTTTATATATTTGCATATTTTTAAGAAATTGACCAGCAGTTCCTTGATTGTTTTTTGGTATATCCTTTATATCAACTTTTACATAATATTGTTGTACCTCTATTTAAGGGGGATGCAGAGAATAGTTAAGTAAATGATTAAGTAGGTGATAGTGAAGAAAAAAAAAAATAAGAATCAATATAAATATTTTCTTCATTTTTATCTATTTATTTATTTATTTACCTTCTAAAATAGGTGTATCATAGGTTAATTTAACTATTTGAGGAGATTTAACAAATTGATTTAAAGATTCCAATAATTCATCAGTAAAAGTAGCAGAAAAGGCAACTGTTTGTTTATTTACAGGTAATTTTTTATATATATAACTATAATCCGCAGTAAAAAAAAATTAGTTTAAAGTTATTTATATACAATGTATATATATATATATATGTGTGTGTGTGTGTGTTGATCATTTATATTTACTTAATTTGATCTTTAAATGCTTCAGTCATAAGTTTATCAGCTTCATCTAATACTAATAGTTTAATTGTATTTGTTGATAATAATTTATTTTCTAATAACCACATTAATCTTCCAGGAGTGCATACAAGTACTTGACACTGTGGTAAACGTTGAATATCCCCTTTAAGTGATAATCCTCCAATAAATGCCCCACATTTGAATTGTGGTATACACTGTCCTAATTTTTGAACAACATCGCGTATTTGTATTGCTATTTCACGTGTTGGTGCTATCATCAATACCTATGAGTTTAGAAAAAATAAATATATAAAACAAGGTAAAGTGAGATAAAAGTTAAAGTATATATGAAACAAAAAAAAAAAAAAAAAAAAAAGGAATGTTCTACTCTCATTGTTAGTATTATTCTTACTTGAGGTGATTTTATTCTTGATTGTATTGCTTCTAAAGCTATCACGCCAAAAACAACTGTTTTCCCAGTCCCTGATTTTGCTTGAGCTATTAAATCAACACCAAGCCGTCCTAAAGGAATAGCTTGTAGTTGAATGGGTGATGGTCGTGCATATCCAGACTTTTCCAGCCCTTTTAGGATATCCTGATTCTGTATTAAAGTACTAAAATCAATATCTTCTTCAATACGTACATCTTTAGATCTATTTACTGTACTCATGCAAGTTTATAAAATAATAAATTATAGTAAAATAAATAGATAAATAAAGAGAATGAATAATAATAATAATAAGGAAAGTGGATAAAACAATAAAACAAGAAGACAAAAATTAATAATAAAGTAAAAGATTAAAAAAAAAGAGTAAGATAAAAGTGAGGACAAAAATAAGTAAAGGAAGAGGATTGAAAATAAAAAGAGGAAAGAAAAAAAGTCAGCCAGCATGATTTTTGTGACTATTTTATAAAAAAGGAAATCAAAATTTTTTTGTTAAATAGAAAATCCTCCACTAATTTTTCTTTCTTTCTTTTTGTTCTTTTATTTTAATACAACATAATAATATAATATACAATGGGAAGGTACAAACAATATATTTATATATAAATATGAATATGATATAAACAATATTTATATATATATACCATATAATAAACTAAATTTCATTTTTTTTAATTTATCTATTAATTTTTATATAGACTTGCCAGAAAAAGAAATCATAAAAATATTAGAGATACCTATAGAAAATATCGTACTAGAAACTATACAAAGGATCTTGATCAAATTCATGATGATCTCAAACCTGAAAATGCTGAAAAGTTAAAAAACCAACCTATAGATACTGATAAACCTGGTTTAGGGCAACACTATTGTGTTGAGTGTGCGTACGTTTAAAATACTACTATATATATATATATGTATATATAAACTTTATCTTGGAAAAAAAAAAGGTACTAAAAAAAATTCTATTTATATGATCATAGTCGTGACTTTATCAGCGATGACGCATTAAATATTCACCTTCGTGGGAAGTTGCATAAGAGAAGAGTTAAAAAATTACAAGAAGAACCATATACACAAGAAGAGGTAATGTAGATATAGAAGGATTATTATTATTATTATTATTAGTATTATTATAGCATGGATGATTATTATGAATTCTTAAAAAATATTAATTCATCGAAAAGGAAAAAAAGAAATGGACAAAAGAAGAATAAGATTACAAAAAAGATGCTTATTTAGTATTAATTTTCATTTAAATAAAATATGATTATGATTAAAAATAGGCGGATGCAGCTGCAGGTCTTAGTAAACCCGACAATGGAAAACGTGGTGGACGCAGTCTTCTTACACAAGATGTAGCAATGGCGGAAAGTTAAAATTACCAATAATAATAAAAGAAAAAGAAGAAAAAAAATATATCATCATCATCATTCTCATTATCATTATTATCATCATCATTGGTAAAAAATCATTTTATTTATTTATTTTCATTTGTAGTATATAAATATATATATATAAATTAATTTTAATAACAATAATAATATACTAATAAAAAAGAATATTTTTTATATATTTAATCATTTTAATATTTATCTATTTTTATTATTTTTATTTTTATTATTATTATTATTATTATTATTATTATTATTATTATTATTATTATTATTATTATTATTATTATTATTATTATTTCGAATACTGGATAGTTACATCTTAAGGGGTTATATATGGGGATGATCCCTATTGAATAACACATGGCCAGTTATTTTTTTGATAAATGCCTTTTTATTTTCCCCTATTTAAATCCATTTTTTAAAAAGGCAAATCTACTTTTTTTTCTTTCCTTTTTTCTCTTCTCTTTTTTTTTTATCTCTTTTTTTTTTTAAAAAAAAAAGGCATATATTACTGTGGCAACTCTTTTATATAATACCACTTTTACTTTCCTTTTTCCTTTTTTTTAACTTTCGCTCCTTTCATTTTCTTTTCACTCCGTCATTATATTTTTATAATGACAACTTCACTCCGCCACCGTAAAAGTAATGCATTTCTTCGTAAATTTGATACTGAATTACGTTTATTTCATTTAGAACCCTGTAAAATACCTAAACATAAATGGTCAGCTTATCTCTCTTCCATATTTAAACGGTCTAAATCAAAACGTGATAATAATACGAATACTAATACTACTACAACTCTTAATAATAATACTAATAATAATGAACAAAGTAATTCATCAAAAGCTTTCATAGAGGAAACTGAATCAGTCATTGCAGATACAGGGTCGGAGTTTGACCATTATGAAAATATAACATCATCCAATGGTAAATATATAGATCAAAAATACTAGTATTAATATAAACAAATATATCTATATATAAACAATGGGAAAAAAAGGGGAGAAAGTTGATAGAGTTTTGTTTAAAGTATATTAAAAAAAGGATTAAATAAAGCCTAATCTATTACTTTTATTTTATTTTGTATTGTTTAAAAAAAAAAAATACAATGATTGTAGAAAATATGATATATCATCATAATGCTGTTTCAATACCATCAAGTCCAGTGTCTTTATCCCCACCACCTAAACATACTATGATCATCAATCGACAAAGTAAAAGCAAAAGTTTAATGCCAATGGATATAACATCATTTAGTAAAGGTGATCATTCAATATCAAAAACTTATTCATCGACACCTACACTAGCAATTAATAATAATAATAATAATAACGAAATATCTTCATCTACACCAACAACAACATTAACAGTTGTTCAAAGACAGTGTCTTCCAACTCGATCACCTATACTTCGTTTATCTTTAGATTTTGAACACCAACATTCAAGACAATCATCTGTACAATCTAATGAAGATAATAATGAAAATGATCATGATCTTCTTGCTGTAACATCATCATCTTCTTTATTTGAACGTAGAAGACAACGTAATTCATTATTATTCAAAAGTTCAGCTTTATTAGAACTAGATCATCATCAGCCTCGTCAACAGCAACAATTTTATATTTATGAAGAAGAAATTGGAAATCATAATAATAAAAATAATAATAAAGAAATTGAAGATTTATTTATTGATTTTCAAAAAATGGATCAAGAACAATTACAACAAAATGAAGAAGAGCATGAATTGATATCATTTTCTTTTAATAATAATAATAACATTAATCAAATAGGAAAAGATAAAGCACATTATGATGCCATTGTAGCATCAACATTATCTCATCATCGATCACGAGATGATTGTTATCAACAACAGCAACAACAGCAACAACAACAACAACAACAAAAACGTTTTTTAAAGTATCCATTAACATCATCATCATTATCAACATCATCCATATTAAATTCAAATAATTCTGCATGTTCTTCCATGTCTGCCCCAACAATTGCGTTAAATGACAATAGTAGTACATTACCCCCTATTATTCCTATTTATCTCAAAGATACCGATCATCAACATACAATTGATAATGATGATGATAGTAATAATAATAATAATAATAATAATAATAATAATACATTGATTGAATTATTAGATACTCCACCACCTTCTGCTCAACTAATAAAACCAAATTTATCTTTATCCCCATACTCTTTATCACCTAATTCTATATTATCTAATGAAAATTGATTTTTTAAATTTATAATTATTTTTATTCCCTATATATAAATATATAATATTACTTTCTCCATTTGTTTAATTTTATTATTCTTGTTTATACTGTCAGGTACGGTAAATCATAATTATATTCCTCCTATTTTTTAAACTTTTTTTTTCCCTTGTTTATTTTTTTTTTTTATACTAACCAAATATATAATAAAGATAGCAATAAAAATTGATCATCATATTTTTAATATATATATATAAGTTAAAATTATAATGAATATAAATAAATCTATTTTATTTCTATATTTTATATATCAATATATATGAACATTACTATTTATCTTATTTTTCTAAGATGATTTTTGTTGTTGAAATGCTTTTAATTGACCACCATTATTAAGATATTCTTTAACATAATTTTTGAAACTAGCAGTAACTTCTTCTGAAGTAGTATCCTTTGCATAACAATCAACGAATTTACCTTCAGGGTCCATTAAATAAAAGAAGATGGAATGATCTACTAAATAATCTTCACCTTCAGCTACATTAGGAGGGGAGGATACATAAACACGGAAAGATTTAGCTACTTTACGAATTTCATCTTGTTCACCAGTAAATCCAACCATATCTTTATGGAAATCGGCAATATATTCTTTAACAATTTCGGCTGTATCTCTACGAGGATCACATGTAATAAATACTGGTACTAATACACCTTCACCTAATTCTTTATCAGCCTCTAAATAAATTCATTTTTTTTTTAATAAATGAAAAAGTAAATAGATGAGTAAAAATGTAATGATTATCAAATATAAATTAATATGATCATGGTTACTATTTATGTGTAAAAAAAAAAAAAAAAAAAAGAGATGGATACTTATACTTACTAACATTATCAACAACTTCTGCCATTTTATCTAATTCTTCAGGACAGATATCAGGACAATGGGTAAATCCAAAATAGACCATATAATATTGTCCCTTAAAATCATCACTATGTGTATATTCACCGGTACTAACATTTTTTAAAGAAAAAGGAGCCCCAATCTTTGGTTTACCAAAAGATTTTGTTTCTTTTTCACTTTTTTTACCTAAAAATAAAAATAAAAATAAAAATAAAAGCATGATATTAATATACTTTTTATTACTATTATTACTGTTATTACAATTATTATATGGATGATATTTACGTTCTTCTTCAACTCTTTTTTTTTCATTTTGAAAGTACATTAATAAACCAGCACCGGTACCAAGAAAAACAGCTGCTGCTTTCCAAGTAAAAGGCTATACATATAATAATATATAGATATATAGTATAAATAAAATTATTTCATATTATATATATATATATATATAAGTTGTCAATAATGAATACTTTACACCAAATGTTGCTTGAGTACGTTGAGTTGAATTACCAGCAGGAGTAGTTGTATAAAAACGGTGTCTAGAATTTATTTGACAAGCACGCTGCCAAACGGGTCTTTGAGGTGTCTAGATAAATATATATAAATATATATAAAAATAGGTTTTGTTGAATAATTTAAGGAGGAAAGGAAAAAGAAAAAAAAAAAAAAAAGAAGGGGATTACTTATCCACATATTATTTCTTTTTTTATATTTTTACCCTTAAAGTGGCACGAAACATGGCTTTAGTAAAAAATGACATTATATACAGTTAAAATAATAATCTAATGAAGTGAAAAAAAAGAAAGACACACAAAAAAAATCAGTTGCAAAAAAAAATAAAAAACGTAAATAAAGGATTTTTAAAATTCAATTCCCGATACTGGCATTTTTTTTATTTTTTTGATGGATGATTCAAATATATAAAATAAAAAATGATGGATATATTATAATTACCAAATAAATACATTATACAATAATAATAATAAATGGGATTCGATTGGTTTACTATAACCTTAAGAATGCATCAAGTAATATGATCAATACCTTTATATATATATATATATAATATAAATAGAATAAAATAAATAAAATAAAATTTTCTTTGTCAGTTTAATGTGACTGTTCTAGGCTAAAAAAGTTGCATAAATCAATAAAGTATTTCCTTTTTTGTTCATCTACCCATTAAATAAATTTAGACCCTCATCACCACCACGCTTTCCCCTTTCTAATAATAATAAAATTGTATTGTTATTTATATACAGACCAATACATTCATTTATTTAATTACTTATACTAATATATATGCTTAATAAATATATTTTTATAATATATATATTTATATAATATACAAATATATATATATATATATTTAATATATTTTACTTATATTTAAATATTTATATATTCATTATATTTTTATTATTATAATGAATATAAAATCATGAATCAATTTACAAATAATAACAACCTGTTATATATATGTTTATATTTTAAAAAAGGAGAGTATATATATATATATATATATAAGTATGATTAATTTCCCAAGCTATTCCCGTACCTTTTTTTATTTAAAACCATTATCAATTAAAATAAATCGATCGCCGACTTTCCTAAAATAGCCAGTCAAAGTTCGATTATTCTATTATTTCTTTCCAATGATAAAAAAAAGTAGACAACATTTATTTATTTATTTTTTCCTTTTTATTTTGATTTTTCATTTATTCTGTTTATATTATAATTGATTTCTATTTATTTTGCCTTTTTATAGACATGCGATAGTAATAAGGAAAGAATAAGCCCAATAAGTGTAACGATTGACCCAAAAGTATTAAAAAGTTAAAATAGATTTTAAAATCCCGATCTTGATGATTTCTTTTTTTTTTTTCGTTTTCCCCTTTTCTTTTCCCTTTCCCTTTCTTTTCCTTCTTTTCCTTTTTTTTTTTTTTTTTGAGTCGTTCATTATATATTTATTATCTATTATTATTATTATTATTATTATTTCATAATAACGATACCTTTTCTTTTTTTATATTATATATATAGATATATATTTATATATTTATAATTTATTGTTTTTCTTTCTTTCTTTATATTTATATTTATATAAAAATATATATAAATATATATTTATATTCGTATTTTCATTCATTATTTATTTATTTATTTATTCCTCATTATAATCATTGTATTAAATATTTATTATATATATCATGACTTATTTTACATTACCACGTAAACATACAGCAACAACAACAACAATAAACGATAGTAATGATAAAGAAGATAAACCATTATTGTCTGAAATTCCTAGTACTCAATATCATTCAACTTCTATAATATCATCTGATTACAATTCAAGATCTTCACCACAATCACAAAATACTACAACTACTTCTTCTTGTATAACACCACTAGATGGTATGGATGTTAAACCAATAAATCGATTAGCTCATTTACGTAAATCTAATTGGTCTATACCATCCACTGATACACCTATTTTAAAAGATAACGACAATGAAGATAATAATAATAATAATAATAGTAGGTCTCAATGTATTAATAGTAATTATAGTAGTAATAGTTGTAGAAGTAGTAGTAGTAATAGTAATAATATTAATAATAATAATGGGTATGATGATATATTTACACCAATACAAATACCTTTATTACAATTAAATAATCATCATCATAATTATCATCATCATCGTCATCATAATACAACAAAAAAAGAAAAAAAAGAAATAGACGCAATTACTCATGAAATCAATATATATATTACTTTTGGCATTATTGCAAGCCTTTTATGTCCATTTTTATCAACCATCATTGTATTTAAAGCTCATCATGGCGATCAACCTATATGGATGCAACAATCATTACAACCTTTATTACTAGTTACTTGGTGTTTGATTTTCGTCATATGGCATCATCGACCTAAAAGAATGAAATTGTTTTTATCATGTACTCAATATATAAATATATTGACCTTCTTATCCATTTCTATGATTCCAACCATGTTTATCATTATACCAGAATATATTTATTTATTAATGTCTTTACTTTTTTTATCCTTTTGTTTATTTTATCTTTCTCGAAGATTACACTATGCAAATCAACAATTACATCTTTCATTACAACAACGCGTAACTAATCATTATAATCTTATTCAACGTAATTTGAATGATCAAAGTTTTTTAAATACCCAAAATCGTCTTTCATTTTTATCCACCATTTCAAATGAAATTCAAGATGCTGTTTTAATGATCATTTCTACTTTGGAACAATTTTCTCCTTCTGAAATGATGATTAACTTATCAAATTCAAATGAATTACTTAGTGCTTGTTCTATTGCAGTGCCTATATCAAGTATTACGGCAATCCACACAACTATGAAACAGGTTTGTCATATAAGTTCTCACTTACAATTAATGTCTTGTTTTGTACAACAAAATAACTATCATAATAATATGCAGATGCATCATCATCATCATCACCATCAACAACAACAACAACAACAACATCAACAACATTTATCAAATATGTCAATATCAAGTGATCATCTACCTATGATTCGATCTCCTATTCAGCAAACATTTGATATTGGGGAATTGTTACAAAATATTGGGGATTCTTTAGCTGGTATGGCTTCAAAATTGGACGTTAACTTCGTTATTTATCACTGGGATAATACTTTACATCATATAAAAGTTTTGGGTGATGAATCTGCTCTTAGACACGCTTTATTAAATGTAAGTTTTCTTATATATATATATATAAATTATCATTATTATCTAACTCTAATATTTATTATTATTATTATTATTATTATTATTATTATAATTTTTACCTTTATTTATTTCTAGTTAATAAGAAACGTATTAGAAAGTTGTACACCTGGTGCATGTATTGAACTTGGACTTAATTCAACACCAGGAAAAAATAATTCATCAAAAACAAACATTACTTTTGAAGTAATCCATATACCATCACCTGCTATACCAGATCATTTATTATCAGAACCTATTTTATCAGAAACTTATTTAACAAAACAATTAATACAATATGCTGGTGGATCTTTATCAATATATGCACTTCCTAAAAATCGAACAAGATTTGAAATCAATATGGAATTGGAAACACCTAATACAAATAATAGCAATATGAATAATAATAATAGTAATAATAATAATAATGATCATCATCCATTTTTCATCAAAGAAACTAACTCATTAGCACCAACAACTCAATTACAAAAAGCATTCAATCATATTAAATTTGCTAATGAACCAACTTTGAAGGAATTAATGAAATTCATGGAAACATTAAAAGGATTAAAAATGGTATTACATGCAAAGGAACAAAGTATGTTTGCAAAACATTTAACAGGTTGTCTTGCAAGTTGGAATACCGATATTAGTCATGTACCTGTTTCTCAAATAGATTTTGAAGATGCATCATCTATTGATATTCTTACGCCAGGTTCAGATAGTTATATTAGTACGGATTCTTCTACTTCATCAACATCAAAAAGTAATAATAATAATAAAAACATATCATCACCATCTATTGATCATCATTCATTACCTTCACCTCGTCATGGTAATAACAATAACAATAGTAATAATAATAATAATAATAATAATAATAATAATCAACAAAAACAAGTACCATCACCTGCTATTGCAGAAGAACAATTACATTCCATCCCTCCTGCATTTATACTTATTGATGATCACACTATTACATTAGAACAAAAATTAATTGAATTTCGTACTCATACACCTGTTTCAGCATCAACTTTACAACATCATAGAAGACATAAACATTCCAAATCTGCCTCTTCTATACATCATCATCATCATTCGTCTCATCATTCACATGGAACCACCACTGCCATTATTCATTTTACTTCACTTAGTAATTATAAACGTGTACGTGATACAATACAATGGGTTGCTACTTTGCCTATGCCTTTTCCGATGCCAAAAATTGTAGTTGTACCCAAACCTGCCGGACCTAGACGTTATTTAACTGCATTACATACAGCTTGGCATAACGCTATGGTAAAACCTCATTTTATACCTATTGCTACATCTCCTATTAGTCCTTTACCTACTTTGATTCCATCGTTTTTAACATCATCTTCAGATGTTTCTTCAACAACATCTAACAATAATAATAATAATAATAATAATAACAATAATAGTAGAACTCCGCCTACACCTAATGGTTATTGTGTAAATGGTCCCTTTACAGTAAGTCATTTTGATTATAGATCAAATGATATTAGTAATAATGGTTATCGATCATCATCATCAAGAAAAAATAATATGCATCATTTTCCTTTACAACAGCATGAACCTTCTAGTTATTTCTTTGACCGTACTTCCCCATCCATCTTTAACAATAACAACAACAATAATAATAATAACGGTAATAATAGTGGTAATAATAGAATCCGTAGAAGATCATATAATAATGAAGCCACTTTTGACTATATGACAACTGGTCATCAACCTAGTAATATTAATAATGTTGAATTTATGAAAGCCATCAATAATAATTTTCAACAAATGATTTCACCATTAACTAAAATAGAACGTACATGTAAATTATCACCTTCAAAAGAATATAACAATAATAATATTATTGTTCCATCAAATACAAATGATATGCCTATTTCACCAATTGATCCAGCACCTGTAAATAATCATAATAATAATCATAATCATAATAATAGACCAGAATCATTAACTTGTAATACATCACCAACCTTTTTGCCACCTAATGATGAAGAAGGTTTAGTTACTACTTCACCACAAGAAATGATATCATCATCAAGTATGATTGGTTTAAATAATAATGATTATAATAATAACAATAACAATAATAATGATCATTCTTCAAATGTCATACCACCAACACCAACCACTTGTAAAAATAATAATAAAACTCCAATGAGTGAGCATAAACCTTCTTTACCCTCACCACCATTATCGCAATCCCAACAACAACAACAACAACAACAATCTTCTTCAGCTTCACAATCACCACAAACAGAAAACAAGGCAAAAGTTTTATCAAAAATGGCAAATATTAAAATGAATAATAAAAAAAAGAAAAAAGATAAAGGAACACCTTTCTCAAATACTGTTAGTCCACCTATTAATGTTTTGATTGTTGAAGGTAAAAGAAAAAAGAAAAAAATCATTATTTTTTAATATATTATCATGATTCTATTATAATTATTAATTTATTAATCTATTTTTTATTGGTATTTGATTTGATTTGATTTGATTTATAATATATATATATATAGATAATATTATTAATCAGGCCATTTTATCTGCTTGGATGAAAAAACATAAAATTCAATTTTCAGTTGCAAGTGATGGTAAAGAAGCTGTTGAAAAATGGAAAAAGGGTGGATTTCATCTTATTTTGGTAAATTTATATATATATATGCTTTGAAAAAAAAAAAATCAATTGTGGACTTTATAATTACTCATTTCATTTTTTCTTTTCTTTTCTTTTCTTTTTTTTAAAATAAATAAATCAAATATATATATATATATATATATATAGATGGATATCCAACTTCCTGTAATGGATGGTATTGAAGCAACAAAAACAATACGAGCTATTGAAAAAGAAAAAAAGATTGGTGTATTACCCATGTCCTCGTTCTTTTTAAGACAGCAACAACAATTACAACAACAATTACAAAATGGATTGGCCACCAATGGAGAAGCCAATAATGAAGTAGAACCCTTATCATCACCTACAAGTGTACATAGTAATAATAAATCAATGATAGAGGAGATGATAATGGATCCATCCCAGTTGGCACCATCCACTTTCCGATCACCTGTTATTATTGTAGCATTAACAGCCTCCTCTTTAGAATCCGATCGACATGCAGCTTTAGCAGCAGGATGTAATGATTTCTTGACAAAACCTGTTAGTTTAGAATGGCTTGAAAAGAAAATTACCGAATGGGGATGTATGCAAGCATTAATTGATTTTGAAGGTTGGCGCCAATGGAAACAATCATCTGCTAATGATGGAGATAATCCTTCATCATCATCTGGATTAACTAAAGTTCAACAAGGAGGAGGTAGTAATAATAACAACTTACCTGGTATTAATAATAATAATAATAACAATAACAATAACACAGACCAACTTACAATTAGTAATAAAAATAGCAACAACTCACCTTCACTTCCAGTACCTAATAATAAATTATTAACCGTTTCATCAGCATCCGCTTTAAGTACAAGTAGCATCATTAATAAAAGTAGTATTAGTTTGGCAAGAAGATTATCCTATTTCAATGCACATTATATGGCTAAAATGAAATCATCAGGAGGAGAAGATAAAGAAAATAATAATAATAATAATGGATCCGATTATAATTCATCACCATTATCTAATCCTATTGAATTTTCATCATCATCATCATTAGCAACAAGAAATAATAATATGGATGATTCAATCTCACCATTTACTACTATAACAACAAGATCAAAATCATATTCAGTTCATGAAAAAATGCCAAGTAAATATTATGAAGAAATGAATGAATTTATTAAAGAGAATAGTAATAGTAAAAATAATAATAATAGTAATAATATGAATGGGGTTAAATCAAGCCATCATCTTCATCATCCAATATTATCATCGTCAGCATCCGTTCTCACTGTAGTGAAAAATCCTTTTAATGGACAAAAAGGTGTACTACTTCCTGGGGCAGTTGGATTAAGTAAAAGAAGATATTCCACTATGGAAAAACCATCTATAAGGAAAAATTCCTCCATTCAACAAGTTCCTAGAACCATATCTTTAAATCGATTACCTATTCAGAAAAGTTTAAGTGAATCTACAAATACACCTGGGGTTAAAAAGAAACCTACTACAAAAAAGGCAGTTTCAATGGATGATTCTATGAGGACTTCATGTGAATAATAAAAGAGAACAAGGTTTTTTTTTAACCGCTTTTTTTTTCACTACTACTTCTATATTTATATATATAAAAACTTATTTAAATGAATTGTTTATTTTATTTATATTATTTGTTTTTGTTTTTTTTTTTTTTTTTGTTTTTTTTATTATTATTAATTTTTTTATTTATGTTTTTTAAAATATTTATAGAGTAAAGTTGATTGTAAAGTTGGCTTTTTTTTTTTATTATTATTTATTTATTTATTTACTGTATAGTTGATAATTATAGTAAATGATAGGCATATCAATTGAATATATATGTAACTATATCTTTCTTTTTTTTTTTTCATGGGAAAGAAATAAAAAAAAAAGGTTACCTTAATATATTATTACCTCCTATATTTTATTTTTAAAAAAACTTATTGATATAACATTAATTGGGTTAAAAAGTATATATATGTAAAGTAAGTATTAACTTTTCTCCTTGATCATTTTCTTTGATGAGCTTTTTTTTTCTCTAGACTTTGAAACTTGTCTTTATGAATGAATAAAATAAATAAAATATAATTATTATTAAGTAAAAATTATATATAATATATATAAAATAAATAAACGAAAAAATGCTTCCTTTTTTTTTTGGTCCTGTTAATTAAAAAAAATAAAATGATGGTAATGATTATGATTATGATTTTTTTTTTTTTTTCAAATGATCAATACTTATTTAGGGAGAATTATTGTTGTTGATTATAACATATATTTAAAAAAAAATAGTGTTGTTAAAAAAGATCTGTGATTTTTTTTTCTTTTTTTTTTTTTACCGTTATCTAATAATTTTTATTGTCAATTTTCCACAAAAGTGAGAAAACATGAGAGGGAAAACTTAGAAAAGTAGTCAAGGGAAAATTGAAAAAACATTAATCATTTTATATAATTTTGACATATTATTTTGTGGATGACTTTCCCAAAGAATCATAGAAACAAAGAGTGAAGTTACTTTTTTTGGATATAGCTTTATTTCAATTACAGAAACGAAACAAAGTAATATAAAAAAAACGCCTTAAAAAAAAAGGAGGTTTTTTTTTTAAGGAACCCACGTTAAATAAAGCTTTTTTTTTCTTTTTTTTTTGGAGAAAACTATATATTTATTTATTTATTTATTTATTGTTATTTTATTTTTCTTTTTTTAATTTTCTTTTTCCTTTTTTTTTTTTTTCTCTCTTCTCTTTTTTTTTTTCATTGATCAACAAATTAAAATAAAGAAAAAATGCAACGTTATGGAGAAAAATATCCTAGTAGTAGCAATAATACATATGCATTAGCCAAATTTTTAGCAACAACAGGACCTGAAGAATTTCAAAGAACCACCACATCATTTGATAATGATCCTCAACAATTAATAAAAATGGTTCCATTTCATTATAATAATAATAATAATAATAATAATAATAAAGGAAATAACTTTTTTGATCGATTAAGAAAAAAAAAGAAACCATCTACTTCTAATTTACATTATCAAAATAATAACAATAATAATAAATCATCTAATCAACCACCCAATAAATTAACTCATGTAACAAATTGGTCTAAAGTAACATCATCAAATACATCATCATCTACTACTACTACATCATCTACATCATCATCATCAACGTCTAATCAACAAAAGCAAAATAAACCTCATCATCATCAATATAAAAAACATATTCCTTTAATTATAGATGAATCTCATCAGCCTTATTATTATCATTATTTACATAATCAACAACAACAACAACAACAACAACAACAATTAAAAAGATCAAAAACCACTAATAATAATAATAATAATAATAATAATAATAATAATAATAATAATAAAGAATTAGAACAACAACAAAATGAAGAAATAATAATTTCTACTACTAATCTACCATCCTTTCCAACTCCGCCTGCCTCATCAATGCATGATTTTGATGATGATCATCATGATCAAAATAATGAACAAAATAATGAACAAAATAATGATAATAATAATAATAATAATAATAATAATAATGAAATTAAAGGATTAAGACATATGGAAGTTCAAACAGATGATATTATAGTAGAAGAATATAATGGTGAGAATGATAATGATGATGATCCATTATTCAAACGAATTTTTTATAATAATCATCATCAAGATGAAAATAATAAAGAAAGATGTTCCCATTGTTGTCGACCATATCAACAATATACTATAGAAAAACTTCAAAGAAGAAAAAGTAGTCCCGCAGCATTATCGTCAGGAGCTAAAATCAAATTAGGACAAGAAGCTACGGTTTTATTGGCTTTAATTGAACAACTAAAACAACAATTAGCTGAAGAACAACAGTCAAGGAAATTATTAGAAAAAACCATTCAATTACAATTATTAGAAAAAGCTTTATAATCTGTTTTTTTTTATTTATTTTTTTATTTTTTTTATTTTTAATTTTTTAATCATTTAATTTTTATTTATTTATTTAGTATTATAATTATTATTATTATACTAATCTTTTTTATTTTTTTATTTTTTAATTATTATTATTATTATTATTATTATATATATTGCATTTATTTTAATACTTTTTTTTTTAATTGTTTAATAAATAATATTTAATGTCCTTTTTTTTTTACACCTTCAAACCTGACACATTTGAAACGTCATTCATGTATAATATAATAAATAATAATAATAATAAAAAATAGCCCAAAAACACGGAGATTTAAAATATAAACTCACTCCCTAAAATTCATTTTTTTTTTTCTTTTACTTTTTTATGCCAAGATGAAAAAAAATAAAATGTTTAGATGTAAGATTATGACTTGAAATGATGATGATGATGCTTCTAGAATTGGTATATTTTTATACCCATCTTTATATATATAAATATAATATATACATATATATATTTATATATATTAATTATTAAGTGATTGTTTATTTTTTTTCCCTTATATAATAAAAATCATTTACTACTTTTAGTATTATTTATATAATCCTTTTTAATCCAATAATCCTTTTTTTACATAATGTAAAAATTTTTTTTTTTTTACTTTCATTTTATACTATCTTTCTAATATTATTATGAAAAAGGATGAATGATTGGATATAATTATTTTAAATTCAGATCTCCGATTTAAAAAATAGGTGTTATATATTTTATTTTATTTTTTTTTGATAATGTTTATTTTAGTTTATCCGACTCGGAGCTTCTAAAATAAATGTATGATTTTTTTTTTTTTTTCAATCAAATAATCAATCATATGAAACCGAAAAAAGGAAAACCTCGTCTTAAATAATAAATTAAATACACATATATATTTATTTATTTATTATTATTTGGCTGAATTTAATTTGTTTGTTTGTTTTATTTTGTTTTCTCTTTATTTATCGTGTGTTTGTGTAACATATTATAAAAAAAATTATTGGGTCATTTGATGATAAACAAAAAAAAAAGCAATTTTCAAATCTTAGTCAAATCTATTTTTTCCCTCCTTTCTTAATTCATCAACTTGCGCTCTTCATTTTTTTACGTAAAAGGGAGAGAGAAAAAGAAAAAAAAGAAAGAGAAATATATTATTAATAATGGGTTTAATTATGTTTTTTTTTTTTCTTTTTTTTTTTTTTCAAACATTGAAAAGAAAAAAAAAGAAAGAAAAAAGTTGGTTTTGAGTTAATTTTTTCTTTGATTTTTCATTGATTTTCTCTTTTCATGCGTTTTGGTTTTATTTCAATATTTGTTATATATCAAATAAATTATTTATTAACAATGAAAAAAATTTTCTTATTGACGAAAAAAGAAAAAAAAGGGGGGGAGAGAAGGAAGGAGAGAGAAAAAAAAACTATATGTGAGGAGTTTAGAAAAATCATGCATTATAGGATCTCGGAAAAGGAGAGGGGGGAGAGGAAGATGTGAAATGTGAGAGAAAAATCATGTAATAAGCAAATGAATATATTAGTTGTATATGTGTGTGTTTTAGGGTTTATTATTTTTTTATTTATTTATGTTTGCTTAAGGGTAGTTTTTATCGGGTTTTTTTAACCTTTTTAATTAATAATAATGTAATGTATGATTTTAGTGTGTCATTTGAGTTTAAATTTAGAAACCATAAAAAATTTTTCTTTTTGAATCGGGGGGGAGGAAAAAAAAATATAACACATCATCTTTCCCTTTTTTAGTCTCCTCTTTCAGTTTTTTTTTCCTAAAAGTCAATCACTTCCATTTTTATTTGATGATGATGATTCGGTCATTCAAAAAAAAAAAAAGTTGATAAATTTGGATTCTCTCTAAATTAAACTTCGCCTCTTAGATAAACAAAAAAAAAATTAGAATATATAAATACAAGACAAATTATCCTTTTTCATTCCTTTTTTTTTTTTTTTTTCATTCATTATAAAAAAAAGCTTTTTTTCACATCTTTCTTTTTTTATTTTTATTTTTTCTTCAATTCAAATCAAATATTAATATCAAAAAAATGTCATCTACTACCACTATGAAAAATAATAATAATAATAACAACGATACAAGCTTAGAAATGAATGAACTTATTGTAAACGATGTTGAATTATTAAATCTTCTTAATCAACCTCTTACTATTACTAATGCTGATCCTATATCCACTACCACCACCCTTGACATATCAACTCCGACCGTTGCATTATTAGATTGGGAAGATTGGGAAGATGTTGCCAATTCTACCAAGAATAGTAATACCAAGAAAAGAAAATTAGACTCATCCAATACATCTTTATGCTCCTCAGGTTCATCGGATGATGAAGAAGATGATGAAGAAGAAGTTGAAGATATAAATCATGATTTTTTAAATCAATTTGATTTTGTCGATGTAGATTTCAATCATCAAAATAGCTATAATAATAATGATACTATGAAAGATGAAATCAACTTGGATAACCCTTATAAAAAAAGAAAATTCATTAATGAAGATGATGATATTTCTTCTTTATTACAAGATCATCAATCTATTTCAAAAAATGATGATTTGGATTATAGTTGGGTATTAGATTTAACTACTTCATAAAGAAAAAAAAAAGCTCATTATATATATATATATATATATATATATTGCATTACCTTGTATATTTTTAACTTTATTGTAATTCTTTCTATCTTTCATGTATATATAAATACATACATACATATATGTTCATATATATATATATATATATATAAATTATTTATTATTATTATTATTATTCATTTCTTTTTTTTTTTCTCCCTTCTTTTTTATTTTTATAATAATTAGTATTACATTTTATAAACCATCACATTTTATATATTCCCCTTTACACAAATCATTTTGCATAAATAAAAATTATTCTTTTTTTTTTCCTTTTTTAATCTTTTAATTTTCACTGTTATTATTTTTCTTTTTTTATTTTAAAAAAAATGATCAGTTATTTATTTGGTTATTTATTTACAATAATATATATATATAACAAGTTGAGATTATGATTTCTTTTTTTTTTTTTTTATTATTATTATTATTATTATTGACGTCTTTTTGATTCAATCAATGACATATTTGGTACACCTAACTCTGACTATATTTATATAAAAAAATAAAAATAAAAATTGAGTAAATGCAAATATAAAAATCATGTGATATACATAAGGTTATTAAAATAGATTTATTTATTTTTTTACCTTTTGCATTTGTGAGTTTTTATTTTCTAAACCTTGTTGTTCTTGTTGCTGTTGTTTTTGGCCACATTGATAGAATCCGCATAATTGCTAATGAAACGAAAAATTAAATAAATAATTAAGATCTATATATATATATATATATTCATTATTTTATTTTATTTATTTGTATAAACTTTACCTGTGACCAACTTGATAAACAAAGCCAACAAAATCGGTGACCACATAATAAACAATCAACTCTATTACAACCTTCATCTCGATTAATTAATACTGAACAATTTGGACATGGACGACTATAATAAATGCATATAAATATATATATATATTTATATATTTATATTAATTGATTAATCCTTATAAAGGTCATTCCTTTTCATTTTTAGAATAAGGGATAATAAAAAAAAAAACTAAAAACAAAAAAGAATAAAAAAAAAAGTGTTTTAACTTACGTATTATTTAATTTCCATTGTATAGAAGCTAATTGATCTTTATCCATATTTTTTTGTTGTAACAATGATTTTAAATATGAAATACATGATAATCCTGAATGTGCTTTTTCACCACATTGAAAACAAATTTTTGAACCACATTTACTATTATATGTAAATAAATAAATAAATAAAGTAAATAAATCAATTCTTATTACTATTTATATATATATATATATATATTACCAAGTTTCTATAGGAAAATGAGTGATATGCCAAAATTGAGTTTGTTTCCAAGCTTCTGGAATGATTTCCATGGCAACTAATTGCTTTGATATAAAAGCAGCTTGATCATAAAATGATTCATTATCATCTTTTGATAAAGTATTCGTTAATTTTGATAAAGTGGGGATCATTTTTTGATATAAATCTTGTACACGTCCAATACGAAAAGTAGTTCCTTTTTGATGACGAATTAATAGAAATGATTGTAAAAGTTGTTCAAGTTGCTGTTGCCGTTCTTTATTATCATTGCATTTCTTTATTAAACATTCCAAAGATGTTTGAATATTTTCTAATCGTCTATAAATAAATAAATAAATAAATAAAATAAAATAAATATGTTAACAATGAATAAATAATAATAATAATAATAATAATCAATAATGGTTTATTTATTTAATTTTTTTTTTTTTTTTTTTTTTTACCTTTCTCTTGAAATTCCTTTTTCTTTTGGAGATTGACATGGTATTAATTGTGCTTCACAATCTAAACAATATCTTGAAAAAGGTCGATATGGTTGATTAAATTGGTTATATTTTTCAACAATTTCTTTTGAAACATATTTACTCCATTCTGATTGAGATATGATATCTTGACATACTATTATTATATAAAAAAAAATAATAATCAAAAATTACATAAACATAAAAATAAATAATGATGAAATGTTTTATTTTTTTTTATTTTTATTTTTTTTTTTTAAGATTCCTGCATTGTTGCACATTTCCATTTTTGTCTTTCGATTATCCATATTTATATTTCAATTGTCATCACCCATCATTTTTTAAGTATTTTCCTATTTATTATTATTATTATTTTTTCTTCCCCAACCAAAAAAAAATAAATAAAAAACTGAATCATTTATCAAATTTATAAATGATAAACAAAAAACTTACCTGGACATTTAATTCGTGTGACACCTAAACCCCAAGAAGCTTTCACAGTTTCTTCTATGTATCTATTTTAGAAATTAAGAATAAAAGAATAATATATATATATATAAATTGATCATCAGCGGATAAAGTATATAGCCATGTTTCCCTATCTTCCATTGTATTGTTATATAAATATATTATATATATATATATATATATATATATATATATATATATATTTATATTTATATAGAACATCCATTATTTATTATTATTATTATTATTATTAGAGTACCTAGAAAAACAGTCTTTACAAAATTGATCACGACAAGTATCCAAACATAAAGAATAAGTTTGTTCTAAACAAATAGAACAACGTTGTAACCAAAAATATAAATGATTTCTATCATCATCAAGTAGATTACTATTAGTAATAGGTTGTGGTGAATTAGGTCTTGAGTTATTTCTTTTATTATTATTATTATTGTTGTTATTATTATTATTTGTAGGTGCGGTTGTTGTACGAGCTTGAGTGGTTGAATTATAATGACCATGATGTCTACTTATTAAACGGTATAAACATCCAATAACAAATGATAAACTTTTTAAAAAGATAGCAGGCATTAACCAAGTAGGGTAAAAGACATAAAAAAATGGAAGACAATAGCAAAATAATAAATTGGAAATATTAAACTTATCTATTAGATCTTGCCATTGTTGTGTGAGAATAATATCTGGGAATAACCAACTTAAACAACGACTTAATAAATTTAGATCTTTTTGTTGTTCTTCATTATTCCTTTCTTCAATATTATTATTATTATTATTATTATTATTATTATTTATGGTTTCGTTTGATATAACGTCCAGTTCCATTTTTTTATTTATTTTAAATATATATATATATATATGTGTATGTATGTAAATTTATTTATATAGATAATAAATAAATAAATAAATGTGTTTAAAATATAAATAAATGGAAAGAAAAAGAAAGAAAATAGCAACCAGAAAAAAAAATTGATGTGAAAAAAAAAAAATGCAATTGTACTCTTAGCTTAGTTATCGGAGCTTAAATATAGTGCGCACCAATTAGAGCCAATATTTAAACCCTCATTTTTTTTATAAATCACATTTATACCTTGTTACTATTTAAAAAAACTTGAAATGATGATTTTTTTTAAAAAAATGATAGATTATTTATTATGTTTTTAGTTTTTTTATTTTTTATTAAATATATGATAAAATAAACAAATAAAACCTAATTGTTTTTCTTTTCTTCTTTTTATGGCTTTTTTTTGGGGTGTTTTTTAAAAAAATAAAATAAAATAAAAGTATGATACAATAGTTTTTTTATAAACTAAAAATATTAAGCATGTACAAGGAAAAAAAAAAAAATCATAATAATCACACTGTGATATAATAACATATATATATATATATATTATGTAAAAAAAATGTATAAATAAAATATAAAAAAAATATACCAAAATAAAGTTTTAAATATATAAAAGGGGGAGCATATAGAATATATATACATGTATATATATATATAAATTAAGCATATTATGATGTAATCATTATAGATATAATAAAAACAAGGGGAAAGTTTTTTTTTTAAAAAAAAAAAATGAGAAACTTAATAAAATGAGTTCATATTTTGTGTCATATTATTTGCTTGTAAAGAAGTATATAGATTAGTTGGTAAATTGACATAATTATTATAAGGTTGTAAAGTTTGCATTATTGTATTTGGATGAAGAGTAGCATTTGCTGTTAATGATGTTACAGCAGCTAACCCCTCTTTTTCTGCTTGTTTTTTAGCTGCTTCTCTTTCTTTCTTTTGTTTTCGCCAATTTTTTCTCATTTCTTTAAATTCTGATGGATGACGTTTATTACCCTATAATAAGAATATAAAATAAAATTAATGAGTTAGATTAACTGAAACGAACGACCTGACACATATAAAATTCTTAATCGTTATCTTAAAAAAGAAAAAAATATAGAAAAAAAAATATAGTAACCCATGTTTTTCCCTTTTTTGAAAAAAAAGGAAAAAATCCCCTTGTTTTTTTTTTTTTTCTATCATTTAAAACTTACATGTTTTTGCATTGTAACGTGAGCATTTAAATGATTTAAAGTACCATAAGATTTAGTACAACCAGGCCAAGTACAATGATATAATCGTTCAATTTCATCATATCTTCTTCTTGGACGTTTTCTTTGAGTAGCACCAGGTATAGCAACAAATGAATAATTCTTTTCATTCAATTCATTTGATAGATCAACCACAGTAGTACCATTAGGATGTGTTGTTGTAGCTACCATTAAATTTTGTAAAGGATTAGCGGTTTGTAAAGCAGTGGCAGGAATATAAAATGTTGCTGCAGTAGGTGATGTACCGTTATTTGTTAATACTGCTGCTGTTGTTGTTGTTGCTGTTGGATTAATATTATTATTATTATTATTGGTAGTAATAGTAGGATTATTAGTAGTGGTTGATTGTAATAAAGAATTATTAACTAATGTAGTTGTTGGTATATTTATAAGATTTGTTTGAGGTGGAGCAGTGGTTGTTAAGTACATGGCAGCAGCAGCAGTAGCTACAGGATCAGAATTAGTATTTACAATAGGATTAATATTATTATTATTATTATTATCAGTTGAAGAAGTATTAGTTGTAGTTGTAAGATTAGGTATAGTATTATCATTGCTATTAATTATTGTAGTAGGAATTAAATCAGTAGGAAGAGTAGTTGCAATAGATGATGTTGTAGTAGGAAGAGTGGTTGAAGGATTTAATATCATGTTTGTTGTTGTTGTTGTTAAAGGTGTAGGAGTAATATTAGGAGCAGCCATATTTGTAGTAGTGGTAATAGGTAAAGTATTTATTGAATCGGTTAGTCCCGAAACCATAGTTGTTGTTGGTGGTACAGAAAGAGAATTATTATTAGCTATGGATGATGAAGTAACTACAGTTGTAGTAATAGGATTGTTAAATAAAGGTTGTTGTTGTGTTTCTAATAAATTATTATTATTATTATTAGAAGTAGTTGGTATAAATGCTTGAGTTGTTTCCAGTGGTACTGGTAAAGAAGTAACAATTTCTTTAAACTTTTCTTTATCTTCATTAGTTAAAAGTTGTGATACCGAAGGTAAAGAAGGTGTATTTAAATCTTGTAAATAACTATTATTTTTTGTTGTTGTAGTAGTTGTAACAGATTCGTTTTTAACAGCACTCAAAGATTTATCTGAATGTTTTAAAGTAAAGTAACAGTTTTCAGTTGTCATTTTTAATTTATATGTATAAAATAACTTTCTTTTTTAAAAGTAATAAGTATGTATATATTTTATTTTTTTATTTTATTGTTTAATATGTTTAAATATATATAAGAAATGAAGAACTTCTTTTTAAGCTTTATCTTATTTTATGAAATAAAAAAAAAAAAAGGAAAAGAAGAAAGGAAAAATGGAAAATAGAAAAACAGAAAAATTATATATACCCAAATTTTTTTTTTTTAAGGCACATATCGGAGTTTAAAAATGACGTCATACCCTTTTAATCGTGTGCTCAAAATTGAGATCGGCAAAGTAAAAAAAAAAAAATGAAATTTATTTTATATATATAATATTATATAAATAAAAAAAAAAAAAATTCTATGTGCGAAAAAAAATAAATATGCTTGCGTTACCCAAACATTTTACATATGAAAAAAAACATAAACATTGCATCGATAACGGGGAGGTCCCTTCACCAAAAAAAAAACATTATTTATTTAATTATTCTTTTTTTTAAAAAAAATAAAGAATAAAAAATATGGTATATATATATATATATATATATATATAAATTTAACTAACTTTATCAAAAAATAAAATAAGAATAAAAGAATTTCTATTTTATTCTATTTTATTCTATTTTGTTAAACTACAATCAATTATTATTACAACGATTTTTATTTTGTTCTCTAAAGAATATTCATAAAATATATAAACATTATATTAAAACACTTACCTTTTTTTGATTTCGATTCTTGGTCTTTTTTTTATTTTTTCACTACTAAGACATTTCACTTGAAATTCTGGAATCTTGATAAATTCTTAAATCTTGATATTTTTTTTTTTAAGACAATAAGTAAAGTTAATCACCCCATATTTAAACTATTAAAACTGCAATAAAAAAAATATCCGAATTGACTATCATCTTTTTTTTTCTTTTTTCTGTTTTTCCTTGTTACACCAAACCCCCTCTCTCCATCTCTCTCTCTCCCCAAATCCTTCTCCCTTTTTTTTTTTAGAACTCCCTGGTAATCATTTTTTGTTTTATTTTCCTTTACATTGCCTAATCATGATTACTTTTTAAACTTTTCAAACTAAACCTAAATAATATATGATCGTTATATATACAAATATATACATAATCTTTTTTTTACGTTTTGAACTAAAAAAAAATAAAAAATAAAGAAGCACAGACCCTTAATTGTTTTTTTTTTACTTTTATCACTTTTATTATTATTATTATTATTATTTAAATTATTATTATTTAAATTATTATATATTGTTTAAGTATATATGATTTTTTTTACTTATTGATTATTTTTTCTTTAAAGTTGTATTAGATTTTGCAACTACTTGAGCAAAATTTTTAGTGGTAGTAATTGTAGATGAAGGTGATTTCATTAAATTTGATAAACAAGAAGTATTATCTGATTGACATAAAGGGATTGTTGTTTCATTATCATTATTATTAGTACTAGTAACAACTGAGGTTGTTGTTGTGGTACTGGAAAGAGCCGGAAACTCGTCTTGATGATTTTCCAAAGTAAAGTTTGAATTATGACGTAAATTGTTTTGGGAATTTTCAGTTGGTACTACCTTATCAAGATTGGATGATGATGATGACAATGATGAAGATAATGCATTAGAGTTAATATTTATATTATTTTTTTTCTTACGGTATCTTTTCCATTTATTTTTTTTATTATCTATACTATTATTATTATTATTATTATTATTGTGATTATTATTATTATGTTTATTTTTATAACTTGACTTCTTTTCTTTTATTGGCTGATTTTCATTGGATTGTTTTAATTCAATCTGTTTTTTTATATCTTGAATCCACTGCACATCAATATTATGAAGAAATTCACAACCATCCCCTTTTAGACAATCTTCTTGTAACCTAAAATATATTTATATAAATTAAAAATAAAATTAAAATAAAAATTAAGCATGATAAAAAAAAAACATTACATAAATGATCATAGCAATAATAAAAATAGACCATCATTTTTGTGTAACATTATACGTCAGTTATGATCAAGGGAAGTCTTTTTTTTTTCATATATGATTCTCATTTTTGTTTTGTTTTTTTTTTTTTTATATATATACTATTATTATTATATATAAAATACTCTTTGTCTTACCAAAATTTACAAACTTTAAATTTAAGGTTACCATTATTAACGTGATGAGCAAAACGACAATCTTGACGATGGCAATCACCTTGTAAAAAATGACGACACACTTGTCGTTTTTTAATAAAAGTAGCACTTTGTGGCATGAATAATTCTAAGGCACGATCCATATCGTAATTTACACTAGATAAAATAGTTTGAATATTATTTTTAGTATACTCTGAGAATAAATCGGTTAATATTTCTAAAGCAGACAATGATGTTGATGTTGTTGAAAGTAGAGGTAAGGATAATGATGATTCATTGTTATTATTATTATTATGATTATTATCATTATTATTATTATTATTATTATTATCATTATTATCATTATTATTATTAAAAAAGAGATCATCTTCTGTATTATAATGATAAGAAGTAGAATAGGATTGCCGTTGATAAGAAGAATATTGAAAAAGTGATGATGATGACGTTGATAAATAATTTATATTGTTATCATCATAATAATAATTATTATTTAATGAAAAAGTGGGATCAAATTCTTCATCATTAAAAGGATCATGATTTTCACTACTGCTGCTAAATGACGTATTTGTTGTCATTAAAGGAAATGTTGTTTTCCAAATATTTATCGCATTTTTATAGGCAGATGTGGATGAAAATGAAAAGGGTAAAGAAAATGATATATTTGAAAACTCATTGTCCATTAATTGAAATTGTTGATCAAATTCTTTTGATATTACAGTTGAAGATGATGATGATGATGATGATGATGTGGATGATGATGTGGATGATGAATGAATAGCAATAGGTTGTGTTTTTTTAAGAATGGAATCACTGATTTCTTCATGTTCACCACCATTATTGTTTTCTTGTTCTATTTTTTCCTTTTCTTCTTCTATACTATCATGATCATTATCATTTTCCAATATAGACATATCAAAATAATGTTGAATTTTACTTTCATCTATATCCTCCTCCTCTTCCTCCCCTTCTACTTCTTTATTTATATGTACAGTATTATCATTATCTTGTTTTAGATCTATTTTTTCATTATCAACAGTATCTAAAGAAAAAGAAGGTGATCTTTTTAAGAAAGGATGATGATGATTAAAAATGGATGATGTTGGTATTAATTGTTGTTGTTGTTGTTGTAAGGAAATGGATTCCAAAGATGATGGTATAGACACATTTAAGTTTGGATCAAAAGGATCAAATGACTGTTTTAAAAGATATGGATCCGATAAAATGGTCTCACCACTTATACTTGGTGAATGATTATTGGTTTTAGGAGAATCAGATCCAATTGTTGATTGTGGTGAGGATATTAATGGTGGTAACTAGAATATAATTATAATAATTATATGTATGTATATTATATATCATAAATTAGCATATATACTAAGCCTTTTATATATATATATATATATCCTTGTTTTATCTTTTTTTTAACCCTTCCCCTTTTTTTTCCTGTTTAGTTTATTATTATAGTAATTCTAAATATTCTTTATATTATTTATTTCCTTTATTATTTGTTTCTTCTCTTTTGTTTTACTCTTTTCTCCTTCCTCCTATCTAATTATAAACTTACTTGATTTAATATATCATTAAAGGAAAAAGAATCACCTTGAAAACAAGAAAAAAGCGATGATGGTGGTGGTGGTTCATCAGTATTATAAGATATACTTGTAATATGCATCATATTTTTATATAAGCAAGAGTTAAAGAATATTAATTAAGTGGTATTTTTAATTAGGGAATATTAATAAATAGGAAAAATAAAAAATAAAAAAGAGATGAGCCAGTGTTATATAAACATATAAAAATAAGTAATATAATAGTTGAAATAAATAAAAAAAAAGGTGATTTATTTAATTATAAAGAAGTAAAAAAGATGTATTCATTATTAAAATAGATAGAAAAATAGAAAAAAAGGGAAAGAGAGAAAATAAAAATATTAAGGAGTATAAATAAATAAATAAATAAAATTGCCTTACTTTAAAGTTGGGAATAACGTAAGGTTCAAATCCGATTGACTACAGTTCATTTAAAAAAAGTCGTAAAATAGAACAATCATGAGATGACTAAATATACTTATAAATATAAATAAACACTAATATTTTATAAAATATGTATACAAGTATAAAGTATATATATATATATATATCAAAAGAAAAAGATATTTTAAATAGTGGGAAATAATAACCTTTAAGGAAAAATAAAAATGAGTATAGAAAAGAGAAGAAAAGGAAAAAAGGAGTGATATAAAAACCCAAAGTTAGTTGTTCGGAGCTTTAAATTATCAACATTAAAAAAGTAAAAATTGAATAATATAAATATAAAACGATCATCTTTACATAATATATACTTTTATATACATTATATTTATAATAATAATAATAATAATATCTCCCTTTAGGGTGTTTACATCTTTATATATATATATTTATATATAATTATATATAATTTTTTGTCTTTCTTAAAAAAAATGATCAAATCGAAATTTCCAATTTTGTAAATTATTAAATGCTAGATAATAATATTTATATATGCTTTAATTTACTTAGATAAAAATGAAATCATTCCAACACTTTATCTATTTCTTTATGATCCAATTAATTTGCAATTTTTAATGGATAAAACCAATTAAAAAAAAAAAAGAAGAAGAATATACGTATAAATGTAAATATATGTTCTTATTTAAGTGTTTTCAATAATTGATACGATTTAAACTCCATTTCACTGTATGTATGCATTTTTTTTTTTTCATTCCTGTATTTTTTTTAACTTTAAATATATGAGAGGGGTGATTATACATATATAAATATATATATATATATATATATATAACTTCACCAATTTTGTTTATTTATTTATTATTTACATATATATAATATGTAAACAATACAGATCATTTAGTTATTTTTTTACATAACAACACTAAAAGAAAAAGTAGGGTTACTATAAAACAACATTTATTAAAAATTATTCCCAATATAAATATATTTATATATCGATAAATAATTTATAAGATAAGATCCTCTCGGTATTTTTCAAAGGGGGATTAAATAATAATATAGAAAAAAAAAATAGAGCCTCTTTTTTTCTTTCAAAGTCCCGATCTTACTGATAATGATTGCTTTTCTCAGCTGAAAAAAAATGTGGCAGGAATTTTATGGTCATGTGAGCAGAATTTAAAAAATATTGATTTGCTTGAATTTTTTTTAAAAAAGTGAAGTATGTATATCATTTTATTTGGAATTATATATATATATTTAAAAGCCAAAAAAAAAAAAAAAAAAAGATAATCAAATAGTTGATTACTAAATATTTCTATATAATGGCTTACTATGACCAATAACATCATCATAAAATAAAGAAAAGAATAAGGAATTCTAAGAAGAAAAAAAATAAGGTATATAAAAAAAGAAACATGTACTGATATTTTTTAAAAAACCTTTCGATTGAGAAACAGATAATAAGTATAGGTGAAAAATTATTAGCTCCGTTTATATATGTACTCTTCAAAAAAAAGAAAAAACATTGGTCTGGACTTTTATTAGATACATAATATATATTACATATAGGAAGAATTTTATCTCAAAAATAAATAAATCATCTATATGGAGTAAAAGCTTTTTTTATTAGTGTTACAAGTCCTAGCCTTCTTAGTTAATCTTTTAATTTTCTTTCCTTGGTAAGAAATTAGCCAAATATAGATAAAAAATATATTGACTTCTTTAAAGTATATATTATGTAAATTTTATTGTATACAAGATCATTTTATTATTATTATAGTTTTATTTTTTTTATTTTCTAAAGCCAGGAAAAAAAATTCTTTCTTTTTTTCTTCTTTTGTTCTTTATAAGTGTTTAAAATTAACACAAGTCACTCGAGTACCTGAATTACCCTGATTAAAATAAAAAAAAGGATTTACTCTATAGAAATCTCTTCTGAAATGAGAAATTGGGCATTTTAATTAGCTTCCGAACCTCATTAGTATAAAACTTGCCCAATTATATTACGTTGATCCCTCTTCGGATTTAAATCTATCGTGAATTATGTCAAAAAAAAAAAAAAGAATAAAACTCAGTTCTCATATTTTATATAAATATGTACTTTTTTTTTATTCTTCTTTCTTTTTTTCTTTCCTTTTTTTTCACTTCATCCTCATTTTCACTTATTTAAATTTATTCATTCATTATTATTTTTTTTTGCGCCGGTCGCTTGTTATATTAAAACCCTCACTTTCATTTAAATATAGCTTTCATTTTTTGTTATTATAATCATGCGTTTCTTTATTGTTTTTACTGTAATCTTAGTTTCTTTACTTGTACTTGTTGATGCTGGCCGTCATGGTGTCGCTCGTGCTGAAAAAACTTTAATGGAAAAACGTGGTAAATTCAGCGGTATTGGTACTTTCTTTAATCCATCCACTGAAGGTGGTAGTATGGGTGCTTGTGGTAAGTCTTTTTTTATCCTTTTTCTTTTTTTAATAATTATAGTAATAAAGTAATAATTTCTAATCATTTTTATTTATTTATTTACTTGAATAGGTAAATTCGAATCTGATAATGCCCAAATTGTTGCCTTAAATGCTCCACAATACGGTAGTTTAAGTTCCAAGAGTTCATGGTGTGGTAAAAAGATTAAAATTTGTTACAAGAGTAAATGTACTACTGCCACTATTAATGATGCTTGCCCTGAATGTAAATATGGTAGTCTTGATTTGACCCATACTGTCTTTAAGGATTTAGAACAAGATATGGCTGTTGGTGTTATTGATATTACCTGGAGTGAAGTTTAAACATAGTAATATTTAATCATCATCATCGTCATCTTTCTTTTTTTTTTTTTACTCTCGTTTGCATTCACACACTCTTATGAATATTCTTTCTGTGAAAAATATTCCAAAATATTTATCCTGTACTTTTTTTTTTTATTGTATTTATTCTTTTAATTTATATAAACATATATATGTTTATTTTGCGAATAACACCAATAAAAAAAAAGATTTTTGTCATCCCCTTTATTCTTAAAAGTTTAATTTACTAGCTAATTATTATTAATATTATTATTAGTATTTCTTCTGAGACAAGCCCCAATTTATTATTTTTGATTTGCTGAAATATTTATTAAATGTTGATATACAGATGGATTATACGGGAAGATGTATCCATTAGATTGGTTATTTTCCCATGGTACTATTTTTTATATTAATTAAATAGATAATTAATAAATTACTTCTTTTTTTTATTTTTTCTTTTTTGAACCATATTAGGTAAATATACTTGATGAAAATAATAAAAAAAATAGTGTATCTATATTTATATTTACCTCCAAAAAGATACCACTTTTCGCCCATGACAGATTTCCAATTATTGTATAATCCAATATCATAGGTATTTTTTTCAGGTGGAAATTTTTTGACCACTTTAATATCATGATCGTTATTTACTTTTATTCTAAAATATTGTTCCTTTGTTGCTATATTTTCAATAGTTGTTCTATTTTTTAAAATTAAATAGTAATGATATGCAGAGAGCCCAAAAAGTAATGTTCCAAAAACGATGCCACTAATAATAACAAAGAAAAAAAAAATACCTCATTAATTTACACAAAAAGATAAATTTAGCAACTTTTTTTTTCCTTTTTCTTTTTAAAATAACCCAATCCAATATTACAAAAATGCCATAAGTAAATTATATGGTGGTATATTCACATCCTATCCAGTGTGATAAAAAAAGAAAAAATATTAGTATGCTTTTTTACGAATCGGTCAGTTTTATTATGATGTTGGTGATAATGACGATGATCGCACTTTACTAAAGAAGGTAACCTAACAAAAGGTGACTCAAATGATTTTTTCCAAATAGAGTTAAAAGAGTTTAATAAGATTGTCATAACACAAATAATGTAAGTTTTATATAAGATCCATAGAAATTGAATGATACTAGTTTTAATCACTATGTTAGTGATGATAATGTATAAATAATTATATAATAACCAAAAGATGTAAATTGTTGTATATGTTAAAAATAATACGAAGGTTTTATAATTACTATATCCTAAACATCCATTAACCCTAATCATATATAAATGTATATAAATATATATATATATGATTAATTGTTTTTTTTTAACACGTCTTTGTTAATACATATGTGCTTTTACCAGATACAATGACTGTTTAAATATAAAATATAAATAAATGATTAGTATTTAAAAATAATCAAGTAGGTATCTTATATATATATATATACTTACTGATCCATTTTTAAAACACAAATATCACATATTTTACAATGATGGCATCTATCTGGTTTTATAATTTGACATGTTGAGCAATATTTTGAATTTCCGTCCGATTCACATATACTTATTGTACCAGAATTAATACTTGATGATGATGATGGATTTTTTTGTTTAAAAGAATAATGTGAATTTAAGTCAGATGAATACCAATAAGTTGCTTTTCCATCCTATTTTTTTTAATAATGATAATAGTCAATATGATTTAATTTGAATAATAATAATAATAATAAAGTTAAACATAATATTTTTATTTTTTATTTATATACATCTTCTATTTGTTTAATTTTTACTTTGTTGGGTTTTTTAAGTGGAGTCAGTATAATTTTTAAGTAACTAAAAATGGATAAAAACAAGATAATTGTAGTGAATAGAATATTGAAATAACCTACATAGAATAACAGTAAAAATAATAATAAGCAAGTAATACTTGATAATAATATTAGTATTAATAAAAACCTTTCAATAAATTCATTTTAAATATATATACCTTCATTAGAAGTAGTTTTTGAATTAGTTAATAAAGGAGCTATTTTTGCATAATACATATTTAAAAATAAAGTAAGAAGCACAAATATATACGCAAATATACATATATAATAAATTAAGTAATTCAAAATAAATATCAGTTACCACAAAACTGGCCATAATAAACATAGAAAGAAGATATTAAAGAACTAATTACAAAAGTTGGTAACAAACATGACATTAATATTTTTTTAAATGAAAATGACATATTTATGAGATAGAGAGAAAAAAAAAAAAAGGAAAAAAGGGAGAAAAAAAAAGTTAATCAAAAATAACAGTTAGGTACAGCCTATATGAAATTCATCTACATTCCGACAGATCCTAAGCACAAAAATTTTAGCCAATCACAATTACCAAATCGAAGATCAATAAAATATATAAAATGATCTGTATATTTATATGTTGAGCAAGATTTATTATAATTATAAGATTTTTGACCATAAAAAAACTTTTTAAGAATAAAAAATATGCAAGGATATAATATATATATATATATATATATATGAAATTTGATTAAACCTACAATTTGATAATTTAAAAAGGTTTTATTTTCTTTTGGTCAAGGTTATTATTTTTTTGTTCATCTGTTTATAAAAATTGGTGAAAACTAATTCATAAAAATCTGAAGGATAATCCATATTTCACTTGTAGATATATATATGTGTTATTGATAAAAACTTCATTATTATCTTATAATGACATTTATCTTTTGATCTATCCATCTTATATAAATAAGAAATATTTTGATGTAAAAATAATAATCAAAAATCCATTAAAAATCTAGAAAGATAATGGAAGGTTCATTTTACTATGAAGTATGGTTAAATCTAGTGAAAAATAAAATTTTTTTATGTAAATATATATAATTATTTTTTGATAGAGAAAAAAAAATATTTGTCCCTAAAGCATTATGTGCTTATACTGTTAAAGAATTGTATTTATAAGTTGGTTCATTGTGAATAAAATATATATAAATTTCGAAGAGTTAAAAATTGAGTATGCAGTATTAATTTTATTATTTTTAAATATACATGTATATATTAAAAAAGATCAAAAAAAAAGGAACAACTTATTTATAATATCTATTTTTTTTATACTGACATTTTCATATCTATTTTTCCATGAGGTTTATAACCTTCTAATATAAAATCTTCGTATTTAAAATCATCAATAGAATTGACTTTTCTTGCAAAAGTTAAAGTGGGGAAAGGTTTTGGTTCACGTTTTAATTGTTCTTTAAGTGCATCAATATGGTCAACATAAACATGAGTATCACCTAAAGTATGAATAAATTCTCCAGGTTCTAAATCAGTAACATGAGCAATCATACATGTCAATAAAGCATAAGAAGCAATATTAAAAGGTACACCCAATCCCATATCACAAGATCGTTGATATAATACACATGATAGTTTAGCTTTTTCTCCTTCTTTAGGTGTTGATACATAGAATTGGCAAAAAGCATGACAAGGTGGTAATGCCATCTTTGGTATATCTATTAATGATACATTAATGAACATTAGAATAATCGTCCAATATATATATTCTTCCTCTTCTTTTTTATTTTTAATATTTATTACCTGCTGGATTCCATGCTGATAAAATAATACGTCTATCTGTAGGGTTATTTTTGATTGTATTAATAACAGCTTGTAATTGATCTACACCTTTACCAGTATAATCAGTATCACAGTCAACATATTCAGCTCCAAAGTGACGCCATTGAAAACCATAGACAGGTCCTAAATCACCTTGTTTACGATGGTGGAGACCGATTTTATCTAAATATTCTCTTGAACCATTACCGTCCCATATTTTAATACCACGTTCACTAAGATGATTACTATTAGTATCAGCACGAATAAACCATAATAATTCTTCTAATACGGCACGAAAAAATACTCTCTTTGTTGTTAATAAAGGAAAGATATTATCTTTTAAAGAAAACCTTAATTGAGGTGGTGCAAATAAGGCTATAGTACCAGTTCCAGTTCTATCTGCTCGTTTTTCACCTTCATCCATAATACGTTGAATTAATTCAAGGTATTGATATTCTTCATGCTTTGTATTGGATCCTGTCATTTTATTTTATTTTACTATTACTCTATTATTTGAAGTAAATAAAAAAAAGAAAGAGGAAAAATTAAGAGAAAATAAAAAAACCAAACGCCAAATTTTTTTTAGAGCCGCGTTTTTTTTTTAAAGGAAATTAAAATTCCGCTTTTAAAAATATTGAAGGGATTTCCAAGAAAAATATGCTAACTCTTTCTTTTTCTTTCCTTAATATTTAAATATCAAAATGGAAAGGGTAATAAAATAGGTGTAATATAATATAACAGTAATAACAATAATTATAAAGTGGAAATAAGTAAATAAACCTTTCAAAAGTCAAAAATTATATTTATTTATATAAACTAAATATCCATAGTCTATTTATTATATTAGGGTGGTCCTTCACAGAATATAAACAATGATTATCATGAAAATGATTTTATAGATCAAGCAAATTATAATATTGGTAAATTACTGATCATCTTGATAAAATAACAGCTTTTTATTTAAATATAACTTGTTTATTTTATTTATTTATCTTTCCGCCTTTCTTTTCTTCTTTTTTTTTAAGGCAAAAGACCAATATCACCTTTACGTAGAGGACAACAATATACAATAGGATATACCCAGGAAAATCAACACGTATTATTTAATGAAGAAGAAAATAGAGCACAACAAACAAAAAAAAAATTAAAAATTGACAATAATCATAATCAAATACATAATAATGCTCATGATCAAAATCATAATATACATATTCGTGATGATTCATTATGGGAAGAAAACCGACAATTAAGGGCACGTATTTTACAGGTATATATATATATATATGTGTGTGTGTGTGTGGTGTATGTGTTTATTTTTCGTTCTTTTTTTTCATCTGATATAAAAATAATGGTTTTTATATATGTAGTTAGAAGATTCAACTACAATGGCAGAAAATAGATTTATGGAAATATCAGCTTTGGAAAATTCAGATGTGGAAAAGAGGCGACATGAATATGAAACATATGCAACTAAAGAATTTGAAGGTAAATATAAGGTTATTATTTGTTTAAAAGATAAAAGTAATAGTAATAATAATAATAAATGAAATTAAAAAATTAGTAAATTAGCTTATGTAAAAAAATAAAACTGAATATATATATATATATATATTCATAATTACAAATAGCTTATGATGAAGTAGTTCAAAAATTAAATACAACAGTCATGCAAAGAGAAAAAGAAGTATTAAAATTAAAAGAACAACTTGAACAAGTTCATAAAGAAATTCAAAAAAAGATTACTGTGACGAAAGATGATATAGTTACTATGCCACAAAATGAAGATTTATTGAATTATAAACAAGAATATCACCATTTAGAAAATAAACTTAAAGATTTAAATGATGAATGTAAGTTAATATATATGAGTGTGTGAATAGATCAATTTTAGAAGTGTAAATCTTTTTTTATTTCCTATTTTTACTTATAGATGATGTCGCTCTGGCCGATTATCAATTATTGTCAACCACGCATCCCAAAAAAAAAATCATAGATGACATGTGTAGCACAAATTTAATACAAAATTTAGAAGATAAAGTAAACTTTTATAAAATATTAACAGGCTTAGAGGTATTAAATCAAGAAATAACCGAAAATGGTGATATTGTAACTTGCAGACAGCATGGCCGACTTGGAAGTAATAATAATATATTTATTATTAATATTATTATTTTGTAAATTTAATGATTTTTCTTATTAATGTATTTTTTTTTTCAATAGGTATTACGTTTAAATTAATGACATATAATGATGATGAAAAGAGAATTAGTTATCAGCCTTTAATGAATGAAAATGATCTTGAATTATTAAATAGCTTACCTGATTATTTTGCTGAAGAAATTGATTTTAAAAAACATGATAGTGATCTTTTTATATGGAGATTACTAACACATTTAAATAAAAAAAGTTCATAGCTTATATATATTTTTTACTTAAATGTATGGTTATGTCTAACCTTTTTATATCTTTATTTTGATTTGTTGATCACAATTTAAATTCCGCGATTTTTTATTTTTGTATTTTTGAGGCAGATTTTTTTTTTCACTCTCTCCCTTTTTATTTATTATTGTAAATAAACTCTTTTTGTTTCTTTTTTTTTCCCTCTCTTTCTCTATTTTAGTTGCTTATATTGTGTTTGTAAGGTGAGCTCTATTTTTACATTATACTTTATTTTCAAATAAAAATACTTTATTATTAATCTATTCCTTTAATAATTATTTTCCTATTTATTTTATATTGATCTTTATTTTTTTATATTCACTTTCTTTTCATCTTCTATTAATCTTTTTAAATCCTTTTCCCCCCATTTTGTATTTATCACTTCCTCCCTTTCTCTTCCCCCCAAAAAATAGAATCATTCATATAGATAAAAAAAAAAAGCAAAAGTAAAAAAAAAGCATCTTTACTTAACTTCCTTTCACTTTTTTTTAAAAAAAGTGATCAATATTAACTTATTTATTTTATTGATCAATATATATAAATAAATATAAATAGTTTTTAGCTCTATTTTATTTTTTATTACAAATACATCCCATGTCCAATGGACCATCGCCAGCGTTTGAATCTCAAGGGTATACAGACATTCCTTCAACGAATCTAACAACACATCATAATAGGCAAGATATGATTAATTCACAACAGGAAACGTTTCCAGGTATGGTAGCTTCAACACCAACCTTAAGTAATGGTATTCATCAACCATATGGAACTCACTCTACAACTTCAATAACACAACAACATGGAGGAAGAAAAGAACATAATAATCTTACTCATACACCTACTACAGGAAATAATCATGGAATGAATCAAGAATCTATGTATTGTGAAGGATGTCATGTATTTAGACCTATATCTTTTTTTCAACCTGAACGTAATATATGTGAATTATGTAAAACACGTGAATATAATAAAAGAAAAATACAAATGGAAAGATTAGAAATGTTGGAGGAACAAAAACGTAAAGTTCATTTTACTCAACAACAACATCAACAACAGCAACAGCAACAACAACAGCGTCATCATTTTGGTCCTAATCAATTACATCAACAACAATCACCACATCATCATCCACATCATCCACATCAGCAACAACAACTACCAACTCATTTACTTCAAACACAACAATTACATTCTTCTGGTCCACCTATGAGCTTATCATCCTTATCTCAACAACAACAACAACAACAACAACAACAACAACAACAACAACATCAACATCAACAGCATCATCAACAAGCTGCATCACCTCATATGGTTAAACAATCATCATCATCTTCATCTTCACATCCAACTTCAATAGCCTTACCTCCTACAACTATTATACCTGGTGTTTCACAACAACAACAACATATCAATCCTAAAACACAATTATATTCTGTTAATACTTTAAGATCACAATCTCAATTACAATCTCATATTTTACATCAACCACCTATGTCATTACCATTACCCATTTCACATACTACTCCTTCTATGCTTTCTCATCCACAGCATATATCACATCAACCTCAGCATCCTCATGATACAAATGATCATCATAATCATCATCAGCAACAACAACATCAGCATCATCATCAACATCATCATCAACAACAACAATCACCAATGCCATCAAGACAAGTGCCACCTATGTTTGCTGTGAAGCATGAAATACCACCTGTTCAATCTCAACAATATCAAGGAATAGATAACAATCATCAATTAAGATTAAATAATAATAATAATAATAATAACAATAGTAATGGAAGTCATTTAACATCAGATGAAAATATTACAATTAATAAAATAACTAGTTCAACACCTCCTACACCAGCATCTAATAATTCTAGTATTTCCACAACTAATAATGTAAATCCTAATCATAGCAATAATAATAGTACTAGTAGTAATAATAACAATAGTAATAATAACAGTAATAATAGTAATAATAATAATAATAATAATAATAATAATAATAATAATAATAATGTGAATCAAAGTGATAATAATAATAAAACAAATAATAATCGTATTTTATCATCACCATCAACATCAGCAACATCATCATCCAATGGACCTAAAACAATTACTAGAATTATTAATGGGAAACCAATTCAGGGTGATAAAATGAGCGTGGAACTAATGAGTTTATCTCAATTTGTAAATGCGTTAAAACAGGAAAAAACATTTGATCGGATGCATTTTGCTATAGATATATCAACATTAGTGAATGAAGTACAAGCAGCTGTAGATGCATCATCTAATAATAATACACCTTTATCATCTGATGATAAAAAAGATATTCCTGGTTTTACACAAATTGGAAGAAAAATATGTGAACATGTTTTGGAAGGCACAAAGTTTAATTTTAGGTATAAAAAAATCCATAATATATATATATATAGTCTTTTTTTAAAATTATATATACATGATCTTTTATATTTATTCATATGAACTTTTTTTTTAAATATGATATATAGTATGAAAGATCGCCGGCGATCTACTAGGGCTGATACAACATCCACATTACGTTACTATTGTTCACAACGAGCTGATATAGTCAAACCACGTAAAGTAGATAAATCAAAACGACCAGTTGTACAAGATAAGCCTAGTGTTAATAAAGCACCAAACCGATATGAATGTGCAGGTGCATTGACAATAGTAATCGATCTTTTAAAACAATCTGCCCATCTTACTTTGCATCATAAAACATCACATCCACCTTTTGTAAGTAATAACATTCACCATAATAGTAATAATAAAAAGAAATTAAAAGAAAGTAATAATAATAATAAAACTACAAGACCAAAACCAAAAGCTACTTCATCCACCACTTCCACTACTACTACTACAACAACAACTTCTACTAATACCACTCCTAATACTACTCCTACTACTACTAAAACTAATTCAAAAGCAAAAGGTACAAAAAAGAAATCAAATGCTAATACTTCTACTACTACAACAGCAGCTGCGACTGCTAGTAATAATAATCTTCATCAAGTTGATCATTTAAATTTATCTCAACCAACACCGCCGCAACAACAACAACAACAACAACAACAACAACAACAACAGCCACCTTCCTCTCAACCTCCACCACAACATCATCATCCTCATACACCACAACAACAGCAACATCATCATCCTGGATACCTTGATATGTCAATGATGGTACCGTTACCACCACCTCCTATACCTGTTCAACAACAACAGCAACAACATCATCCACAACAACAGCAACATCATCATCATCATCATCATTCTCATACACCACAACAACAGCAACAACAACAACAACAATCACATCACCAACAACAGCTTCATAAAATGTCACCACATCAACATCATCCACAAATGCAAACACATCCTTTATTACCTCCACCCTCAACCATAGCTCTTCCTAATACAGCTAATAATAATCCAACCATTCCTACTACAGCTTCACCTATCATTAATAATAATAATAATAATAATAATAGTAAAGAAAAACAACAACAAGGATTAATGATACAAAAGCAATTTGAGCAATTAAGAAAACGTGTTTTAAGTTTTGAAAGGTTATTGGAACAACAACAAACAATACAAAATAAACATTTTTTACAAGTTGCTACAGATGCATTTGCCAATGCTAATGAGATGTTATCGGCATGCCAAGCTCATGATCAACAATTGCATATGTTTAGAACAAGTGCTGGACAATCTTCAACCCCTATACAAGTATCAAAATATACTTATTATTATAACAGAAAGGATGATAGGTTAGATTAAATCAATCAAAAAGAATAAAAAAAATGACAACCATTCTTAACTAAAAAAAGAAAAAAGAAAAAATAAAAATAGCCATAAGAAAAGAAAGAAAAGAAAAATAGGAAAAAAAAGAATAACAAAAATAGTTTTTTTATGCAAAACATTAAAAAAAAAAAAAAGGAGGATGATGAGTGCAAAATAAGCATATACTAAAGGGATGACAGTGATGACGATGAAAAAAAAAGTAGGAGACAACACTATTATATACATTTATATCTGTATGGATAATCTTTTTATATACTTATATCAGTATTTTATATTTTTATTTTTTATTTTTATATATACAATCAGTGCTCTTATTATTTATTATTATTATTATTATTTTATATATATATTTAATTAAAATTTGTGTGTGTGTATATAGCTGAAATTATTATAGTTATTATTATTTATTGTTATTTTATCATGGTTATTTTCTGGTTTTTTTTTTTTTAAGTTATAGTTAGAGTAAAAATAATAAGGTTATTATTATTTAATAAAACATATATAAAACATATTAGTAAATTATATATATATCATATTTTAATAAAAATAAGAAACGTGATATATTAAAAAAAAAAAAGAAGGTTTTATCATTTTAGAAACATGTATCTGAATTGTTCTAAAAATACATGTTTATATATTTGTAATTACATTTATTTATAATGATGTAAAACAGTAAGTAATATATATATAGTATATAAATAAATGAGAAAATGAAATGAATGCTAAAATAAAGGTAAAAGATTGGATGGAGTAAAAAAAAATAAGATTAATGACGGGGTTTGAATTTGTGTGTAATATAAATATTTATAACCCATATATATCTAAATATGAGAAAATCTGAAAAAAAAAAAAAAAGAACAATCATAGAATAAAAAATAGAAGAAATAAAACAATTATTTTTACGGAATTTATATATATAATCATAAGATTGAGAAACAATATATAATTGAAAAAAAAAAGATGACAAATGGTAAAAATAACAATTTAATGAATAAAAGTGTATATAAAGTTAAGGTATGATTAAATAAAATGTATATAAAAATATAAATATACATATGGATAAAAAAGGGAAGAGAGAGTATGGTTATTATTTATGCATAAATAGAATAGTGTATATAATGTAAGTATGAGTGTATATATATATATATATAAGGTTGAATGAATATATGTTTTTTTTTTTTTTTTTTTGATGAATTAGTAATTATTATTATTATTATTATTATTTATGAACGCTTCTTTCTTGAGAAAACAGCACTAATTCTTTTAGTGAAAGAATTTGAAGAAAAGGGTAACGAAGAGTTTGTAGGAGTTAAGGCTAAAGTAGGAGAAGGTTGATCATCTTCATCACTTGAATCATCACTTGTAGATAAATGAGGTAAATTGGGAGATAAAGGAGGACTATTAGTAGTAATAGATGATTTCTTTTTTATAACTAATGATGATGATCTATTTATATTATTATTATTAATGTTATTATAATAATTAGATGATGGTAATGATGATGATAATCGATTAATAGGTGAAGTAGGTAAAGAGAAACATTGTTGATTTAAAGTATGAGAGATATTATTATTATTATTATTATTATTTAATGGTGAGATTGGTGAAGTTAACAATGGAATTGAATTATTAGTGGTAATAGTAGAAAAACAAGGAGGAGCAGAATTTAATTGAGTAGGTGATTGACCACAATATTGATTATTTACAATAGGTCTTAAATCTAATTTTCTTGGTTTACGAGCATATGATGGCCAGCTATCTTTGGATTGTTCTATGCTTGATTTTAATCTTTCAAATAAATCGTATTCTGGTTCATAAGTATATACAGTTGGTGGTTCAGTTGAAAATCTTACTTGTTTTTTATTATTATTATTATTATTATTATTATCATTATTATTATTATTTTGTTGTTGTTGTTCTAACTGATCACTTTCTTGTTGAATTTGTAAATAGAACTTTTCAAGATCAACGCGTTTGGCTTTTCTATTATAACTACTTGGCCAAGCGTTTGTATCTACTTGAATATGTGTTACTTCCATGCTTTTATTATAGTAGTTGTTGTATATATATATATAAAATAAAAATTGGATAAAGTAAAAGGGAAAAAGGGAAAAAGGGAAAAAGGGAAAAAAAAAAGTGAGAAAAGGAAAAAAAAAAGAGAATTGAAAATTGCAATTTATATATAAATTATTCTTTATTTTAAAAATCATACCTTTTTTAATGAGAAAAAAAAGGAGTTATAAAGTAGTAAAATAATTTAGTTATATAAAAATCGAACAAATCAATTTGATTTAAAAAATCACGATGTTTTAAAAATGAATTTTAATCGGACAATCAAAAAAAAAAAAAAATTAGATATGTGAAAGAAAGAGACTCGTGACAAACCTTGCCAATTACACTTGCTTAAATATATAACCGTTAAGAAATATCTTCTTTTTATAATATGTATATAATATAATAATTATTAACAAGAATAATAATAATGATAATAATAAAGAATTGTAAAGGTTATTATTGATTTTGTTTTTTTTTTTTTTTTTTTTTTTGATTTCGATTTTTGATTTCGATTTTTGATTTTTAAAAGAGAGACTGTTCCTAATTAAGGAAAGAAAAGTAATTAATAGTAAAATGGCCTGTCCATTAGGAAAATTGATATATACTAATTAAAGAAATCCAATTATGTAAAACAATGACATTATGATAGGCGTTGTGTCAGATCAATGAAATATATATATATATATATATATTTACATATATGAATATATTTAAGTAAAAAATATAAATAAAAATAGAAGAAAAAGAAGAAGAAAGATTTTAATAAAATATATACATAAATTCAGGTTCTTAATCTTTTTAAGTTGTTATTAGGGATGTTCATTCTTTTTTATTATATACTATTTAGCAGTAGTTACTAAAAAGAGTAAAGTGACTAGAGTGAACGGATGATAACACATAAGAGGTATTTTTATATATATTTATATATATATAAATTTTGATTATTATTTTTGTACAATCATACAAAAAAAAATCTCATCTATATCATGATTTTTAGTTTTAAAGTTGAGTTATTGTTTCATAATGTATGTATGATTTTTCATTTTTCAAGTTCCTTTTTTTTTTTTGTCTATCAAACGATTTTTTTTTTTGGATTATCCAATAAAATAAAATTTTAATCATTCACCATAATCATACATAATATAATAATATCGTTAAATGTTTCTGATACCTGTTTTCTAATTTTACTTTTTTTTTTTGGGATCTTCGTGGTTTTTCAGTCTTTTCTTAAATTGGTATATATTCTTTTTGTTGTGTAATTATTTTATTTAAGAAAAAAAATTTTTTTATATATATAATTACTTGTTTACATACAACTATATGAAAAAAATAAAAAAAATAAACAAAATTAAAGCGGAGAAGGTATAAACCTTAATGTAAATTTATATGGTTGTCAGATAAATAAATATATATAAATATTTATATTAAAACTTACATATAAAACATCAACAAAGAAAAAGAAAAAGAAAAAAAAAAAAAGGAAAAGTAAAAGAAACAAAGGTATCACTCTTTATCATTGTTTATCACTCTTTCTTTTTCTTTCTTTTTCATTGTTTCTAAATTGAATTTAGTAAAAAAGAAAGAGAGAAAAAAAAGAAAAATAATAAGCTGGATTTTTTTTAATATGAGACTAACTTACTGATATTAAAATTGAGTTTTACACCCAGAAGACGTAGTTAAAAAAAAAAAGAAAGTTTAATGGGGTTATATTTGTGTGTGCATGTGTGTTTTTTTTCTCTTTTTTTCTTTTCTTAGATCGGCATGAAGTTTCCAGATTGGTTCCCCTATAAACTTCATTTATATTGTATGTTACATTTGACGTATTTTTATTATTATTATTATTTTTTTTTTTATTCCTGTCAAAATTATATATATTAAATAAATAAATAAATAAGTAAATAAAAAATATTTATTCTTCCATTTTTATAAAAAGAAAGAAAAAGAAGGAAGAAAGGAAAGAAAAAAAAAAAAGACAAATATTAAAAAACTTCTTTAAATTAAAAAATGAATGAAAAAACAAGGTTAAATGGGTAATTAAATATTAAGAAAAAAAAACCAGGAAATAAAAACAAATAATAATAAATAAATAATAATATTATTAATAATAATTACAAAAAATCAAGGATCAAGAGTTTATATAATAATAATAATAATAATAATAGTATAAAGGGTATATATAATCAATAAAGTAACAATTACCGAGGGGGTGATAAAATAAGTTACATATCGGGGAAACTAGCAAGAAAGGACATTTACCTTATAAACAAGGAAAAAATTGTAATACCTCACCCAAAAAAGTATGAATATTTTCTTATGATGTCATAGAATGATCCTAGATTATAATAATAATATTGGGAATAAGAATAAGAAGTAAGAATGATAAAAATCGCATCCACCTTCATCCGTAAAAATCTAATTTTAGTTAGTGGTTTGGATTAATAGGATATTCCCGATTAGTCAACAAAATGTACAAAAAATATATATATAAGAAAAATGGGTTCATGCTTTATTGTTAAAGGTTCAAATTATATCACGTATTTCCTTTTTTTTTTTTACTTGCTTATCTTAAAAAATTTTTTTTCATTCATTTTTTTTTTTTTCACCCTAACTATATTTTTCACATTTTATTTCTTCCCCTTTTTATTATTATTATTATTTTACTTCTCTTTCCTTTTTCTTTTTCTTTCTTTCTTTCTTTTTTTTTTCTTCTCGCTTTGTTTTTATTTTCAGCAGTCATAAATTGAGATATATATATATATATATATATATATAAATATATATATATATATATAAACAATAGCAGCAACCACAAAAATATATCTAATTAAAAAAAACTTTTAAACTTTGTTTTACATAAGGTAAATGACGAAGGATATTACAAAGATTAATCGTGTTTTATGCAAGAAGTATATTTTTTATCTATTTGCAACATATGATTAAAAAAAAAAAATAAACTAAATAAAGAGAAGTTTATATATTCAAACTGTAGTAACATCTATTTTTTTTTTTAATATATATATATGTTTTATTAATAATCTTCATCATTAATGATCATTTATATTTTAGGCGTCGTTTTTTTAATACAGTTTTTATTATTATTATTGTTGTTATTACTATTTTTATTTTTTAATTAATTGATGAAGTAAATAATAACAATAATAACAATAATAATAATAAAGAAAAAAAAATGCAAGATCATACCATATATTCCCCATCAATAACAGAGATTGATCAACTATATGCAATAAGGCATTGGTCAGAACAATTAATTAATGATGATTCAGTATTTTTATATGTATTATCACCTATAGGAAATATCATTTATTGTTCCAATAATAATTCATGTAAAAAAATCACTAGTTATGACGCCACAGACCTAATTGGCCAATCGATCTCACAGTTTTTGCACCCTGATGAACATATTCCCTTTTTTCAAACACTAAAACAAATATTTGATGTGCCTCATAGAATGTCTAAAATACAATTTCGTTGGAAAATTAAACATTCCCCTGGCTACTATCTTTTTTTACAGTCATTTGGTTATTCAAAACAAGATAATGATATGATTCCTCATTATAATATATTAAATTCTTCTTCTTCAACTCAACATCATCATCAACATACTTTAGAACCAAATTATTCAGCATTTTTTACCATCATCGCCCAAAATCCTCATCCTCATCATCCAGCTTATGATCCAGCTACTTACGATTTTTTAATGAAATTAAAAATGGAAAATCAATTATTACAACAAAGAATCATTCAATTAACTAATTCTACCATGAGTAATAATAATAGTAGTAGTAGTATAAATATTAATATTAATAGTAATAATAACAATAACAGTAATGACGATGAAAATAATAATGAACTTTGTAGTAATTCTAATATTAATGATAGCAGTAACAATAATAATACTATAAACATAATTAATGATAATCAGCATATAAATATAGTTAATCATAATCATACGCATAATAATTTAATTCATTTTTATAATAATAATAATTTTAATAATCAAAATACTACTGGTAGTAATCAAAATAATAATAGTCATAATAATAATGATAATAATAATAGCTTAAATACACCTAGATCAGAACCATCATTAACATCAACCACAAGTAATCCTTTTCCGATGATTGAATATGATTCAAATTCAATTCAGCCGTCAACATCACAACCAGTAATAAATACAGCAACGATTCATTTCGCACCACCATCTACTTCATCATCGATAGATAAATTTAATAATAATAATATATTACATACCTCATCACCTCCCTCTTCATCATCTTCGTCTTCATGGGTTTCTACTAATTGGCAACAATCAACGCCTAATCCTAATTTTCCTTTAAATTTTCCTATAAATGAACCTATTAAAAAAGAAACTTTAAAAAAAGAAAATGATAAAGAAGAAAAAAAAAGAAAGGTATGTATATATAAACAAATAAAAAGAAAAGAAAAAGAGAGATAGAGGGAAGAAGTAACTAATAATGTTAATAAAAAAAAAGATTAAGAAAGAAAAATAAATTATTAAGAATAATTATAAAGAAATCGATTAAGAATAAAAAAGAATGATTAAGAATAAAAAAGAAAAATTAAGAAGAACGTATGATTAAAAATAAAAAGAATGGCCGATAATAATAATAATAATAATAATAGTAAACGATTAAAGAAAGAAAGGAATAAGAAAAAATAAATAATAAACATGAGTGTACTGATCAAACTTATTTTTTATATATTTTATAAATGATTTTAGCAAAAAAAAATATATGCTACATCAGAAAATTATCAATGTATGGATTGTGGAAGTAGGAATTCGCCTGAATGGAGAAAAGGACCTCTAGGACCTAAAACGTAATTTGCTCAAAAATCATTTACATATAAAACCTTTTTTTCTAATTGTTAAAACGCTAATTTTTTAATATATATTTGTATAAATATTTGCTGTATAGGTTATGTAATGCTTGTGGTTTACGATGGGCTAAAAAAAATAAAAAACAAGCTCTGTAATATATTTTAAAAGTAAAGAAAGGGAAAAAAAAAAAGAATAATGTATCTTGTAAATTATTATTATTATTATTATTATCATTATTTTTTCTTTGACAGTTTGGTGTGCTCTATGAATGTATTTTTATTGGATCAAATATCATCATCATCATATACAACATTTATTCAAGTTTATATTACTATGTTTTATTATTAGCAAAACAATAAGAAAAACAAAAACAAAAAACAAAAAATAAGTAGCCATAAACTATTTAATAACTTTATATTTATTTTTAATTTAATTTATCAATCATTTTACCAATGTTACAAAAATAATAATAATAATAATGTATGTATACTTTACTTAATACCAACTTCACTATTATGTTTTTATGCAATTAACATGTTTTATCAACTATGATCTTTATCATCATCATCACTAGTATTATTATTTATTATTATTATTAAAAAAAAGAAAAAGGAATTTATATGTTTATAATTTATTGTACCTGATAATTATATTGAATATCAATCTGTTAAGTATAAAAATTACATTTTATTATAATCTATTATACCGTTTTAATATGTTTTCATAGTACACCTTATTTATTATGAATAAAAAAATATGAAGTTCCCATGTTTATGCCTTTTTTTTAAAAACTTCTGTTTGTTTGTTTTTTAATTATATAAGAAACATTAATGATCTTACCTTAAAAGAACACACACACGAATCTGTACAAACACAAAAAAAAAAAATATTTTTACTATTTATTTACGATCGATCCTTTTTTTTTTAGATTATAAATATATAATGATGATTTATTGATATATCACTTTAATATTTATAATAACAGTATATACTATATAGCTATAACTTACATAATAAAGAATATTATCGTTAAATTAATATTTTAAGTATAATTCTATCTATTTATCTATTTATTTATTTATTTATTAATAATATATGATATGTAAAACCTTAATAACTAAGTCTTAAAAAAAAACCCGCTCCATCTATCAAGTTAAGTGTAATTGTTACTATTTATATAAAAAAATAAATATTTACAGGTGTTTTTATATGATTCATTTTTTGTCAATTAATCACAACAGATTTATTATTATTTTGAATCGTTTTTTTTTTCTCCTTTCATTATCATTATTATATAAACTTGTATTTAATATAGATATATATGTATATAAAGAAGAAGAAAAGGAAAAATAAAAATGGAAATAAAAGGAAAAGGAAAAGGGAAAGGAAAAGAAAAAGGAATAGAAAAAGAAAAAGGAATAGAAAAAGAAAAAGGAAATAAAAAGAGAAGTTGGATTCCATTTTTTTTTCTCATATTAAAAAAAGCCACATTTTATTAGTTATATTTAACAATAAAATAAAAAACCAATATAATTCGTTATATAATATCTAAATGAAAAGTGATAAAATATATTTCTTTTCTTTTTCTTCTACATTTCGTTTTATTTTATTATTATTTTACATTTGTTTTTTTTTTCTTCTTCTTTTCCTCTTTATCTACCTTTCTTTATCTTTTTTCTTTACATGTCTTCAATTTTTTATTCTTTTCTTTGAATTTTTCTTTTACTTTTACTTACTATCAGTATTCATAGTACAACGACATTTTTTAAGGTGGATTCAAAGAAGGTAAGCATTGATGAAGATTATTTTTAATGAGCGTATCTATTTAAATTGTATAATATCACTTGGTATCTTTATAAATAAAATAATAATAATAAAAGTAGAATGGCAATCAGCATATACACACATATTAAATCTTTACTTAAATGAATCAGTGTTATCTAAAGTTTAAATTAACCCAACTATTTTGAACGTATAAAGAAAAGGTCGATCATTAATAAAATATTAAAAATCTTTCAATGAAACTTATCTATTGATGGAAATTAAGAAAGTACAAGAAAGAAATACCTATTCATCCGAGGAAAAACCAAAATAATGGAAGGAAGAAAGAGAGAAAAAAAGGAAAAAAAAGGAATTAGTTGATAAAGATATAAAGGGAGTATCCATATATAAAATATAAAATAAAAGCTACAGTTGATTAATTAAAGATAGCCATAAAGAGATTTAATAGTTTATCAGTATTTATAAAGATTAAAAGCGTATTAAGATTCTTTTTTTTTTAGAAACAATTCCTATCAAAGTATCAAAGAACGATTCATTAAGAACCTAACCATATTTTAGAAGATCTATATTAATCAATAAAACGAGCAAACAACAGCAAAAGAAAGAGTAGGATGATTTATATAAATTACAACTTTTTCAATAAATAAATCAATAATAATAGTAAAAAAAGGGTAAAATGTAGAGTAAAAATCGTTAATCATTAAACCATTTTGCATAATAATCACCTTTTTTTATTTTTAAACCTTTTGCTTTTATATATATGTGAATAAAAAAAATCGATCTTTCAATTCCAAGTAAATGAAGATATTGATTACCTTCATAAAGTAATTTATACATTTACTGTTAATATTTTTGTATTAACACTGATTATTTATCTTTATATATTTCTAATAGTATGTTTGTCTATTTCTTGTATAGTATTTGGTGTGGGAAAAATGCTATTCCCTTTTTATTTTTTATGTAAATATATATAAAATGATCACGTATATAACCTTATCAATATCTATAAATGTAAATATGTATAAAAAGAAAAATTAATAATTAGGCAGTTATATTGTCATTGTTGATAAAAGTATATCTATTTCATTTTATTTTAATTTTTTATTACTACTAAAATAATTTCATACTAAATGTAAACTAATAGTTGTTTTTGATATATTAATAGCGTTAATGGCGTCATTATTATCTATTGCCATATTTTTGTTGTTAATATATATAACCTTATCTATTTGTTACAATTATATATATTGACATTCATCATTATTATATAGATATTCTTTCTTTAAGTTTCCGTAAGTAAAAAAAAAGAAAGGAGGAGAGGGGAGGAGAGGGGAGGAGCAAGTAATACTTTTATCTTACGGCCATTCTTTTATTGGACATTTCTTTATTATTAAATGTAATTTATCAAGGAAAATATAATAATATTCAACATGTTGAATTGAAAACATATTAAATTATTATTAAACCTTTTAAAAAATTAAACAGTTATAATAGTAAAAAGAGAGAAAAAAAAATCGGAATTTGAATACTTCCCATTGTTTGGAGAAGAAAATGAAGGGATAAAAGATTTTGCATACATAAAAAGGCGGAGATTGAAAATTTTCCATTGTTTAAAAAAATGGCTTTCCCTTTTTTCCCTCTTTCTTTTTTCCACTTTTATATAATTGTATTATTAACAGTATATATATTTTTCTCTCTCCCTTTTAAAAGAAAATCAATAATGAACTGGTTAACTATTTTCATTTTAAAGTAAATAATAAATAATCATTAAAGAAATCTTATTTATAATTCAGCTGAAAATGAAAAATATATAAATCTCAACCAAAGCATATACATTACAAATGAGTTTTATTTAATAACAACAATTTTTTTTTTTATCTTGAATAATCAGATAAATATAAGTCAACCATTAAATAATAACAATGTTTAAAAAGAGAAAAAGAAAGGAGGTTTATATATATAAACTTATTATAATCTTTTTACTTTCACATTATTTATTCTTCATTTTTCATTTTTGAAGCAAATAGAAATATACTAACTTATCATATATAAACGTCAAAATAAAAGATTAAGTAAAATAAGTAATATAAGGAAGATATTTAAAAAGAAATACCGAACCAAGTTTTTTTTTTGCTATTACTATAATTATTTGAAGATAATATATATTTCCAAGTAAAAAAAAGTGAAATAAGGTTATATATCCCTATACTCTCAAAAAAAAAATATGATGATGGAAATTAAATTTTGTTCTCATTTAATATTATTATAGTGAACAATATCAATATTGGATGGAATATTTTTATCCAAATAAATTTCCTTAATATGGAATAGTTTACTATTTTTTTTTTCTAGATCAAGATCTTCCTCTTTGTTTTATTAAAAACAAAATATAACGGAACTTTTTTATTATTATTAAGATGAAAGACTAGTTCATATAATAAAAAAGAATTAAGAAACGTAGTAAGTATAATAATATGTCATTGTATTTAGAATAATATAATATATATATCATTAAAATATTAAAAAAAGCTATTACATAAATATTTTATTCAATTTAGTATTATTATATTTAGTTGCTTTAATGATTTTCTCTCATTGGAATGAACATAATAATAGAAAAAAATATCAATTTTGATAGTCTAATATTTTTAAGGTAATTTTATGGTAAACAGTAAAGTCTAAATAGAAAGAACTTTAAATAATGAATGATATAATAATAGTATTTTTGGAATATGTCAATGCTAACTATTGGAAATTTAAATATATATTATTGAAAAAAGATCTTTTTTTTTGCATAAACTTGGTAAATATAAAACTTCGTCAACGACTATATAATAAATGTCAACTATCCAAATAAAAATAAAAAATAAAGGTAAAAGCATAATAAATTAGGATATTTAAATAAATAATAAAAACAATTTATAAATAAATGATGACCACTAATGTTTTTTATTTTATTATATTCGATCATTGTTTGGATTCATCCAAAATGTTCCAAGTCATCATTAAAATCAACTCACTTTTTTTATTATATTGTTTATTTATTTATTTCCTTGTTTCGATTATTCTATTAATTTTCTCTTTTTTTCTACATTTATTTATAAATATTACTCTTAAGAAAAAAGAAAAAGAAAGAAAAACAGGTTTTTTTTTCTTCCTTTCTCTTTCTTTTTTCTCTTTCTTCTTTTTTTTCCTTTTCCTTTTCCTTTTCCTTTTTCCCTTTTCTCTAAATTTTTACTACATTGATACTATTTTTTACTCTTTTTTAATAGTATCACTTTGATTTTAATTAATTATTTATATTTTATAAAATTTTTAGGATTTTGGAATAACATATATATATATATATATTTATATATTCATTAAGAAGTGAAAAAAAAAGAAAATATATCAGAAAGATACCACATATTAACAAGATAACATATCAACAGCTATCATACTCAATTTTTTTTCTTTTTTTTTTTGGGTCAATTTAAATTACATACATTCATTCGATTTTCATATAAAAAGTAGATATATATGATATGAATAATAAAATAATGTCAGCAGCAACAGAAGAAAGAAATCAAAGATTATTAGAATTTATTCGGCGACCCATATCAGGTAGATTTTTGCAATATATCATTCAGCAAGCTAGTTTAGTTATTCCTTGTAGAGTATCATCCGATGTCACGCAAGATAATAATACCAACAGTGGTAGTAGTAGTAGTAGTAAAAAAGAATTAGAATTACCAAGTTTACCAATTTTTATACAACAATTAATTAAAAGATCATGTGTTAAGCCTGGTACTCTATTAGCATCACTTGTATTTTTGGATCGTTTACAAAGAAGATTAGCTCATCTTGCAAAGGGTATGCCATGTACTTGTCACCGCATTTTTTTAGCTACTTTAATTGTCACTTCAAAAAGTTTACATGATACTTCGCCAAAAAATAAACATTGGGCTCGTTATGCTATTTATTTTAATTTGTCTGAAATTAATTTAATGGAACAACAACTTTTATCTTTAGTGGTAAGCATCATAATAATAATCATAATCATGATACTTATTATATTGAAAAAAAAAGAAAATGATAATAATATAAATAATCTTATTAATTATTAATCTTTCCCTCTTTCTTTTTTTCTTCTTCTTTACTTTTAATAGAATTATCATTTAATTATATCACCCGAAGAGATTGAATATGCTTTTACACAATATGAAATTTTTAAATCTCAACATCAACGTAATCAAAATGTAATATTAACTACAAGTTCACTTTCAACTCCAAATATATCATCTTCAACACTTAATAATAATAGTACTACTTGTAAAAGTCATCCATTATTACAACATTCACCAGCTGTTCCACCCGCTTCTATTACTTCTAATATGATCATGCATTCCGTTGCTCCAACTCCTATTGAACCAAAAATTTTAGATATGAAATTAAACAATAACAATAATAGTAATAGTAATGCAATTCTTATGAAAAAGAGTACTTCAATGATAGATTCTATGTTATATGAAGATCATCAATATATTTGTCCTCAAAATGCTACATTAACATTACCAACAACGGCATCATCAAATTCTATTTCAACAATGTATCCACATTCAAAAATTATTGGAGGAGGGTTATCATCATCATCATCTAATTCTACTACTTCTATTGCATTATCATCTACTACTTCTTTATCATCTATTGGTTCAAGTAATTTATGTACACCTTCTCATTCTTCAACATCATTAAACTCCGATACTATGGCACCCTCCTCTTCCTCATCATCATCTTCATTATTAGATCAAGACCCTATTTTATTTTATCCTCCTGCTCACTTAAGAGAAAATCATCGGATTCAAAATTGGAATTCTTTATGGCAATCAAATAATCATCATCATCCTCATTCACTTGATCCTCCTACTTTATTAACTACAAATCATCATGATAATAACAAACATAATCATCACCATCATTGTCAAATTGATCATTTTACATATTCAACAAATTAAAGTTACAAACAATACATTTAATATCTAATATATATATTTTCATTAATCGTAAATAATAATAATAATAATAATTAGTAATAGTTACTAAGTAATATATAATTCAATCCATTTAATTAAGAATAATATATATATATATATAATTTTTTTAATATTTTTTATTTTTTTTAATTTCTTTTTTTTTTTTTCTGTTTGAATTTGAATTTGAATTTTTTTAATTGTTTTTTTAAAAATAAATTTCCTTGTTTACTAAAAATCCTTTTTTTTAAAAAAACACGTCATTCATATGATTAAAAATATTACTAATACGTGTTTACCTTTTTTTTTTTTAATTGAAAAGAATAAGAGGAAAAATTGAGTTTAATCTGTACATTTATTTTATATCATGGTAAATAATAACAATAATAATAATAATAATAATTTAATAATAATATAATATTAATAATAATAAAAACAATAAAGATGATCAAATAAAAACATCATTTTCTTTTTCTAAAAAAAAAAATATATGCTTCATCTTTTCTTTAAGCTGATTTAACTTGTTCAACTAATTTTAAAATATTAGCGAAGTTAGCGCCAATTACTTCACCGATTTTTTCACCATTCTTGAAGGCTTGGAAGGTAGGCATAGCGCGGATAGAGCATTCAGCAGAAACATCCTATTTATTTAAAACAAGTAAAATAAATAATTAATAATTTATTTTTCATTATTCCAAAAAAACAAAAAAAAAAAACCAATCACTAGTATTATTATTATTTTAAAAATAGACCTTTTTTTATGTATATTCTCTACACGTATAATTTTATTTTTATTTTATTGCATATATTTTATATATGTAATACTTACAGGAACATCATCAACATTAACCTTAGCAAAAATAATATCTTCGTGTTCACCAGCTAATTTTTCAAACTTGGGAGCAATAAGTTTACAAGGACCACACCATTCAGCAAAGAAGTCAATAATAACTACTTTGTCACCATTGATTAATTCTTTGAATTCAGCTAAGGAATTAATATGTTTAAGAGCCATTTTTAATTATATATTTATTTTTTTATGTAAATAAAATAGAATTGAAAAAAAAAGAAAAGAAGAAAGAAAAAACAAAAACACGTTTTTAAAGATTTTTTTTTTAAAACCCATATACATATAGCACAAGATTTAACCACAGTCTTAAAAAATTAATTTTCATTCGCTACAAAATAGCTAAACGATTTTTGATTGGCTATATTAATTAGTAATCTCAAAAATTATGTTGTCATACTTTTTACCATTTTGATCATTTTTTAAAAAAATATACATAGTTGATGACTATCCTATACTAAATATAAAAAATACTGCGATCAACTTTTTTCTAGAAAAAAAAATTAATAATCAATGATTGAACTGGATATATACATGTAAAGAATACCATTATTATTAATATTATTAATTTTTTATTGCTATATACAAACCTTTTTTTTTCTTCCTTTTGTCATGATTATATATTAATTATTAATATATATATATACATATTAATTTTTATTATATTCTATTAATGGTATTATTACGTTTTCTTATTACAAATATATAAAAAGTTGATAATATATTTATTTTCATCAAATCAAATCAAAAAGATCTTTACTACAAACATATTAACGAAATATTTATTTTTAGTTGTTTTTTAACTGATCATTATTATTATTTCTGTAATAATAAAAGATAAAAATAATAGTTATAATTATAAATTATAAAGGTTTTTTATCATTTCTTTTCAGTTATGTGTTTAACAATGAGTTTTGCAAAAATTAGGTTTGAGTGAAATGTAATTCCTTTCCTATTGCTTCAGCAACTAGCTGATGTGAAAAAAATAGTTCTTATTCTTCTTGTTAATAGACCGTCTAATAGATAACTAATTTCGCTTTCTCTTTAATCATTCTTATTTTTCCTAATTACTAAAATATTAACACAGTCAGTTTTTTTTATCTATTATACATATTGATCAAAATTTATGCACTGATTGTTTCCATATAGCTGAGTTCACTTTGATGATTCTTTGTTTCTTTCTTTTTTATTTTATTTTATTTTATTTTATTCACACCGATATTCTTTCTTTGATTGAGCCTGTTAATCTAGTTGTTGTACGATCGATTAATCATTTTTTGATTGCCTTAGTTTCGTCTTTTTTGAGTATAGAAGATCAACAGTTTATTTATTTTTCTTGTTTTTTGTTTTTAAAAAAGCAATATTGTAGAATAATAAATTATCTATTTTTTTTTTTTTTTGCTTTTGCTTTTGCTTTTGCTTTTACTTTTCTGGTCTATACAATTAAAATAAATGTGATTTATTACAGATAATAAATAAAGAAAAATTAAGGACACTAATAATAAAATTACAAATAATAATAGTATAAGAAATAGTGCAACGAGTTTGTTAAAACCATTGTATTGACATATTTATGATTGTCTTTCTTTTTTTATACACAATGCTTGTTATAAAAACGCTTTATTGTATATAAATTGGTATGTAATTTTTGATAAAAGTATAATACTTTTTTTAATGCTCATGAAACCCTTCATTTTGTAGATTTCCAGAAAACTTTCCATAAGTTTCTTTTCGAATATGTAAATATTCTTCACCACCAAAACTATATATATATGAGAAATTGTTTAGTAAACATAGAAAATCAAAATTTATATATATATTTATATATATAGGATGATGAGTAATATATATTATTTATTAATAGATCTATCACAATGATAAGATCTTTTTTTTACCTTTCCCATAAAAATTCTGTTAATAAATGGTATAAGTTTTCATTGGCATTATTATGAGTGATTAAATGATTACTGTCTGTATAAAATTGTACTTTATATGTATGAACAGATGCTCGTGTTAATTTATCTACCAATTTAGCTGTATTTTGAAAATGTACTAATATACATGTAGGTGCGTGTGTTTATAAAATTAAAGTTAATAAAAAAGTTTGTTTTTTTCCCAAGAGGAATTTTTTTCTTACCGTTATCATCACCAGTTCCATGAATTAATAAAAATTTAGAATTTGAAAATCCTGTCATATTATTAACTGCACTATTTGTATAACCAATTGGATTCATCTTCGGCGTTAACATGTATCTTTCAGTGTATATAGAATCTAGTATAAAAAGGCAAAAAAAAAATTAGTAAAATATTTACAATATGATTAATTAACAAATTAATTACCATAATATCGCCAGTCAGTAACAGGAGCAACAGCTAGTCCAACACTAAATATACCTGTATTGGCTTCAAGACATTTTGATACCAAGTAACCACCATATGACTATCAAATAAATACATAATAAATAAATATATAAATAAATAAATAAAAAAAGAAATAAAAAGAAAGCTTCATTAAATTATATAAATCATATATACCCATCCCCAAATTGCTATTCTAGAATGGTCAACATAGTTTAAGTTTGCCCAATGTCTTGCAGCATTTGTTATATCGATGGTTTCTAGTTCACCTAATCTTTTACGTACGTCAACACGATATTCGCGACCACGAAATCCAGTTCCACGGCCATCCACAATAACAACAATATATTGAAGTTTACTTGCTAAGAAGGTATGCCAATCTAAATTATATTCGTAGCTGACTGTTTGTGATCCGGGTCCTCCATAAACATGAAACAAAACAGGGTATTTTTGTTCAACATCAAAATTAGGTGGAAGTATTTCAAGAGCATTCATTTCTTAATGATAATAATAAGAGAATAAATAATAAATAAAAGATACTTTTAATTAACTCTATTTTTATCATTTTATATTATTATTATGTTTATTATGACTTTTTATAAGATTACCATAACCACCGCTATTCACTTTTACCATTCGCTTTTTAGGTAAATCATATTTAGAAATCAATTTTTTGAAATCTTCATTTTTATGTAAAGACAATTCAAAAGATGGATCATCCACTTTTTTAACTACTGTTGACGGTACATCAGGTCCTTCATAATATAAAACGTAATAGCCAGCTAAAGGAGAAAAATCGGTACGATAATATGCGTGTACATCCGGATCTTCGGAACAGGTTAAACATTTTTTAGATAATGTAGGATCAGATTCTAGAGTGATGGTATATAAATGACGTTCAAGTGGCGATCTTTCAGTTGACATATAATGCCTAAACATTCAAGTAAAAAAAAAAATAAGAGAATTAATATTCTTATACATTTTTTTTTTTTAAATTTTGAGTTTTTCAAAGATTTGGTTCCAATTTCTTTTTTTTTATTACACTATCTGTCTGTTTCTATCAACAACAAAAGTATTTTGTTCCACCTCCCATTCACCATCCGTTAACCATTTAATTTGAGTTTGATCATTTGTGACAGTAATGAGAGCTAAGTGCATAAAACCTTTATCATTATCAATAACATCTATATAATCTATGGATTCTGTACCATTAGCGTTGATGTATTCACCTAAAAACGACATACTAGGCACTATATCAATCCATCCATCGTCTTTTGGTTGGTATTTACGAATAGTTGCAACATAGCTTGATGAAGATAATTTATTATTATTATCTTCAGCATATAAAAGTTTCACCATATTTGTTAATTCTTGATCTTGGACACGATTTGTTTGTTTGAATAAAAGCGTATTATGTGTATAAGTAGCCCAATGAACGTCTGTAATAATACGATCATAATCATCAAAATCTTCATGACCTTTTTTTGTAGTTATGGGTATATCTGTTGTTAAATTTTTAGTTACCGTAATTGTTTTTTGTGTTGTTAAAGAGTAAACAAATAATGATGCTAATGGATTAGGTGCTCCAGCCTAAAATTATCCATTTTTTTTTTTCATATTAAATCAAACTTGACAAATTTAGATTTCTTTTTCTTCTCATTTCTTCTCTTTCCTTTCCTTTTTTTCATTTTTCCTTTTTTTTTTTTTGATTTTATTTTATACTACCTTTGGATACTTGATGGACTTTTCCGTAGGATAACCATCATCATCTTCAAGGGTATAAAAAGGAATGTGTAATTCAGGTACATCTGTTTCATCTAAACGTAAGTAGGCTAAATGAGTAGCATCAGGTGACCACCATAAAGCAAAATTTTGAGCAAGTACTTCCTCTAACAAGATGTATGAATGCTATTAGATATTATTCTCGAAATCATCATCACCATTATTATTGTTATTATTATAATTATTTAAAAATAAAAAAGAAGGATATTACTACCTTCATATACCCAATCTGGAATACCATTGAATACAGTTGCTGATCCATCAAATGTTATTTGTGTATGTGTTTTTAAATCAGTGATATATAAATTATTTTCCATAACATATGCCTATTATGAATAATATAAGATTATAAATGTATATTTAACAAAAATTAAAATAAAGAATTATATATAACAATCCTTACCACTTGGTGGCCAACAGGGCTCCATACTGCATACGATATTTTTGGATCTGTATCAATAGTTGATGCATTAACTAGAGGAAATAATATTTTATCCTCTTTTCTATAAATATATACATTTGCTAATGTTGAATAACGAAATGCCTATTTTTTTTAATAATTAATATAAATGAATAAGAAAAAAATACATTTTATAAAATTAAAATATGTTGATCTTTATAATTACACTAGTTTGATTAGTCCAAAGCATCATGTATAAATTATCTTTTGAAGATTTAAATTCAGAAACTTCTAACCTTTGTCGTTTAATCATCTATTTAATAGAATAAAAAATTTAATGTTATACTCATTTCATCTTTTTCCTTTATATATATATATATATATATATATATTATTGTACCATATCTTCTGATTCTATTAAAATTTGTTTTTCAGCAGTATCAACTGATTCGATCATTATATTTCTACTATTATAATCAATATAGCTAAAAATACCATCAGAATGTCCTATATATAATATTTATATAATTAGTTGTATATAAATATATAAATATATTTAATTAATAATTTTTTATTTTTATTTTACCATCATCGATCCATACTAAATCTGTCCGTTTAGGCATGAATTCTATTTTTGATATATCCTGTAAATCAATATGATTTCCATTTATGTATGAATTAGTTGAATCTAAATAATATAAACAGTGAAACAATGCACATCAAAAAAAAAAAAAAAGAATAAGAAGAAAGAAATAATAATAATAATAGTAATAAGCATATGATTATATAACTATTTTTATATGTACATAAAATACTTTACTTGGTGCTATACTATTAACAACAACTGTCCATGCAAACCAACCAAGAAGTAAAGTAATAAGAAATAAAAAACAAAGCCATTTTCGTCCTTTATCCTAAGTAAATAATTATAAATACATATACTAATATCAGTATTAAAGTTGTTAATATTATCTTTTTTTTTTTTTACTATTACTTTGGACGTTTGTTGAGGAACAAGTTCCTCTTGAGAAGTATTATCTTCCATAGAAGGACTCATTAATCTTTCGTGTTCATCTTCAAATGAATTATTTAGTATAGAATTATCTTCTTCGTCATTTTTTGCTTCATAAAATACTTTTCGCATCATATTATTATTATTATTATTAAAAGAGGTTTCACTGCATCCACTTAATGAGCTTTCTTCTTCAAAATCGCTGTTTTGTTCTTCTGAAGAAGTTAAAGATGGAATGTTTTGTCTACTATCAACCGTATTTATATATTCATCAACATATTGGTCCAGTGATTGTAAATGAGTGACATTTTGTAAAGGAATGGATGATGTATGCATAAAAAAAAAGAGAGTGAGTGAGTGAAAGTGAAAGAAAAAAAAAGGTAAATACAAATAACACAAAAGAAAACTTAAAAAAGAAGAGAATGATAACCAAAAAAAATTGTTATTTTTAGTATTACAATTAATATTTTAAATACCGAATAGCTTTAATCTTAAAATTTCTGCAAATGATAGTAGATATATATTTCTCTTTATTAATTATTAAAGAAAAAGAAAAAGATATATGAATAAAAGAAAAAGAAACAAATATTTGAAAAGAAAAAAAATAATAAAATAAAGAAAAAAATAACAAAGAAAAGAAAAAGGAAAGATATAAAATAGTTCAGGAGAGATTATTATTATTATTATTTTATATAAACTTAACCATCAGTTAACCCCTTCTTTCAATTTTTAAAATGATCAGAAAAAAGCTCCTATGCAAAACAGAAAATTGGTAGAGGTCTTTTTATTTTATAATCTCCTTAATTTTGAAAAAAAAGTCATTCCCCAATAAGCACAACCAGCATTTATATAGTCTTTTATTATTTTACTGATTATAAACACAATGAAACCAATTTTGTTTTCCTCCCTTTTTATTATTAAACAGTATATATAAAAACAAAATAGCATGGCTTGATATCTGGTATTAAAAATAACCATCTTTCAAGTTTTTTTTTTTTTTACTAATAATGTTATCCCGAAAGAGCATTTTTAAACTATAAAATAGCTAATACCTGATAATGTAAAACGTTGAATACTGGTATTAAAGCTTATAAATTTTCCCAAAATTGACTATTTAAAAATTACAAATAAAACCTGTTTTTTATTTTTTGTTTTATTATTACTATTATTCCTTTCTTTTTTTTAAAATGACATGAATAAACTATTTTCTATGTGATTTTGATGATCGACGGTAAGAACTTTTTTCAGGACTATTTGAACGTCTATGAGAAGATGATGATGATTTACGATGTGATGATGAATGATGACGATGAGAAGAAGGACTTCTAGACCGATGATGATGACTAGATTTAGATGATTTCCTATGTGATGGTGATCGTTGCCTTGATCTAGACCTTGAACGATGTCGTCGATGACTTTTAGAAATTTCATTATCCTCTCGTTCATATCGTTTTGATGTATGTTGGTCATCGCTATCATTTCCATTGCGATGATGATAATGTTTTCTATGTTTGCTATGGTGATGACGCTTATATTTATTATTATCGTTGGATGAAGATGCACTATCAGTTGAAGGTGATCGATATCGATTATTTTTACGTGGCGGTGAAGAAGAAGGCGAAAATGATCTTTTACGTTCAGGTGATGATGATGGTGATCTATATCGTCTATTAGAATTTGAAGTTATAGTTGATTTTTGTAATAAATTGGTATTGCTATTATTTTTATTGTTATTGTTATTATTAATGATGGATGAGTTAAAATCACCAATACTGTCTTGTTGTAAAGCATATTGTTGTAAATCTTCTAATTGTTTTTCTTTTTCTTTTCTTAATTTGTCATTAGCATCTGATTGTACTGTATTTGTTTATTTGTTTTAAGAATAAATAAATAAATAAATAATGTTTTATCTTATATATATATATTTATAAACATAACTTACTAGACTTTTCTAAACCGGCACGCATTTTCATCTTTAATTTTTCCATAGGTGTTAATTTTTTACTTTGAGAATTATTAGTGGTACCAGTTTTTATAGATGAAGTAGTAGCATATTTATTATCGTTTATGATTAATCTATTTATAATAATAATAATAATAATAAAAGGAATGGTTAATAAGAATGCCATTTTTTATTTTATCTTTATCATTTTTCGTATTTTAAGAATAAATAAATAAAAACCTTACTTTGTATCCTTTTGGTTGTGTTTGGGAACTGTAGATTTTTTTTGTTGTGTTTCATCTAATGTCGATCCAAATTCAATTACAAAGTCAGACTGGTTGTCATCATTTTCGGAAGAATCATCATCATCTTCACTACTATCTGTTTCATCATCACTATAACCATCATCGTCATCGTCATCATCATCATAATTTCCATATGTAGGACTACCACGTCTTTTATAGATTGAATCAACTTCATCATTGTTACCATCTTTTATTGAATAGCGTCTTCTTCTTCTACGTTTTCTTTTCCTTGATTTTCTACTACCATCCTTTTTTTGACTTCCATCATGACCCTAATCCGTTTTAATGTATATTTATATATGAAATTTAACTTATTTGAACTTTATTTTGGTGATAAATATATAAATATTTCATTTGATAAAAAAATACCTGCTGTTTCAATTTAAGTTGTTTTAATTCTTCATCACGATCACGTTTTGCTACACGTAATAATCTAGTATAATTTCTTATTCCATATTTCATACCCATTTCATTTAAAATTCTTCTATCTTTTTCTGTTAAATCATTTACGTATTCTAAAATGTCGGTCTGTAATTAAAAAAAATGAATATGTTAAGGATAATAACAATAGAATAAAAATAAATATAAAAGATAAGATATTCATTTTTTTTTAATAAGTGATAAAAAATAAAAAGGATATCATATAATAATTCGGATTCTTGATTTTGTTCATCATTGTTAATTAAAGAATCAGATGCGGAAGTGCCATAATCAAAGCCTATAGTATTATTTTTTGTTTTTCTAAAAAAAAAAAAAAAATGAATAAAAAGTAATAACAATATACAAAAGGAAGATGATCGATTCCACTAACTTTGGATTGATTAATGCAAGTAATGCTTTATGCCTTTCTAATAATTTTGTCCATTCTTCATCAACTGTTGCTAATCTTTCTTTTTCAGTCACTAAATGCATAATTGAAATAAAGTGAAACGAGTTAATTTATTATTATTATTATTATCATTATATTTCATATTTTACTTATATATAAACTTTTATACCTTCTAATCTTTCCGCTTCAACAAGATCATGGTATCTTTCAAAATTTAACTCTTCTCTATCACTGTAATCCTCTTCTTCTTCTATTTTAGTATTTTCATATTTTGGAATATGATCCAATAATGATCGGCCATCAAATCTAAATTATGAAATAAATGCATATATAAAAAATCATAGAATGTTAGTATCATTTTTTTTATTATATAATACAAGATCATATATAATGGTATTCATACCTGTCAATTCTAATATCAGTATCACCTTGCCATGGCATCCTTTTATAAATAATAATAATGGTAATAATAATGGTAATAAGCTCATAAATCCATTTATACAACTAAATGTGCCTTTTTTTTAAGCTTACAAGTTGTTTGTATTTTCATGATAATAATATTGTTCTGCATTTGGGTATAGTTTAATAGTTGATCCAATAATGCGAAGTAATTGTTTAGGGTCACCAAGCTATTTAAATAGTTTATATATATTATATTGGCTTCTTATTTATTTACTTATTTCCTTTTTTTAATTTACCTTTGATTCATAATAAGCACGCCGTCTTTCAGCACGTCTTTTATGATCAGCAATCAATTCTTTCACCTGATATTTTTATTATTATTGTTGTTTATTATTATTTATCATATTTAAAAGATAAAGAGTAATGTGCCATATTAGTAAAATGCAATTCAAATATGTATATAAATATTGTCTATGCTTATAATAAACTTAAAATTTGCATACCCTTTTTTCGTTTGCTTTTGCTTCCTGCCACATTCAACTCTTTTTTAAAAAATGACAAAAACAGAAGAAAAGTAAATAAGAGAGCAGACCAATTTTTTTTTGTAACTTAAACAGAAAATATCTATCGGACTTTAAAATGATGATAAAATGAAAGATAGTTATTTGAAGCACACGGGCTGTATATTAATTCATAGTGAATTGCATTTATTTAATGAGAATATCAAAATGATATTTATATAAAATATAATTACCATATATATATATATATATATATATACACTGATGGATTAACCTTATCATTTGATCAAAAATCTTTTCTTTACATATTATCTTTTTTGAACCCATGCTAATTTTAGTTATCTTTTTTTATTGAGAAATTGTAAAAAGAATGATCGTATGTTGATAATATATATTGCTTTATTATGGAATTTCTTTTTATTTTGATAATTTTGAATCTCTATAATAAAGAGGAATAATTATTGACTAATAATGAAATAAAAATAGTGATGATTAATAATGAGTATGAAAAATACATGTGGGAATAAAAAATAATGAAGAATCAAAAAAAAAAGATATAAACATAAGTATAAAATAGCAAGAAAGAAGAAGAAAAAGAGTAAGCAATAGGAAAAAGAAAGATTAAATAATAATATTTTTAAACTATCGTAAGTAGAGTTTTTTCTAAAAGATATTTTCCTTCTTTATATTTTTGTCGAGAATCATAGGATTCAATCTATAAAACATTTATTAATAATCGGTTTTCTATTTATTTATTATGTACATATATATATATATATTGCTTACATATTTCCAGCCAAGTAAAGTAGAACATAATATACATGAAACAGTGCTTATTTTATGAGTGCCTGATATCATTAATCTAAAATAATAAAAATAAAAAAGATGAGCATATTTTTTAATACTATACTGTGTAACTATTTTTCATTTTGTATTTAAAAAAGTTTGGTTTAGAAATTAAAATCATCTGTTTTCTTTTCTTTTTTATATTACCTTTCTTCATATGATTTATCTTCATCTACATTAACCCTAGAACATTATTAATGACATTAAATGATAAGTAAACAATCTTTAATTGATTGTAATCCATTTATCATTGTAAAAATTAATATTTTCAACTTACACTATTTGAAATAAGTATGCTGCGCCTTGTTGACCAGAAAATTCCTATATAAAAATTTAAAAAATGAAAAAGATGGTTTGTTGTTTTAATATATATAAATATAGTCAATTTTAATTGCATTGTTGTATAGGTTTTACTTTTCCTACGATTTTATCACCAGTAGCTAAATGACTATGACATTTTGAACATCCATATACTTGTTTTCCTTCAAGGTATTGTCTATATTTTAATCCCATTTTTGATTATTTAATATATTTAAAGCTTAAGGGAAAAAAAAAATGAAAAAAGGAAAAAAGAAGGAAAAAAATATGAAAAAAAAAGGATATAAATAATAATAATAAAAAGTTAAAAAAGAGAAAGGAAAATCAAAACGGGAAATGAAATTTTTTTATATATATAATTTATATAGATTATTTTAAATATAAAATACAAAGAATATATATATATATATAATATTTGAATATGTTAAAGTAAAAAATCCTGAGCGCACGTGCTATAAAGAATTTTATCTAGCAGCCAAAGATCTTGTTCTCGTGACATTCGATGATCACCATCTTCCATCAGATGCAAGTATGTCTTACCACAATTGTTGCTTTTGTTTAACCAATCCATCAATTCATTGACTTGGTCCATACTAACATCTTTATCATTTTTACCATGAATTAAATGAATAGGATATGCTATTTGAAGAGGTGGGTGTTGGTTACCATACAAAGATGTAGGTAATACAGATGCTGATCGAGAAGTTTTTAAAAAAGACATTGAAATATCATAATATCCTTCTGTAGCATATTCTGACGGCCTTCTCCACATCCCATTATATATATCCTTTTCTTTGACTTCTTCTTTTAACCATTTTTCTGTAACATCAACAGCACCTCCTATTCCAATTAACCCACATAGATTCACTTTTTGTTGATATGTTTTTAATAGTTGATCACCAATATGTAAAGCTAGCCAAGTTCCTAAACTTTAAATATTAAGATTTAAGATTTTATCTTTTTCTATTTTAAAAAATAAAAAAGGAAAGGAGGAGTATAAAGTGTAAATTTGTATAATATATATATATTTACCTTGCCCCAACCAAAACAATATTTTGTTTTTTTTCATCTTTTATTTTCAATAATAACTGTGTTTCAATAACTTTCAAACCTTCTTCACACCAGTCTTGAATACTTGTTTCTTCTGGGTGATCCCAGGTTAAATAATTAATATTGTTTTTTATAGCCCATTGGTATAAATAAGTACTTTTATTTGATGCTTGAAAACTAGAACGAAATCCAGGTATAAAACAAATAGTTGAAGTTGACTTTACTGTGTGATAAAAGAAAGGAATGTGTGCAAGATACTGTATTAAGTTTAAAGGAATAGACATATTATATATATATATATATAATGGTAAAGAAAAAGTGGAGAAATAGAAAAAAAATAGCCAGCCAATAAAATATCTAGTTCCTTCGGAGTTGAAAAATATTTCTTACTAGGAGGGGATTTTAATTTTTTAATCACTTACTTTTCCTCATTTTTTCATTTTGTATTCGAATCTTTTTTTCAACTTTATTATTATTTTATGTCTTCAAAAAATCACACATATCCGTCAACGTTAACCTATCTTCCACGACGTGAAAGCAATGATGCTAAAATAAAAAAACAATATGCAGCAAATATACTACAGCAATATTCTTTACAAGCATTACACTCTGTTCAAAATCACCAAGTAAATGAAATAATATAAAATATACAAAGCGAATGAATAAACATTGCAATAAATATTAGAAAGTATATTTGAAGTTAATTCGTATATGATTTTTCTATAAAAATAATATATAAATAGAGTCCTGCAAAAACTAGACTAGAAATGATGCGGTAAATACATTAGTTATTATAAATAAATATTAGAATAGAATAAGTAAGGGTTGATGATTAATAATAGTATAAATATATAGGATAATGACAGAACTACCCAAGCCAATAGAAGACAGAATTCGAAATTCAAGTTTATCCACTATCAAAAGTATCAAAGATATGTCTCTTGCATAAAAGGTATTATGTATAGGAGTGTTGAACACGCTCTCAATTTAGATTATTATTAATTACTTTCATCAAACAAAATACTTTATATTTTAATCAGCTATTATTACTTATATTGTTTTAATTATTAATTTTTATTAAAAGTATATACACAAATGATAATATATATCTACTATATATTTAGAGGAATGATGATACTATATATATATATATATATATATATATATTATCTAATAAAAGAAACCAAGGATTTTACCACCAACATGTTTATGACGAGCCTCTTCATGATCCATAATACCATTAGAGGTTGTTAATACTAAATAACCAAATTGACGTGAAGGTAATAAGTTGGATGTCCACTTTTCTAATTCAGCAACATGAATATTGAAACGAGGAGAGATAGCACCACATTTATTTAAACGCCCAATTAATTGAATAACAATCTTTCCAGAGCGATGATCATCAATTATTTCAAATTCACCAATATATCCATGTTTTTGCATCACTGATAAAAATTTAACAATTACTTTTGAACAGGGACGGACAAGAACTTGTCTTTTACCACGTCTTTCAGCATTATTAATGTTATTTAAACAATCATTTAAAACAGAGACACGCATTATTGATATTAAATCTATATGTTTTATTTATTTATTATCAAAAAAAAAAAAAGAAAAAAAATGGATTGGTTAAAAATAAACAGTTATACTTCATATGAGTGTCCAATTTTTTCTTAAAAAAATCAGATTCATAAAAGTATCTGTTCTAGTCTTAAGCAAGTGGCATCAAGAAGTGATCATCTTAAGCTTTGCAAATGACTTTGAGTTTTTTTTAAAATAAACAGATAAATGGATGGATGGATGAGTAATATTAAATGCAAAGTACTTACATATATACTATTATAAGTTGAACTAAATAAAAAAAAAAAGAAAATAAATAAAATGTGATAGAGAAAAAAGAAAGGAAGAAAATAGATCATACAAAAATTTTAATTCTTAAATAGAAAACTGAGTTTTAAAAAAAATTCAAAGCCACCTATATCAAGCACTTTTTTTTCTTCCTTCAATTTTTTTTTCCTTTTTCCTTTTTCCTTTTTTCTTCAGCTTCATATATATTAATTTATATATACAATGGGTAGAATTCAAAAGAAAGGTGTTAAAGGGGCAGCAGCAAACTTTTTGACTCGTCAACAAGCTTTGAAGAAACTTCAAATATCTCTTGCTGATTTTAGGTATTAAAAAAAAAAGGAGAAGAAGAAGAAAAAAAAAGAGGTTATATATTTTATATTAGATCTGTCAAGTATTAATTTATTCATTAAATGTGAATTACTATAGACGTATTTGTATCTTAAAAGGAATTTATCCTCGTGAACCTCGTAACAAAAAGAAAGTCAACAAAGGATCTTCAGCACCAAACACATACTACTATGCTAAGGATATTCGATACCTTTTACATGAACCTGTATTAATCAAATTCCGTGAATATAAGGCCTTTGCAAAAAAATTAAACAGATTATTCCATAAAGGGGACATTTCTAGTGCTAAATCACTTACTGAAAATAATAGACCTGTTTATACTTTGGATCACATTGTTAAAGAGAGGTAAATGATTTTATTATTACTATTATTATCATTATTGTTTAATAATAATAATGCTGATGAAGATGCTGTTGATTATAATAATAATAATAATACTAATTTTATTTTTTATTTTTCTTTTATCTTATTTCATTTCTGATTTTTTTAAATAGATACCCAACCTTTGTGGATGCTTTACGTGATTTGGATGATGCTATTTCTATGTTATATTTATTCTCTCGATTACCTGTAGATAATAAAGTAAAAGCTAAAACTGTAAAAACCTGTCAAACACTTATTGCTGAATTTCAAAACTATGTGATGAACGCAAAATGTTTAAGAAAGGTATTCTTCTCTATTAAGGGTATTTATTATCAAGCTGAAATTAAAGGTCAAACTATTACTTGGATTGTACCATATCAATTTTCACAAGATGTAAGTTTTTAAAGTTTTTTTTTTTTATTTTTATTTTAAAAAGGTCAAAAGATAAATAAAAAAATAAAAAACTTATATATATTATTATCATTATAGATTCCTTCCGACGTAGATTTCCGTGTCATGACAACCTTTTTGGAATTTTATACAACTTTAATGGGATTTGTTAATTATAGATTATACAATGAACTTAACATGACTTATCCACCTAATTTAGAAAAAGATGCATTCAAACTTGATAGTGGATTAACAGACAATGATAAAGTTGCTAATAATAATAATAATGAAGATAATGAAGACAATAATGATTTGGATGAATTTAACACAGCAGATAATAAGGATGATGATAAAACAGAATCTGGAGCTGCCGTCACATTAAAACAAATTCAAGAAGCTTCCAGCGAAGTTCATTCTTTACAAAAATTATTTAAAAATCACGTATTCTTCCTTTCAAGAGAAACACCTCGTTATGCTTTAGAATTTATGATTCGATCTTGTGGCGGTGAAGTTAGTTGGGACTCTATTGTAGGTGGAAATCCTCCATTCCCTGAATCAGATGAACGTATTACTATTCAAGTTTGCGATAGACCTAAAGTAAATAATCGTGTACTTTCACGCACTTATGTTCAACCTCAATGGGTAGCTGACTCTCTTAATGCTCGTAAATTAATTAAAACTTCATTGTATGCTCCCGGTGAACTTTTACCTCCTCATCTTAGTCCATTTGTTGAAGCTAAAGAAGGTGATTATGTTCCTACTACTGGTATTGAATCTGAATCTGAAGAAGAACAAGAAGAAAAAGAAGCTGGTAATGCTGAAGAACAAGAAGAAGTCAATGACGAAGATGAATATGAAAGAGATCTTAAGGCTGAATCTGATGGTATTACATTCTCTGAATCTAACACTGATAATAAGAAGGGTGGCGATCATACTGGAAAGACAGAAATGAAGAAGAAGAAACGTACTGAAGCTGAAGCTGAAGAAGAAGATCAAAAAGAAATGGCTACCGTTATGATGTCCAAGAAGAAACGTAAATTATATAACCGTATGCAAGCTAGTAACCAAAAGAAAGCTGATGCTGTTGAAAAATTACAACGTAAAAAGAAAGCTTTGGAATCTAAAAAATAATTAGAGAATCATAAGTATATCTTTATGTTATTTTCACTTTTTTTTTTAATTATTATTATTATTATTATTTAACAACTCATATTATTTAACCTCCCATTTATATTTAACAATATATTGTTCAATGTTAACATAATGTATTCAAAAAAAAAACATATTTATCATTCATCTTTTTTTTATTATTATTAATTTTATTTTTATCATATCAGTTTTTAATTTCTCATTAAATAAAAAATCATGTTTATAAAAAATTCATACAGAATATGAACCTATATGAAATTAAAGTAAACTGCTCTCTAAATACTAGATTTAATTATCAACAAACATAAATTATTTTTATTTTGGATATATATAGTTCTGCTGATAATTATTAGTGATATTGATACTGAAGTGGGCGATGACCTTGATAATTAAGGTAAAAGTATATGTTGTAAATAATATACATATATGTATATATATATATAATCTACTAATACAACTGAGATGGTTATGTAGATGTATGAGTTAATTTTCCTTCCTTTATTATATATTTCCTTCATTTATATACTATTACTGATGATAACACCAGCTCCTACTAAGTGTTGTTTTAATGGTTTAACAAGGTATTATAGGTGGGATTAGATGAATTTATACCTTAACGCGGTTAATCCTGTTAATCAAGACTTTCAGTCTTGAGAGCTAAAACAAATCCTTTATTATTATATTTATTAAATTCATTGCTATTATTAATAATTGTAGTATTAAAAGTAAATATTTTTTATTTACTCATCAAGTAATTTTTTTTTGTATATAAGCATGTTTATTAATGTTCAAAGAATTTATATAAATAATAATAGCAATAATAATAAATTGAAGAGATGAAAAGTAAAAAAAAAATTATGTAATGAAAAAATTAGGTATTTAAATATAAAATGAAATATAAAATGAAAATAAAATAAAAAGTAGTACCACCCATTTATTTCACTTTATTTTCGTTTTTATTCCTTATATACTATTACTATTACTATTACTATTTTTATTTATTAACTTGCCTTGAATACTTAACATTAGATTATTTGCCTATCTTGTTTTCCTTTATTTTTCCTTTCTTTTAAATTCTGTGAAAAATTACATAAAAAAGGGAGTATAAAAAAAGAGAAAAAAAACATTCTCCTTTTTATTCCTTTTTTTTTCTTTTCCAATATGCATAAACTAAAAAACCATTTACACATAAAAAAGTATGAAGGCAAAAGAAGCAAAAAAGAAAAAATTAAAGCGTCTACTTTTTTTCTTTGATTTCTCTTATTTAAGCCAAAAGAGAAAGATATAATATATCTGAAATTATAACTCACTAATAATCTTGCTTGCTTGTTTGCTTATAATTATAGATAAAAAAAAAAACAACATGAAACTATAAAATATATATGTATGTATAAAAGATCTTTTTTATATAAATCAATTAAGTAAAATAAATAAATGTGTGATATAATAAATAAAAGAAGTATAATTTCATTTAATAAAAATATTGATTGTGTTATATATATGGAGAAGTAATTAAATAAAGCAAAGAAAAGTAAAGTGAAAAAATGAGTATATGAAAAATATTTTTAACATAAACAGAAAATGGCTTACAATATATGATCAGGTAATTTTTAAAACTCAGTAAAAGGTTTAACAAAGTAGTATGTATTTAGTATCATTTTATATGATATAACATAATAAAGAAGATGATGATAATTATATTTATAATGAAATTTATATGTATTTACTAATGCATAAATATTTTATACTCAGCATGATTTTCATTTTACTTTTTTAAGATGTAACAATCATACCCAGTTTAGTGCGATTATTTATTACGTATGATTATTTCTTTTGTATATATGTATATATATAATAAATGCCTTTGGATAGAATTAGATAATATACTAAAGAATGATCACTATTACCATCATTTTGTAAAAAGTTTTTATCTTAATATTAATCAAGTGGAGTTATAATTTTTCTGATAAAAAATAATTTGTGATTTTTTCATCTTTCTTCATTCAATATATTAATAAATATAAATATTGTAAAAATTAAAATATAATAAAATACTCCAACCAATTGATAATGGGGAAATACCATCTCTTTTTTTTTTTTCTTTAATTAGAATAAAGAAATTATTTGGATAATAAAAAAAAACCATTAAAAAATGACCAGTTTAGATTCGGATTTATAAAAATACAAAACAAAACAAAATATAAGGATGACTTGATTTAGAAAAATAAAAGAATAAAATGATAACTAAATAAAATATATAGTATTTTATATAAACCTTTAATTACTAATAGTAAGTTTGCATAAAAAATAAAAAAAAGAGAAAGAGAAGATTAAAATTTAACAAATTTCGTGCCTTGCTTATATTTTAATCGGAACCTAAGAATGTGACTGACTTTTAACCAAAATTGGTGTCTTCATTTATTTTTTTTTCGTTGTTTTTGTTTTCGTCTGTCTCTCTTTTATTGACTTTAATATATTTCTTACATTAATATTTTAAATATGTTTTATTCTAGACGTCTTTTACAAGCTGCCACCAAGGTATTAATTTATTTTATTTATTAAAAAAAAATAAGAAATATATAAACAGTATGTACTTTTTTTATTTCACATCAGCTACATTACTATATGGAATAAAAATAATAATAATATTTTATTTGGACTTTTAACAATTTGTGAATATATACAATATAAAACACATACACACATACAACATATAAATAGATATAAATATATGAAACGAATTTTACATGATAATAATAATAATAATAGTAATAAAAAATAATTATATATATACACATATAGGTAACTACAGGTTTAACAGGTATTCCAGTACACCCTAATCCTCGTCCTCATTTAATTCAAACCTATAACGAAACTTTATCAGTCTTATCACGTTTCCCTGCACATGCTGTTTATCGTCAAGCTACTGAATCTTTCACAAAAAACCGTTTAACTATTGTTGAATCTACTGAAAATGTTGAAGAAATAGAAACAAAGATTGCTGGTGGACAAATTGAAGAACTTATTTTACAAGCTGAAGATGAACTCAAGTTAGTTAATAAAATGGAAGAATGGAAACCTTGGGAAGAACTTGAAGTTCCTATTCCTGATAACGGACAATGGGTATATCCTGCTAACAAAGAATAAATACACTAAATATAAAAATAAAGATTATAAAATATATAATAATAAATAAAACATATAAACATATAATATATAATTATTATCATTTCATTTTTCATTTTTTTTATATATATTTATATATGGTTTTGCTGAATACAACAATGATATCAACATTCTTTTTTTTTTTGTAAAAAATATAAAACGCTTTTGGAGTTACGCATAAAATAAAAAAAAATGAATGAAAAAAGTGAAAAATGAAAGTGAAATAAAAAGGAAAAAGGAATTTGACACCTAATTGAATTAAAACAAATGGATATCAAACCTACATCTTTGTATTAGTGTATAGAGAATAATGGAAACTCCCTTTTAGATGATACATATTTTATTTATAAATATATAAAATAAACTAAGTTGAATTATGTTTTATTTTATAATTGTCCTTGTAAATAAATCAATCTTACATGGCATAAATTAACTTATTAATGCAACAACTTAATAAATATATATAATATATACAACTATGGTAATATATAAATATATATATATATAAAACTAATAGATGATCATGCTATATATGTTTAAATCAATTTATTTAATATAGATATATTTACTTTTGAAAATAAAAGAAAAACAATCAAAAGAAAAAGCAAGAAGAAAAAAAAAAATGAAAAAAAGGTGTGAAAATATGTATTATTTTGTGTAAAATAAAATACACATATGAACCTGTTCTATATTGGAAGGAGTACCAAGATTGAATTAAGAACCAAACCCAATTAAGGTATATACCTCACAAATTCTACCTATAAAAAGTAACCTTTGTACTACTAATATATATTTTTCATTTGTACTTTAAAAAAAATGATGGTAACAGTTGATTTTTTAAATTTAAATTTATCATTTAATTGATTCTATACTATTAAAACATAAACAAATAAATTTATTATTTTTTCAATTTTTTTAACCTTATGCTTTATATATATATATATATATATATATATGTATATAAATACAAATACATATAAAATAACCATGATCGTCACCATCATCTATAATCATATACAAAAACTGTAATATTCTTGAATTTTCTTTTTTATTAGGCCTGTCAAAAAATAAAATAAAACATTAAATTGATTTTTATTTTTATATTACTTTACGGGAAAAAAACATTAATTAAAGAGTAATAATGTAAAAAAAGATTATATATAAAAAAGGTTTACTATAAAAAATAAATAGATGATTGATTTTCAAAATGCATTTTGTTATTTAAAAGGAGATACTGTAAAAAAAAATAGGGGGAAGAGAAAGAGAGAAAGAAATATGTATGAATATAAAAAATAAATAAATAAATCAAGATTAGAATACAAAAGCAATTACGGCAACAGCACTTAAAGCAAAAGCAGTTTTAGTAGTTAAATCAAAACCACTCATACGAGTAGCAGAGTTACCAGCAAAGATATTAGTAGGAGAGCTTGATGAACCAGAACCAGTCTTTGAAACAGTAGCGGAAGCAAGAGGTAAGACTTGGATAGGGATATTCATATCAGCACCATTGGCACTGAATACAACATTATAAGAACCAGCAGAGATAGTAGTAGGGATTTGATAATTATAAGAGTGTTCATAATAAGTGGTATTACCATTTTGTTTAGCAGAAGCAGCAGTTTTAGAGACGTCAGCACCAGCAATAATTGGAAGGTTAATGGTAGCATTACCTCCGCTGGGAGTAGCGGATACAAGGTTAATATTAAGAGTGATACCTAAAATTATTAATAATAAAAATAAAAATAATAATAATTAGATATACGCTTATATATATCCTATTTCATTTTTTATAGTATGAATCTCAAAATATGAAAACAAATTTATTTACCAGAAGTATCTACGTTTTGGAATAATTGATAGGTACAGGGAAGAGTTTGACCAATAACGTAAGGGAAGTTGGCTTGTGGAGAAGAAACATTAAAAACACCAGTAGGAGAGGTTACTTGAGCGCAAACAGTAGCAATGGTGGCAGCAACAAATGAAATAACTGAGAACTTCATTCTTATTATTAAATTAAGTGATTAAAAAAAAAAAAAAGAGGTATATATGATAGAAAGAAAATAAAAAAGTAAAAAGGAGGTGAAAGAAAAACGAAGAAAAGGGAAAAGGGGAAAACAATTTTTTTGAAAATATTTTATTCGTTAAAAAAAGAGAAAAGAACGTGTGGTAATCAAATATTATTTATAGTCCTACAACACCCATATTTGGTAAACAACAGCTTTTTTTATTTTTACAATCATGTATATATATATAAAACAATTTAAATATATCTCTATATTAAATTAAAGAAAAAGAATATTTATCATTGGTTACTATATAATATATCACTTTCTTTTTTTATTTTATTTTTACCTTAAAAAAATACTTTCCTTCTTCTTTCCTTTTATTTATCTCTTTTTTTAAAATATGTATATTTATAATTAACGTTTAAACTTTGTTTATGATTTATTTATTTTTTCAAAAACCTTGAATGTTTTTGATTAAGCGGAATATCAAATTCATTATGTCAACCAATTTCATTTGATTGGTTTAAAAAATATAAATATAACATAATCAAATTTTTTTTTATAGTTAATCATTTTTATTATTATTATTATTATTATTATTATTATTATTATTATTATTTACACTGAAAATGTCAATTCTAAAAAAAAAAGAAAGCAAAAATAATATACAAGATTATTTTTTTTCTTTTTCTTTCTCTTGTCAGCGCATCATTTAACCAAAATATATATATAAAAAAGGTAATAATAAAAAAAATAAAGCATTAAAAATAAAAAAAGAGAGAATAAGAAAATAGGGTCTCCGCACAAACATTGATCATTAAGAAAAAAAGAAAAAAAAAATAAAGAAATAGAAGGGAAAGATGTGAGGTGATTTTAAAAATGAAAAAGAAATGATGTCATGATAAATAAATAAAGAAAAAAAATGCAGAGTAAGTTTTGTACGTTATATATAAACTTAAATAAGTAATTTTTCAATTTGATTCTTGATAGATAAAATTTGAGGTTTTAAATCAGAAGCTTCATTGGTAGTAACGGAAGCAGAAATAACGGAACGAGAAACACCACAAGCACGACCAAGAGCAGTCTTGGAAGGAACAAATACATAAGGAACGTTTTTATCTTCACATAATAAAGGAAGATGTAAAATAATTTCAAGAGGTTCGGCATCAGCTATATAAAAATAAAAGAAAAATAATAGTAATTAATATATGTATATTATTTTTATTTTTAAAAGGTATATTTGATGATGATTTAATTATTAACATTATTATTATGTCAGGAAGACTAATCGTTGTACCACACATAGAAGAAAAAAAGTGGTAAACTTTTTTCTACTGATAGCGAATACGGAGCAAATTTTCATCATAATTATAATAATAATCATAATATAAATATCTGTATATATAAACTATCTACGCCACTAAAAGACGACTTTCATATACATATATTCTTGTCTATATATATATATATATATATATATTTAAAAAAGAAAAAAACTTACCAGCCATAACAATGAATTCAGAAATACCACGATTAAGAGTCTTGGTAGCTTCGTTAGCACCCTTCTTTAATTGTTTGTAGTGAGAGGCTTGTTGTACAAGATCGAGAATGGTGTTGGTTAAAGCAGCATCGGCAAGAGGGAAAGCTCTAGGATTAACAGACTATTATTATTATAATAAAATAACAAAAAGTAAAGAGTAAATAAAATAAGCATTTACTGATAGAGTACCCTTTTTATTATTAAAACAAAGAAAAGTTTTAATATATATATTTATATGTATAATTTACCATGATTGATTATTATTTGTATTTGATTGATAGATTAAAAAAGAAGAAGAGGGAAAAGAAAATTTTTTTTTAAACACGCTTTATGAATAGAAAAAAATTTTTATGAAAGAAGTAATGACTGTGTTTTTTAGAGAAACTTTAAACCCAGCCTGCTTTAATTCGAATTTTGAATATTTATTTGTATACTTTGTATTGTAAAATTATCATGTAGCACAAGAATTTCATCTAAATATTTTTTTTTTCAGACTGTCTAAATTCAAGCGGAAAAACTGTATAAAAATTATACGTTAGAACTAACTTCAATTCTTTTACATTTCCATTTACAGTTATACATATATTTTAAAAAGAAAGAAATAAAACGAGAAACAGCAAATAAAAGAACTGGTATGATATTTTTAGATTACAGCATAATAATTATTTTATTTTATGTAGAAATGATAATTAATTAAATAAAGAGATTATTTTTAAAAAAGCATTACAGCTGTAAAATTCTTAGTTTTTTTTTGATCAAGGGAAATTTAAATAAAAACTAGTTGGATCAAGATCACTTTTTTTATTTATTTTGGTGGTTCTTTTATTTAAAAATCTCCGTCCTGTTTTATTATAAAAATGGAGGAGTCTGAAGCCACAAAAAAAAGTAAGAGGGAGTGAAATGAATTTCCGCTTTCCTTTTTCGCTCTTTTTTCTTTTCCCTTTTCTTTTCTTTTTCTTTATTAATGGTTATTAACTAAAAATATATATATATGCCTTTCTTTGGTCAAACAGGAAGAGCAATATTTAAAGGTGGAATATTTACTTTTCAATTTGCTTGTTTCGTGCATCTATTTAATCAATATGTTGCAGAATTAACTTTTGTATGAATAAAACATATATATATAAACCTATTTAATATATATATATATATGTATATAATAAATAAAGGTAATAATACTTTATTATTAATATTTAATATATGGACATATATATATATATATATATATCTTAGTGTGTAGGACCATCAATGTTACCAACTTTTAATATGACAGGTGACGTTGTCCTCGTAGAACATATAACTCAACGATTCAAAGCTTTACAACCGGGTGATGTTATTGTTTGTGTATCACCTGCTGTACCTGGAAGACTTGTTCTTAAGCGTATTCTTGGTTTGGTAATATACATATATATAAAAGAAATATAAAGAAAAAAAAGACTTTCATAATGTATATAGATTTCTTACGCTTATATATATATATATATTAGCCTGGTGATAATATTTGCGTTGATCCTACAGTCTCAGAAAGAAAGTATATTGATGTAAGATATAATAACAATAAAAAAGTATAGAAAAAAGAAATCGAGAATATTTAATTTTTTAAATCATTTATATATATATATATATATATATATATATATATATATATTAGATACCTAAAGGACATGTATGGGTAGGTGGAGATAATCTTAGTAATTCTACCGATTCAAGATCTTATGGTCCTGTTCCGATGGGTTTAATCAGAGGAAAAGTGATTGCTAGAGTAAATGATTATATAAAATATACTAGATATTAAAAAAAAAAAAGAGAAAAATGATCGTCATTGTTTATATTTGTATGTATATTTATTTTTATTTTTAGGCATGGCCAGAATTTTGCTGGATTAAAAATAATTTTACACCAATAAATATCAACAAATCTTAACATATTTTATGTAAAAATAGAAAGAAAGAAAAATATAATAAAGATATCCAACAATTCACTTTTTTTTTTGTACAGTTTATATATAAATTCGTCATCAATCAATCAATGATTTATGTTGTAAATTAGTGAATATACAATATCATTTTATATCTTTTTATCATCATATTTTTTATTATTATTCAGATAATTGCTGATTTGAGATAGAGATAAGGAGTGAAATAATAACGAAATTAAATTTGATCATTTTGCATTCTTTCTTTCTTTTTTTTATCCAATCTATATATATGTGTGTATTTGATGAAAAATAATAAAAATAAAAAATGAATGCATTAAGTAATTATTATTATAATTATTATTATTATTATTTAAGTTGAAGATATTTCAGGTGGGGGAGCAGTTGTTAATAAAGTTTCAGCAGCACGATTTAAATCATGTCGTGATGATATTAGCGCATCAATCACTACCTGTCTTGAACAATGAGGAAACATGGCAATTAAAGCTTCAATATTTTCATTAGATGGTGGCATCTAAAATAAATTAAAAAGATAAAATTAAAATTCAAAATATGAATTAAATAAAATATCAATATCATTTATATATATATGACTTTTTACCTCTGCTTGCACATTTCTTTGTCTCATATTACTAGAAGAGGAATCATATCTAGAACTACTACTATTATTATTTAATTGGGTGGGTGATGGTGAGGATGATGTTGATGAAAAGTGTCGTATAGGTGATGTTGTACCAAGAAGAGGGATAAGATAAGTGGATGAAAATGAACGAATCCATTGTGGAAATCTCCATTTTTGAATATTACAAATATTATTATTATATACCATTCCCGTTAATAATCCACAAACACATGAAATAATAGATGTTGGCATACGTTGAGCAAGTAACTATTTTTTATATGAATAAATAGACAAATAAATGAATTAATAAATAAAGTCTATAAATACATGCATCTATTTTTTTTAATAAGCTTACTTGAAAAGCAGCTGCATAAACATAAGTTTTATCATTTATAGTCATAGATAAAAATGGAAGTTGATTAGTTTGTGGTATAATAATATGATATTGATATAAGATAGCGAAGATGAGTGCATAACTAAAAAGAAAAAGAAAAAAAAGTTATATTTTATGATTCAATTTAAAAAAAAAAAAGCATATATAAAAAATAATAAAATAAAATAAGCTGTTATATATGTATAAACTTACGGTCCACTAATAGAGTATCGACCATTGAAAGCAGTATTTGCAATTTGTTGAAGAAAAGTAGATACTACAATCGAAATAAATACAAGTGCCTTTATGTATATACATAGATACATAGATAAAAAAAAAAAATATTAATATTAAAAAATGGATTGAACACTATTCTTATTTCATTGTTTTAATATATAATAAATATATTACCGCAAATTTAGAACTACCATATCTTCTTTCAATAACCCGTAATCTATATATTAACCAAGTTCCAACCACCGTTGAACCAATACTTGGGAATATCCACTGAGAAGATATATTTTGTAATACCTAATAGATACATAAAAATACAATATAAATAAATATGTTTTATTCCATTTATTTTTATTAACGCGTGTATATATACTATATGCTTATTTATTAATTTACCGGTTGATGAGTACTTGATAAAGTAGTTGATTCAAATAATGAAGCTAAAGTAGAACAACTACCAATAACAGTAACTAAAACTTTTGTTACTGCAGCATTTCGAAATCCTGTTACATAATAGATGAAAAAGAGTAAGTTTACTTTGTATTATATCATTTATATTCATTGAAAAATAAAGTATATATATATATATGCTTTATTTTGTTAAAAAAAAAATAAAGTACCTGAAGGACCACTAGTGGCCATTATTAACTATATAATAATAATAAATTTATATTATAGAAAAATAGGAAGGAGAAAGAAAGAAAAATAAAGCCTAAAAAAAAGAACACCTGTTCTGGTTTTTATTTTCTACTTTTTATACATTAAATGTATTTTTTAAACACCGCACAATTAGGATTTTGCCATATTTGATTTTTCTTTCTTTTCTTCCTTTTTTCTTTTACCTTTTATATTATTATTGTTATTTATTACTATTGTTTTATATTACTATTACTAAATACAAATTAAAATTAATAATAATATTAATAAATTATATAAATAAATTATGTTTGGAATACAAAAAAGAGTATTTATAAAAGTACTTATAGTTTCAGCAATATTTTCTATACTTGGACTCGGGCTATTAGCGATATCACCATCGAATGTTACAGTATGGAATACATCAAATACCTGGCGATATAAACCTTTACCTTTACATCATCCTAATCCTAATTTTAAAGCAGTCTTTGTTACGTTTACAAAAGGAGATAGCGAATCACTTACCAATTTACGATTTACTATTAGAGAACTCCAAGATAAATTTAATCATAATCATTTTTATCCATATATTATTTTCACTAATGAACGTTTATCAGATAAGTTTAAGGAATCAGTATCTACTTTAACAAAAAATAATGTTGTGTTTGAAAAATTAGATAAAAATATGTATGGTGAATATCCTTTGTTTATAGAAAAATCAAAAGCTAAACAAGCTCGTAAGGATATGGGTGAAAAGGGAATTATTTTTGGTGATAGTGAAGAGTATCGATTTCAAGCTAGATTTTTCTCTGGATTAATATTCACGTAAATATATATATATAATAAAATAAAAAGATAGATATAAATGGATAAAAAAAAAGAAAATAGTAGAAGAAGAAGAGTAAGGTTATTCATTTTTATTATTATTATTATTGTAGTCATCCTGCACTTGAAGATATAGATTATTATTGGCGTTTTGAAACAGGCACTGAATATCCATGTGATATAAAATTTGATCCATTCCAATATATGAAGGATCATAATAAAAAACTTTCATTTTCCATATCCTTATATGAATATGCTGAAACGATCCCATCTTTATATTCAACATTCCAACAATATGCAAATAATCATCCTGCTGAGATTCATCATGCAAATGAACCTGATTCTTTATGGTCTTTTATTACTGATCCATCCACCGAAACTTTTAATAATTGTCATTTTTGGACTAATTTCCAAGTAAATAATAATAATAATAATAATAATAATAATAATGATATATATACTTTTATATATATTGATTATTATTATTATTGTGATTGATTGATTAATTATTTTTTTATTTATATTTATATATATTCTATTAGATTGCAGATTTGAATTTCTTTAAAAGCCAACAATATATGGATTACTTTAATTATATTGATCAATCTGGTGGTATATTTTATGAAAGATGGTAATATAAATAATGATACATAGTTGATTAATATGATTTGTTTGTTTGTTTGTTTATTTTAATTAATTATTATTATTATTATTATTATTATTATTTGCTATTATATATATTTATATATTTCAGGGGTGATCCTGTTATTCATACTCTAGGTGCTACTTTATTCTTAACAAAAAATGATATACAATTTTGGGACGATATCTGCTATCGTGTAGCAGGCACTTTTACTCATTGCCCAGCAGATAAATCTATATGGGCTAGTGGTACTTGTCGTCCTGAACAAAATTTTGACGATCAAAATTATAGTTGTTTACGTTTTTTTAAAAATAATTGATATTATGTATTAGAAAATTAAAATAATAATAAAAAAGTACAGTTATTATCTCGGTGTTCCTTTTCAATGAAACTATAAAATAACGATGATCTTAAACACCTTCAAGAGTAGTAGCAAATATTTAAATAATATGTTTATATAATATTATAAATGATAATATATATATATATATATATATATACCATCATCAAAAAAAAAAAAAAAATCAATAAATAATATATAAATGCACTAACTATTTATATATATATTTAAAAGGAAAATAGAATTAAGAATTAATAATTAAATGGAAATATCGAAAATAAATAAATAAAAGAAATATTATAGATAAATAAATAAGTAAATAAATAAATGATGTATATATATATATATATAAATAAATAAATAACCCTTTAGAGATTTAACAAACCAGCTGTTCTCTATGAGAAGATTCTTCTGTTTTTGTAGTAGCAGCAGCAGCTTGAATTCTTTTTGTTTCTAAAGCAATAGGAGAAACACGAAACCAAGAAGACATCAAATTAAAATTGATTTTAAGCATGACCGGTAAACTAAAAGATTTTGATTTTAAAGTAGGATTAATGGACCAAGAGTTTACTTTTTTTAACTGTTCTTTAATTCCCACCATTGTAGAACTTTTTAACATGACTTCATATAAAGTGATTTTCCAAGAAACTTTATTTTTAACCCAATCATTAATATCAATAGTATTTCTTGCCATATCACGAATTTTCTTTAATACAATACGAGAAGGGTAATTATTATTTTGATTATTATTATTACGATAGGGATAAAAAGCCAACAGCATACGATCTAATGAAGTTATGGAAGAGGGTGATGATGATGATGTTGAAATAGATATATTATCTAATGACGATGATTTTATTTTTTGTTGAAGTAAATGACATAATTTTTCATATTTTGGATCCATTTTTAAACTTAAAGAGACAGAACGATCATAATGATGAAGAGGAGATGAAAGAGTAGATGAAGAATTAGGATGGTTTTTCTTTTTCTTATTTCCTAAAAGAGATTGGCTTAATTTATTATTATTATTATTAATATTCTTCTTTTTATTTGAAGAGGGTGACGATGATTGAATATGATAACCATTAAAAGATGGAGGAATTAAAATAGAATGATATTCTTTCATGATTTGTTGAACATATTCTTTAACATGATCAACGGTTTCCCATTTATTTTTGTTGGTTGTATCATTCCCACGTTGGATTTCTATATTTGGAATCAAGGCAATATGAGGTGCAGATGAATGAGTATAATTCAAGCCAAACCTAGTGAATAAACGGTCTTGAAATTCAGCTAAAGAATGAGCTAAACTTGAATTTTCTTCAGGTTCTAAATAAAGAGCAAATGTACGTTGTTCATGAGTAACCGTGACATTTTTATAAAGCCTTTGTTGCTGTTGTTGTTGTTGATAATGTTCATTTAAAGTATCTAATGAGAATGGTAATGGTTCAAGCTGAAAATCTGTAAAATGAAGAAATTCGCTTTTATTGGAAATCCGAATACTATCTCTATTACAACCATATAATTTTTCACTGGCTAAATCAGGTGCACTGTTAATAGATTGTTTATCATCTTCAAAATCAATGGTTGACACTGACATTGTTAAAAAAATATTCTTATTTTTAGGTTTTTAAATATCAAAAAATATAAAAGAAGGAAGGAAGTGAAAGAAAAAAGAAAGAAAAAGGAAAGAAAAGGGAAAGAAAAAGGAAAGAAAAGGGAAAGAAAAGAAAAGGTTACAAAAAATTATATCTACCTAAACTTAAAAAGAGAATGAGAGAAAAAAAAAAAAGGAGCATATAAAAAAAACTTTCCCCATTTTTTTATTTTTCACTATAAAGAAATATTTTAGCACATAATATAAAAAAAGAAATATGTTAATTGAATAATGTATATGCTACGTCATTTTTTATCGATTTTACTAATTTTATTCTTTACTTTACTTTATATAAATATAACAATAATGCTTTTAATAATAATAAATAGAAAAAAGGATCTTTCATTCTTTAAAAAAATCCATATTTTTTCAGTTATTCTTTTTTTATTTATTTATTATTAAGGAGATAATTATTTAGATAGTAAAAAATAGTTAATGATATATTTGTTTTTCTCTTTTTTTTTCTTTTACTATACCTGTCAAAATCTAGTCATTGTTCTCCTATTTTATATTTTGTGTAACTATTAGTTAAAAACTATAATATCAACATCGATGGCTTTCACACGCTATGTACATAAATTACTTCTAGAAATTAATATACGTTTACTACTATCATTATTATTCTAAGATAACAAAGCTTATAAATATATATATATATATATATAATGACTTGTTATATAATAAAAAAAATAGTAATAAGATGTTAATAATAATAATAATTAATGATCTATGATAATAAAATAAAATAATTAACTGAGAAAAAAAGTCAAGTTATGTTAGAAATATGTAAAGAAATTAAGAAGTACACGAGTCACAAATATAAATTTATATACTTATGCATGCTTATTATATTTTGGGATTAAATAATCATGGTAACCTTTTTTTTTATGACCAAAAAAAAAAAAAGAATGGATGATTCATTTTTTACTTACAATAATAATAAAAATGATTTTCATTCTATAAACGAATACTTTTTTTGCTTTCTTTTTTGATTACCATATCAATACTAACGTTTTTCTATCCTTTAATAATCATAAGTGTTACACCATTCACATTGGCACCAAAAAAGGAAGTGAGATAAGTTTGAAAATTGTTATAAGAAACAAATGCATTACTCTGGTTAAATTATTTTATTTTATAAAAACAAAAAAAATGAAGAAAAAAAAAAGGAAATGGTGAAATGAACATTGTTCAAAAAGGTAATGTCTATTTTTTTTTCTCTGTTTTTCTTTTTATCTTTTTTTTTCCTAATCTATTAAAGCTGATTAATAACAAAAAAGAAAAAAAATGGTGAATTCATTTTTCCAAAGTCATGACTTTTTTTTTGACTTGTAAAAAAAAGGGGGGAGGGAGGAATAACACTAAGGACCAAGTATAAAACATATGTATGTATATATAAATAATCAATATATATATATTGAACTTTTTCGAAGGGCTTACATAATAATAGTGATAAAAGGGTGACCAAAAAGAAAAAAAAGAAAAAAAGAGCGAGATAAAAAAAAAAGAATTAATATTGAGTATAAGCTTGACTTGCTTGACTACGTAAATCAAAATCTTGACTAAGAGCTGATATATCTTGTGATTTATAATCATCAAAAGCAAAACCATCTTGACTCATTAATCCAGATATACCACCATTTCCATTATTACCATTGCTGTTATTATTATTATTAGGTCCAGATTGACTTGCCATTTCTGACATAAGTCTTAAACGATCACTTTGTGATAATGCTAATCCCATAGATGCTTGACTACTATAAAAGTTTTGTGAAGAGATAGTATTACTATTACCCCATCCAAATGCATGGTTAGCAAAAGTAGATGATCCAGGAATATACCTTGATTGACTTTGTGAATCTATATGCTGTTTATAATTCTTTCGATTAATAACACTTGATTGTGATAAATCTTGAGTGAAAGGACCTGTAGCTGAAGGAATGAATGGAATACTGATTTGAGATGATGGTACAGATCCAAGATCAGATGGAATATAGCCAACAGGATCATGAGTACTCATAAATTCCTGTCCAAAAGCACGGTTACCACGTCGACCTAATATTAATAAAATTGATTTAATCATCATCATCTTTTTTTTGAACCCAATAATAACTCAATATATATATTACCTTCATTAGCTGATGGTGTTTTTGCAAATACTTCACGAGCATCAATTTGATGTGCTAAACCTTGACGGAATTTATCATCCTTATTATAAGTTTTACGTGGTTTGTTAAATTGAATCATTGATACACGAAGATTATTTAATGCACCATCTACTAAACAAGCCTTTTCTTTATAATGTACCAAAAGATGATGCCATAGTGGATGCTAAAAAAAATTGAAATAGATAAATTTCAATTATATTAATAAATTATTAATCGTTTTCTTTAATTCCTTTTTTTTTTTTTCTTTTTTTTTTTTCTTTTTTTTTCCTTCTTTTTTTATAAGAAATATATATTTTTTTACCTTGCTTAAAATCTTTGGATTACCAAGAATAACAACACCATATTTAGCACGAGTCAAAGCTACATTCAAACGTCTAGGATCACTTAAGAAACCAATACCTTGATGCTCATTACTACGTACACAACTAAGAATAATATAATCCTTTTCGCGACCTTGGAAAGCATCAACACTAGCAACTTCAATATCTTTATAAAGATCTTTACGAAGAGAACCATTGAATTGCATATATTGAACAATATAAGAACGTTGACCTTCGTAAGGAGTAACAATACCAATTTGAGAAGGAAGAATGCCAGATTTCATAAAACGAGTAACCACTTTTTCACAATTAGATGCTTCCGTTCTATTAAGATAAGATGTACCAGAGGTTGAAATTTCTTCATTACCTAAATTAACATAAAACATCATGGGGGTTTCTGGAATAGGCCATGGGAAATCAACATTTTTACGGATACGCTCTTGAGTAGTAATACCATTTTGAAGTGTACCTTCATAAAACATGTTACTTGGGAATTCAGATAAACATGGATGCATACGATATTGAACTTGTAATCGAATAGGACGAATACCAAGAATAACTAAACGTTCAAATAATGATTGGCATAATCCTGCACGTGCTGCCTTTTTATTCATAATCACAGGTCCTAATTGTTGATGATCACCAACTAATACAGCTTGCTTACATCCAAGAACAAGTGGAATCATACATTCGGGTTCAGATGATTGGGTTGCTTCATCAATTAATACTGTACGGAACTTGAGTTTACTAACTCGTGGATCACCAGCACCAACACAAGTACAACAAATAACATCAGCAGCCTATAATGAATATTATTAAATATTATAATTGTTATTACATTTATTTTTACAGTGATTTTTTTATAGTGATTTTTTTTACATCGATTTTTTGTGTGATGTTTTTTTTTTTTTGCAGTGTTTTTTTAATCGTTTTCTTTTACCTGTAATATTTCCTTTTCACAAGCACGTTTTAAAGATCGATATTTCTTTTCATCAGCAGCACTAAGTTCACCTTGCTCTTGTTTTAATAAAATTAACTTTTGTAATTCAACGTTTGTATCATTATTGTGAACTTGTTCGTGAAGAGTTAAGAATGAAACAGGTGAATCTAATGCTTCACGAGATTTAGCTGTGACACGTACTACCTTTAATCCAGTATTATGAATCTTTTCTGATAATTGATCTACTGCAACGTTGGATGGTGCACATACAAGTACTTGACCAGGATTCATTTTGGCAAGATGATATACAATAGATGCTGAAGTAACTGTTTTACCAGTACCAGGTGGACCTTGAATAAGACTTAGTGGTTTTTGTAAAACTGATTTTACAGCATAGACTTGTGAGTGATTTAATTCTGGTAAATTAGGAACAGAGAATCTATGAAAATAAAAATAAAATAAAAATATGCATTAATACTCATCCACTCACATATATAGATTACTTCTACTATCCAATTTATTTATTGTTTCTCTCTTTTTTTTTCATTATTATCATTACTATTTATCACCATTATTACTATTGTTATTTAAAAAAGAGATTCTCACTTACCTTTTTGGCATTTGTGTCTTCAATACTTGAGGTTCAACGTCATGTCCAAGTAAACGATGATAAATATATGCACTAACACTTGTTTCATCCACTGCAAAAGTTCTCATGGCATGTTGCATACGATCAAAACTAGTTGATTTCCAAACAAAGTCAACAGAAAAATTATGAGTACATCTAGTAGGGGTTTTGGAACTTGAACGTTTCATTTCCAATGCTACTTCATCACTAATATCTATATAACATGTAACATATAATCCATGATCAATGATCTTTCTATATGCATAGTGTATTTCTATTACTCTTCTTTCTTTTTTCACATATATAAATATATATATATATATATATGTGTATATAAACTTACTGTTAGGGATTTTAATAACATGACCAACATCTTCCCAAGGTTCGTGAAGTTCACCACGGTATCTTAAGCGCAATTCATCACCAACAGCTAATTTTACTTCACCAAGTTCAAGTTTTGGGAAATAAAACCAAGCTACATTTTTTTGATTCAAACCAACATCCCATCGAACAACAATATCATCACATGTCTATTTTTATTTTTGGTTTAAAAAAAATGAAATGGATTAATTAAATTAATTCGTATATATATGATTAATGGATTTAAATATGCTTTTTTTTATGCAACTTACTTGTGATTCTTTTAATTTTTTATCATAATCAGCTTCCATTTTAACTAAAGGTCCAAATATATTTTGATACTGATAAGCATCTTCATATCTATAAAACCATAAACATAATAAAATGTTAATGACTAAGATCAATATGTGTTTGTTCCTTTTTTAATCCTGATTATTAATTTTTTATGTTTCACTTTTGATTATTTTATTACCTTAAGAGTACGGGATGAGGTTCATCATCTACGCCAGGTTTTTCTAAGTCTTCTAATGTAGCATTTGTATCATCTTTCCATAACTCTTCCAATTTATTAATTTGACTAGAAGTGATTTGACGAGCACGTAATTGTTCTTGATCAGATGGAATTTTTACAAGCCAAGTTAAAAAGCAACGATCATCAATTAAAGGCATCCATTGAGATGTATCCCAATTCATATCTTTGGAAGAAGGAACAGCTGCACATGGTTGACTATTTATATATAATATTTTTGTATTTTTTTAAATAATAATAATAATTAAAAACAAAAATGATAAAGTATGAAAATAATATTCATAATGAAATATGTAAAAGTATTAATTAGTAATTAATAAGTAATGGTATCTTTTTTTAAAACATAATGCTATTAATAAAAAAAAAAAGTTGTTTATATTTATTACCGACAAAGAAGTACGACAACAGTATCGCTTTTTGCAGGAATAAAACCAAGTAAAAAGACATTACGACATCCACAATTATAACATTCTAAAACTGTTTCTCCTAAAGGTGATTCAGGATGAAGCATGACTTCTTTATGTTTCGCACGTACTAAGTGATTAATAATATGAGAACCGGATGTATTTCCACGAGAGTTACAAAACCAACGATCGCAAGTAACACATTTTACAACAGAAGCAGGTGAATGAATTCCGCAGTATTTACAAGCATGAGGAGGTAAGTCTTTATCAGGTTCTTCTGATGGTTGTTCTCCAAAAGTATCAAAATCATCAGTTTCTTCAAATTGGAAATCATTATCAAAAGTTGCTGTACCAATATTGTTATTATTACTATTTTTGAAACCAATATTATTTTCTGTTATTTCTTGTTGGGTACCACTTAAAGATAAATTTGCTAAGGAGAGATCATGATCATGATCTTGTTGTGTTTGAGTAAAGTCATTATAATCATATTGGGATGATTGAGTATCAGCTGAATATTCTAAGTAGGTAAAATCATCTTGTGTTGCACCTTCAAAATGATCCATAGTAAGGAATAAAAAAAAAATATACAGATATGAAGTTTCTAAAAAAAGAAAAGAAAAAAAAGAAGAGGAAGTAAAATCAAAATAAAAAATTTGGTTATATACAAAAAAAAAAAAAATGAATCGGAGTTTAAATTCACGTCATTTAATAACTTCATTTTCACTTGTCTATTTTTTCTTCTTCTTCCGCTTTAATTTTTTTTTATTTTTAATATAATACACGAAACCTTTATTATTATTATTATTATTAATATTTTATATAGCTATAAATATATAGATATATATATACATTAAAAATAAAAATAAAGGATGAAAATTAAAAATGAAGTTGATATGAATAATGTAGAATTAATGGATACGGATAAAGAAGAAGATATTAGAACAAAGTTTTGGCAAAAAACGGCAGATCTATTAACTAGCAGTTCTACACTATGGAAGAAATCAAATATATATAGTCATAATCACGCATTCACAATATATAAAAAAACTGAATTACCAAACACTTTTAAAAGTGTACTCGAAAAAATAGGTACGTTTACTTTTTTTTTGAAGGAAAAAAAAAAATGTTGATATTTCAAAGACAAAAAACTGATTACTATTATTCCTTCTGTTTTATTTAAAATAGATCAGCAATCAACCATTCGAATGAATACCACTTTGGATTCAAAGTACATAACCGTGTCAACCAAAGATAATATTGTTATCTTAGTAAACTATCAGCTGGTAAGATAGCTTAATATATATGTAACATTCATTCAAACAAATAATAATAATAATAATAACACAATATAATAATAATCACATGATCTTTATATCTTTTATTATATATAATAAAAAAAATAGGAAACTGAATCAATACATCAACCTAACCACCTTATATTACCTGCACCTAAAAATAATCCACAAGCACCTTTTGTTAATATTATATATTCAGCTAAAAAATCAACACACAACTTTAAAGAGAAAGGTGAAATAGATGATGATGGTCTTTTAATCACTACCATCGATGGACGTTTAAGCTATATATCAGAAATTAAAAATGCAACGACAGCAACTATAACAAATAATTCATCATCATCATCATCCTACGCAAGATATCAACTTACATTAGGACTAAATGAACAAGTGTTATGCGTAACAACATTTGATTTATCACGTAAATATCATGCTATGATTGGCACATCTGCTGGCAACACTTATCTTGTACAATTAAGCAGAGATGACGCTAATAATAACGTTATTTCTTTTAATGGAAGAGTTATCTATGGAAATCAAAAGCAAGCTAGTTTATTAAAATCAATGTGGTCTTATTTTTCTGTTGCCAATCATACTGAAAATGAACTTGATATGGGGCATATTATTAAAATTGTTGAAGGACATACAAGGTAAGTAATATATATATATATATATATATATTATATTGTATTAAATTGATACGCATTCATATTTATTATTTATTAGAGATGAAATAGTAGTACTTAATTCTAATCACATTCAAAGATGGATATACGATTCTACTGGTGAACCAATGGTAAAAAAAGAAAAAAAAATATAATGAGAAAAAAAATCAATCATTCATCATCAATAATTAATAATCGATAAATAAAATACAATACAATAACCTATTCTGTTTTATTATGCAGGTATCAACAATACTTCATCTTTCACCTGTTATTGAAAAAATGACAGCTCAAACGGTACTTCCAGCATATATTAAATCCAATGTGTCAACACACGTATTGGATATTGAAAAATATAGGTAATATTTCTGCATAAGTCTTTATTATTAACCAATACTAATTTTTTTTAATAAAACCTCTATTTATTTTGTAGAAACACAGAATGGATTATACTTTACTCATACTCTGTTCCAGAAATGGGCAACTATTCTCAGTTTGCACTTTTATTGATTGAAGGAAAGTCTCACTCATCAAATCAGGATGATTATCATTATCAAGTTAAAGATGTATTTTCATTACCATACTCTACTGTAAGTTCTCAAATAATATATATGTATATTTAAAAAATAAAAATAATGAAATTGTTATATTCTTAAATTAAAATGGATATATATCTACAATTAATATATTCAAATTATTTTTTTAATAGATGTTGAAAACAACAAAACGGAATGCAACTTTACAAGCGGCTGATGGACCTGTTGTTTATGTTACTTTTGATGATTGTGTAATTGCTGTTTCAGTTACAAGAAATTCACTTTTTGAACATCCACTTGTATTAAAACAAGCAGATGAAAATAATCAAGTCATTGGTACAGTAATCAAAAATCATACGCAATCAAAAGAAGAAAATGAACGTGTCACAGGTGCATTAGTTTTTACGACATCAAGTGATGTATTAGAATTTATAGTAAACAACAATCATATTTTAGAATCATCAGCAAATGGGTAAAGTACTATAAAAATAAAATAAAGATTATACACACTTATATATATATAAACACACATACTGATTTTTTATTATTTTTATTATTTTTATTTAGAAATATATATGCTATTGATTATGAAGATAATGATGTAAATGGTTTTTCTTTTTTTTCAAATATGGATATTTTTTAAAAAAAATAAGAAACGATAATGCTAATTTATTTATATTATTTTAAAATTGATAGCAGCAAGTGACAGACCAGTTAAGATCTCAATTAGAACAAGCTGTATATTTTGGAATAAACAAACAGAATCCATTATATTTCCCTTTGCGTGTAGAAGGACATAAAAAAATTGGAAGTGTAGCATTATCGTTAGCTAATCATATTGTATCTGGAGACGAATCTTCAACTTCAACTAGTTTAGATCAAAAATTATTATTAACACGGAAACTTATGTTTGTTACACAAATCGTCCATCTTATTAATGTAGAAAATTTACTGGATTTTGTTGATGAAAACACATATACTAATTTACTAAAGATTATTGAGGCCTGTCAGCTTGGATTAGAAGTATTTGAATATTGTACAAAATACATTAAGGAAGATAACAACAATGATGAATCTGTAATATTTATGACATATTTACCAGTAACAATGAACAATATATTGGGAATAAATTATCACCAACATAATCATCGTGAAGCATTTAAAGAATGTCTGGATCAGTTAACGTCATATCACGTTTTAGATATACCTACATGGTTAGAAAATATTGAAGTCTATGAATCTGAACACACTGGAACAGGGATAGTAAGAAAAGGTTATTTATTAAGTACTATTAGTGATTTTATTATGAAAATAGTTACTTCAATACGACCAATAGAGCATACATTTACTTACAAGCAAGGGATGAAATTACCTGTTGATGGTTTATCTTTCAATTTTTCACAAGTTTTGAGTAGATTTTTTAATAATATCAAATTATGTTTAGATAATCTAGGAAATCAATCATCATCTACATCTACAACACCATCATCATCTCAACTATATGATATTCTTTGTGAACAACTCACCAATATTGGAACTCTTTTATTGGATATTTACTCAGAAAAATCAATGACATTAGATGATCTCGATGATCATGATACATATAAACAAGATAGAGGATTGATCATTAACGCCCTTTGGGAATTAAAATTGGAAGAAAAAGCAATTTTATTTGCTAAACAATATAAATACATGCCAACATTGGTTTTATATACCCAATCATTATCTGGTGAAACTCACGAAAGTACAATGAATGATTTTATTCAAGAATATGGTTACGATTTTAAATACGAACTACTTTGTTATTATATCACAAATGGTAAAACTAAAAAGAAATTAAAATAGTAATAATTAAATTATAATAATAATAAATACTTAAATTCATTTTTATTTATTTATTTATTTATTTATAGATTGTGAAGAGAAAATTCTTACCTTTGATCAACTACCTGAAGAAAATATCATCGAAGCTATAAAAATTAATCCTAAAGTTGCATGGAAATACCATTTAAAACTGGGTCAATTTTCTAAAGCATACGATTACTTAGAAATAGTTTTATCATTTACAGAAGATATACATACAAGAAAGGTACATGAAGAATGGAAAGAAAAAATATACTCAGAAAAAAGCAAACATTTATATACTATTCATTATCATTTTTCTAATTAATTCACTCTTTTAGATTTTGTTAAGTCAAGCTAAATTAGCTTATATTGCATCACAAACTGAAGAAATATCTCCTTTGCCACTTTCACTTGTTTTAGGTAAATTAAATAAATATATTTATATAGTTATAATGATAAATGCCTCTATTTATACCTCTTCTAATTAATATATATATATATATATATATATATATATTATATTTTATATAGAATCCCCAAATATGAAAAGTTTAACAGCCAACTTGGAGTTAATAGAAAACGAAGAAAATATATTAAATAAATTTAATGAAATGTTGACAGGGCAAGGTTTTGAAAATTTAAGTGAAAAAGCAGAGTTTATCATTAATAAAATTGCAACTAATTTACTAGAAGGTCAATTTGATTATGAATTGATGGTAAGAATAAAAGAAAGATAGAAAAAAGGAAAAAGGATATAGCAAACAACAAAAATAAAATGGCTAAAATCACTAAACTCTATTTGACATTTAAAACTTTATTTGATTTAATATACATAGGCTTTATCAAAATTAATCATCCAACTCTTAAATAAAAAGGCATTAGATTATCAAGAATTTATTACTTTACTTTGTTATATGGATAATAATGGTCATAATATTGAAAATTATATATTAGCACTTTATATTGTCAACAAAGTACCTGTAAAAGAAAATGAAAATGAAAAAAAAACTTATAAATAGAAGGAAAGAACGGAGTTTACTTATCTTATCATTTTATTATTATGTTTTGTTTATATAATAGAGTAACAATGATATCAACCAAACCAAAGCTATATTAAGCTTAATTTGGAAATTTGTCTATCTGAAGGATAAGTATGTTTTGAAAAAAAAATTAAATAATATATATATGCTTTTTTTATTTATCAGCTAATCAAAATTTGGGTATTATTTCCATTTTTAAAATAGCTGGCCAAATATTGATCAATACATAAAAAATCCTAATGATCTACAATTATCAACTATATACAAGCAAACTATTCTATTCCGTATATTATTAATGTGTCAATCCCATGGTAAGTAAATCCACCGATTTGGATTGATAAGTTATAGCTTCTTTTTTTTTTTTGGATTAACTAAATTCTATTTTATTATTATTATTATCGATATCTAGGTGTATCAAGTGATTTAATTTTACGCCCAAGTGAAATAGATTTAAATGAAAACAATCATTTGGATAACATATTAAAACAAAATCTATTACATCATAATTTGGATCATTATTACAACGAAATTGTAAATGTAATTACAAATATATAGTTAGATCTCTTGTACTTTATTATACACCTATCTATCATTAGCTCTTTTTAATATATATATATATATATATATATATATATATGCTAATAAAATAGATTTCATCAATTTATATAAAAAAAAGAAAAAAATCATATATTAATAGTATATATATAAAATGATTTTTAGATAAGCATTTGATAAAGTATCATCATCTTTTATTTAAGCATTAATATCAACTAAATTGAAAATTGACTATGATGATAATTATTATTTTATTTTATTTTTAGTCAGATTTAACAAAAAGAATACAACGTAGTTTTAAAATATATTTAATAATTGATTTTGATTTATTAACAGCAATAGATATAAGTAGTAAGAAAATAAATAAAAAAATTAAAAAAGACTATATACTAAAATAAGAAATAAAAAAAGGAAATATATTTATATATAGAGAGAAAAAAAGGGTAAAAAGGTGGAATTATTAAAGAAATAAAAAGGTAAAAAAAAAATTAATAGAAAAGAGGTAATTTTTGAGCATTAACCATAGGATCATTGAAACGTAAACCCATATCTAATTGATTAATAGCTTGTACATCTTCTTCATCCATTTGCCAGTTAATAGCTTCTAAATTTAATTTCATACGTTCAACATTCAAACTCTTTGGAACAACAGCAATATTGCGTTCAATAGACCAACGTAAAGCTACTTCAGAAGGATGACGTTTATATTTAGCAGCAATGTCTTTAATAACAGGATTTTCAAAGAGTGGTTCAACTGATTTAGCACGTTTAGATCCTGTAGAAATGAATGAAGTAGGACCAAAGGAACTGTTTACATTATGTAAAAAATAATAAGAATGATTAATTTTTCTTTTTCTTAGTCCTTTTTTTTTTTATTTATTACTTCTTTATAGATTATTATATTTTTTTATGAAGACTTACCTATAAGCAGTAATAGCAATTCCTTGACTTTGAACCCATTGGCAAAGGTGTTGTTGTTGTAAATAAGGATGTAATTCTACTTGTAATAAAGCAGGTTTATGACGGCAGTAAGTTAACATATCCATTAATAATTGTACATTAAAGTTAGAAACACCAATATCTTTTACTAAACCATCATCTTTTAATTTTTCCATTTCAGCCCAACATTCATGCATAGGGGCACGATCTAAAGTAATGGTTTCTTCACCAGGTTGATACCATCCAGGGGGATACTTTTCTTCAATAGGAACATATTTCAAAGGAAGAGGGACTAAGAAAAAATTAATAAGTAAAAAAAAACATAAATAAATAATGATTTTAACTTGTATTTATTATTATTATTATTATTATTTTTTAAAAAAACGAAACTTACAGTGTACAAGGAACATATCAACATAGTCAAGACCAAGTTGTTCAAGTTGTTTTTTACAAGCTAAACGAACATGTTCTTTCTTATGATAGGTAGACCATAATTTAGTAGTAATAAAAAGATCTTCACGTTTTACAATACCTTCATCAATAGCCATGCGAATACCTTTACCAATAGCTTCTTCATTTTTATAATTACTAGCACTATCAATTAAACGATATCCAACTTTAATAGCATTGTAAATGGTTTCGGGAGCATCCTTGGGATCGACTTTCCAGCAGCCAAAACCAATAAAAGGCATCTTATTACCAGAGTTAAGTTCAATATATTCAATAGTCATTTTTTAATAAGTTTTTTGTCTTTGTAATAAAATTTAAAATGTTTTTTGTTGTTGTAAATAAAAAATTAATATATAAAATGATGAAAAAAAAAAAGAAAAAGAAAGACTTATAAAAATGAAATCTTAATATTTATACTTTTTTTTGAATCAGATATCAATGAACTTTTTTTTATAGAAATTGAAAAAATAGTAATAGCAATAATAAAAATTTATATATGTCGTCATAGATTAATCAATATAGGTAAAGGGACCTTTCATTTTTTATATAATAGTAATAATTTTGGAAATCACTTCATACTTTACTATATACTTATACCGATAAGACAGAAAAAATAAAATTCACTCGATTTCCTTTTTAGGATTAGCGCTTTTATTTATTTTTCTACAGAAAAGCTCTAAACTTAATTTTTCTATTTTCTAATTTTTTAATGTTTATTTTTATTTCTTTTTATATATGGTGATAGTAATGCTTTTTTTTTTTTATCATTATCGATAGAGATATATATTTTAATTTAAATCACATTCCGATATTACTTTATTATTCACAGATAATACCCTTATTTTTTTTAGTTGCTTTTTTTTTTTTGTTTATATATTATCGATAAATAGAAATATTGCATTATGCTAATAACGTGAAATCAGGATGATATTTATTATAAAGTTCAAATATATATATATTATAAATAATTGTTACAAATATAAATGTGACTATTAAGCTATAAGTCTTAATATATATATTATATAAATGATTTCTGGAAAAAGAAATATAGAATCATATAGAATAAAAAGATCAAACTATTATAAAAATTAGTCGGTCGGAGATTTAATATTGATTTAAGGGACCAGCAAAAAAAACGCTCTCTCTTTTGTTACTTTTTTTTAACTAATGTATTGAATGCCCGATGATTTTTCTGTTATCAATTGTCTGGAGAAAGAAATATATCTTACGGAGTTTCCCCACGCAAAAATACTTTTAGTGTGTTTTTTTTTTTATCTTTTCAAGAAATACAGTTCATTTTTTTAAACAAAGCAAATACTTCTTTATTTTTAGTTGAGTTATAAAAACAATCTTATAAAGTAGTATTTCACATATGCAAAAAAAAAAGTTAAAGTCTAAATGTTTCTTTTTTTATTTACTAACATTTATGATTTTTATATTTTACTATGTGACAAAAAAAAAAAACAACTAAATATGTATAATATATATATATATATATATATATATAGGTCATGTATATTAGAAAACATAGATTATACACATGATTTTTCCAGAATAAAGTTTTTTTAAAAAGAAAAGAAAGAAGGTTTAACTTTACTTATAATAAAAATATATATATAAAAAAAGTCAGATATTATAAATGCAACATTATAGTATAAATTAAAATGGTAAGTACGACATTAGAATAAATAAGTATCAAAAGATCGCACTAAGATATATGATCGCCAAGTTTTGACCATAGACTTAAACCACATTTTTTTTCATTCTCTCACCCCCTGATTTTTTTTTATGATAAAGTTATTGATACGTTTAAAACTCAGACCAAGGCTGATGCTCAGAAAGAGAGGGAAAAATATCAACTTGCCTATCATGGAAACTCTTGTTTTAAGATTATTTGGTAAGTGTCAACACTAATAATCATAATCATATATATATCGATAAATAATCTTATACATGACGTCATGTAACATTGATAAATTCTTAAATAATATTATTGATATAATCTTATTTTATTTCATTTATTTTTTTACTTTTCTATCTATCAAATGTATATATAAATAAGACAATCCTAAATATACATATATATATAAATAATAAAAAATCATTTATTATTATTTTTTAAATGCTACCTTTAACCATCAATGCATCAATAACTGCCATGATGGTCCATTTACGATTTTCAGCTTCAGGGAAAACAAGTGATCGATCAGAATAAAATACCTAAAATGATATAAAAAGGTAATAATAATAATAATAATAATAAAGATTAATACTATTATACATACTATTATTATTTCTTAAACAAAAGGATAAGAATAAGGATAAGGATAAGGGGAAAAAGAAACTTACTTCATCATCAACTTCTTCAGGTTTACGAGGAAGGCAATGCATAAAAGACCAAGTAGGTTTAGCACCAGCATGATTAACCATATCCATAGTGACTTGGTAACCAGCAAAATCACGAAGACGTTTTATTTTTTCTTCTTCTTGACCCATACTAATCCATGTATCAGTAACAACGACATCAGCATCTTTAATGGCCTCATTAGGTTGAGTAGTAAAAACAACTTTAGCACCAGTAGATTGACTATCCTTTTTAGCAATTTGAACTACATCATCATCACACTCATAACCATTAGGGCATGCAGCTGAAATATCAATACCAAGTTTTGGGAAGGAAACTAACATTTCTTGTAAAATATTATTTGCATCACCTACCCAGGCTACTTTTAATCCAGGTAAAGTTTCTTTACAGGGCTGTTGATGAGCTGTGTATTGATCTTTTACATTTTTTTCTCGATGATGAATATGTTCATGTAATGTCATAAGATCGGCTAAAATTTGAGTTGGATGATATTTAGCTGATAATGCATTAATCACAGGTACTTTAGATTCTTTTGCTAAAAGCTTTATATATATATATATATATATATATATTTATATTTTATATGTAAAATATATAATAAATAATAATCCTTATTTATTTTTTTATTTCTATTTCTTATCTTTCCATTTTTTTCATTTTTATTCCTTACTTTTTTTTTATATATCTATTTTTTGTTGCTTTTTTATTTCCCTTTTTATTTACTTTTTTATTCTTTATATATACATATACATACTTCAATTTCTTCATGACCATTTACTCGTGCCATGATACCATCTACCATAGAGCTAACAACACGAGAAGTATCTAATAAAGATTCATTGACGCCAAGTTGAATATCCTTAGATCCTAAAAACATAGCATGACCACCTATTATTTATTTTAGTAATAAAAAGTAAATAAGAGTTAATAATATATATATATATATGTGTGTGTGTTTATTTATTTATTTATTTATTTTCATTATTAGTGTGAAATATATATATATATATATATATATATATACCTAAATATGCAACAGAAGTTTCAGTAGCTACACGTGTACGAGTTGACAACTTTGAAAAAAGTAAAGCAAGGGTTTTACCAGCTAAAGGACGTTCTAAACGCGATTGAGGATATTGATATTTAGCTTCTACTTTTAATTGAATAGCACGATCCACTAAGTTAAATAACTGTTCTGCAGAATAATCAGCAGTTGTAATAAAATGATTAGGCGGAGTTGTTAAAGTAGAAAAAGAAGAATATGCAGCTATTTTTTGTTGACTATAATATAAAGTTGGTATTGAGATTAAATTGGTACGTTTTAATTGCTTTGCTGCTATAGAGGCTTGTTGCGAAATAGGTTTTAAGAAGGTTGCCATTTTTATTAAATTATATATATATATATATAAATATAAGAGAAAAGAAAAGAAAAAAATTGAATTACAAAAATGACAAAAGAATAAAAAAAAACGCGGAGATTATAAACACATTTTCCATCAAGTATGAGTCAAGGTTGTTCAATTTTGAAAAAATTATGTATTCATTTTAATATTTTTAGCCAATCATAATTTTTGATATTATTCAATCATTTTAAATAATCCATTTAATTATATTCTTAATAAATCCAAGCTTTTTCACATATACAATTTTATTGACGTTTAATTTATCTTTTTATTTATTTTATTTACTTGTCAATTTGTTATTTTATTTAATCTATTGTTTATTAAATCTTAACTATTTTTAATCTAATTCAACTTTTATTTATTTTTTTAAGTAGGCTATATAATATCACAATGCCCAAATATTGAATTATTATTATTTTCTCTATTTTATTTTAATAAACGCTATTTTAAATGATTGAAATAAACTAGTAAGTATTTATACTTTGATCTTTATATAATTAAAAAGACTATAAAATATATGTATATATACTAATCTCTCCTTCAGCTATTTTGATCATGATATAAATATCTATCAATCAACCGTACAAAATGTGTATAATTACTAATACATATGTATTTGAATTTATTCTTTCATATACATATAGTATTAACAATCATTGATCTGGTCATAAGATAATGATATTTAGCTTTTAACAGTTTGTATTTCTATTTATTTTTTTTATAGAAAACATCATTAATCTGACCATCACCGTTCAAATTTCCTTTTCGGGTATGAGGTGTTCAGAAGATTAATGATCTTTTAATAAAAGATTATTATATATATATATATTGCTGTTATGTCTTTTTTTACTTTTCTTTTCTTTCCTCTTCTTTTTTTTTCTCCATTAAAATAATTCATATCATATTACTCAAATTTTTGATAATATAAAAAAATAAAAATCGACATTGCTTTTAATAATAATTCATTTATAAGTATATATATATATATGTATAATTTAATAATAATAATAATAATAATAGTAATAATGTTTACAATAAAATGTGTTTAGAAGAGGATAAAATTGATGAATAAAATAAAATAGATGAGCTCTTTTTTTTTTAATTTTTAGAATAATGATTTATCCAGTTTTTAATTCATTTCCTTCTTGTTCTTCGAACTGATCCTGTTGTGTTATTACTCTTAATACTGATTTTTTACTTGTTTCTTGAAGTTCACCAGAAATAATTAATTCATCCAAAATGAAATAAGCCTAAAATCATCATTAAAAATTTTATATAAATATTAAAACTTATTGCACATATAATATATATTCATATCACACACTTTCTACATATATTAATTCAGCTATAACATATATCATTCTTACCTTTTGGAAATTGAAAATCAAATCTAATTCACATACCTATTTATAATGATAAAAAAAAAAAAAGCAATTAATAATTCACCATTTCTATCTCTCTGTTTCTATTATCATTATTATTTTCATACGTTTCCAAAGTATCGATCCAAAATTTCTACATAACGATGAATGATTTCTAAAGTAATAAGTTCATTATCATCTTGATTAATACCAGCTACGAAAAAAAGACTAGCATATCTATTTATTTATATATATATATATATATCAAAATTAAAAAAAAAAAAAAAAAAAAGTTACTAAAATAGTTTAAAAATAGATAGCATAGTCCATTTTTTATTATTTATATATATTATGAAAGCGCGATTGTTTTAACTTACCTTCTATATACAATTTTTTGATCTATAATAAATAAGTTAATAAATAAGAATATATAAAAAATAAGAAAAATTATAAGAAAAAGCTTCTTTCTGTAAAATACCTTTATATTCAAGAAAGTTACACATCTTTACTCTTCTTGCTAATACTAATTGAGTTGCATCTTTAACAATCTTTGCCTTTTCTTTAGGAGGAATAGTGATAAACCATTTAGTTAAACGAACTTTTCCTTGTCTACTTACAAGTAATAACCAATTTATCTATATATATGTGGTGTATATATTTTTAATATAAGTCAATTAAAGTGCCTTTATATATATATATATATATATACATACATATATTTATATATATTTGATGAAAATATTAAAAAGTAATAAAAATGGCGTTTCTTTCTTTTTTTAAAAAAAATAAACATTACGTTTATATAACCATTTCTTTTTTTTCAATAAAGTAAAATATTGATATTTATGTATTTTTTATTATTTAAGATAGATTAACTTACACCCATATTTTATTATTTATAAAGTTGTTTTAATATTATATAAAATAAGTGGGAGAAAAGGAAAGGAATAGAAAAAAAATATTCGGTGTTATAAAGGATCATTTTATATACTCCGATTTTGTATGGTTCCACACAGGCTAAAATTCTCTTTTTCTAAGAATTAAAAAAATGAAAAAGAAAAGTAATAGCTAAACCTCACTCTATTAGTTATAGTTAAAATAAAATCACGATCTTTATTATATATCTACTTTTTTTTTAATATGGGTTCTAAAACTTTTTACAATTTTTGTTCCTTTTTTTTTCGTATTATTCTTTTGGTTTAAATATGAGAAAACGAGAGAAATAAAGGCAGATTGCTATTTCGTTTTTTGATTATTATTATTATTATTATTATTATTATTATTATTATTATTTTCTGCTCTCTTTTTTTGGTTAAATTAGAGAGAATTTAAGAAAACAAAGGCACTACTTAATAAAATCAAAAATCTATGAAATATTGAGAGAAAAAATGGCAGATTTATTTTATAATCAAAACTGCTGTTATAAAAATATTTTATTACATGAATTTTCATATTTATTGTTTCTATGGCTTTTTATGAAAATAAAGAATATATTAGTATAAATGATCCATAAAAGCTTAATAGTTAAATTGCATTTTGTTTAAATACATAATCATAAACTACTAATGAAGTTTTTATTTTATTTTCTTGTGACCATGCTTATTTTTTTTTTTATCCCATTATCTTCTTTTGATAAATGGAAATATTTTGATGTAAAGAAATCGAAAATCTATAAATATCTAATGAACTAATTAAATATTCACTTTATAATTAAAATCTCATTTATGAACTTATTTCTAGTATCTAGCTTCAATTTTTCTGTTTCTGGAAAACCTTACAATAGTAAGAAACATACTGGTGTAAATAATTCATAAAAATCTAAAGATTAAAGCGCATCTCACTAACAAATATATAAAAATATATTGACTATTAACAAAAGTTTTTCATTTTCCCCTGATCATGTTTATTTTTTTTATACATCAATATTCTAATTGAAAATAAGAAACATTTTGATGTAATAAAATCAAAACTCTATAAATATCTAAAGGGATAATGGCAATTTTAATTTATTACTAAAAATACTGTTATAAAGTTATTTTATTAATAACTTTTCCTATTTTTTGTTTCTATCGATTCTTACAACAATAGGGAACCAATTGATGTCAATATATATCTAACTTATAAATATACATATTTTACATATTTAACTAACAAAAGTTTTTTAATTTCTTATGATTATATCTATTTTTTTATTCACTTATCTTCTAATATGAATAAGGAGCATTTTGATGTAAAAAAAATATCTATCAAATATTTAGAAAGATATAACAGACTAATTTTATAATTAAAACTGTTGTCATAGAACCATTTTAATATATAGCATTTCAATTTTTTTTTATTTCAATGAGTTCTAATAATAAATACAATCATGTGAACACTGATCATCCATAAAAATCTAAAGATTAATATTTATTAAAAGGTATGTATATATACGAATATCATTAGTAAACATTTTTTATTCTTTTATGATCATGTCTATTTTATTATTTATCCATCTCCTAATGTGAATAAGGGACATTTAAAAGTAAAGAAATCAAAAATCTATAAAGTATTTATTGAGATAATAGCAGTTTCATTTTATTACTAAATCGGCTGTTATAAAAATATTTTACTATACGGTTTTCCATTTTTTATTAATCTATCTTCGTACGATAATAAGAAACATATCAGTGTAAATGATTTATAAAAATCTAAAGGTTAGTATGCATTTAACTTAAATTACATAAATAAACATAAATCTCTAATAAAAGAATTTTATTTTCTTACAGTCATTATTTTTTAATTCACCTATCTTCTTACAATAATAAGAAATAATAATACAATCAATTATCTAATAAATCAATAAAAAAAGAAAAAGAAAAAGATCAAGAAATTCACTTTACTAACTTATGAATCAACTTGAAAAAACACTCTGGTTTTTTTATTGGCTTAAAAAACATTACACAAAAATTAGGATTTAGTATACAATTGCCCTAATGACTATTTTTAATTACCATCCACACTTACCTATCAATTCATACTTTTTAATAAACAAATAATAGCTTATTTATTTTAGTAACAATTTAACTAGTATCATTTCCATGTGTACATTTATTCTTATTTATTTATTAATGATAAAACTACTATTTTGCAGCAACAGTGTTAAAAACATCTTAAAATTCATTATACTATTTGCAATAACAATATAAATAGATTAGTAAAAGTAAAACATGTATATATATGTACAACTTACAAAGTAATCAAGACCTTGTCCTATTTCCCAAAGTGATATACCAGCTATGATAAATAAATACAAATATTTGTCAGTATTAAAAATAAAACTTGCATAAATGAGCAAATTATAATAGTTATTTACTTTGATAATCCTCAGCTAAATGAATGCGTTTTTGAATTGACTATTTTTTTTATGCATAAAAAAAAGAAGACGAGAATAGAAGAGAAAAGGAATATGAATAAATATTATATACTAGCTACTTATTACTTAATCCGTTATTATTATTATTATTATTAAAAATATTTACTTTTACAGTAGGCATCCAAATTGTTCCTTGTTGAACACCATCTTCATCTATTTCATGGAACCAATGCTCTTCATTTTCCTTATCCCAATATATGGTAATATCAGTATCATCATCATCTAATGTATCACGAGTAATATCCAATTTTTTGATGACTTGATCCATTACCAATGGTTCTGGATATCTAGTTGATGAATAGGACATAGCATATAAATTCATTCCTACTAATAATTGATATCGATTTTTTTCATTTGTCAAAGTATTAATATTTTCTATGATCCAATCTACTGGTGAATTTGGTCCTCCTTCACTATAAGTAATAAATATATGAATAAAAACGTAAGAATAAACACATATTTAATTATTAATAATAATAATACTTACATTTTATTACTAGAATAATCATATGTCATAAGACTGAATCGATCTATAAAATGAGACATAAAATCATATACTTCAGCATTTAACATTAGGTTATATTCTTTTCGTAGTGGGGGTAAAACGAGAATAAATTCTTTATCTATTTCGTGAAGATCACTTGCTATTTTTTGTAAAAATGGTAAATATGCTGTTGGTAATCCACATTCTAGCACTATCCCATCAAACTTGTATTTTCTAGTTATGTATATATTTAATTAAAATAAAATAGATAAATAAAAATAGAGATAGCCTTAATAATAATAATAATATATTAATACTGTTTTATTATTGTCTATATAATAATACTTTGTAAGATCAACCATTGTTTTAGATAATAGTTTTTGTTCTTCTGAACTTTTAACAAATTGCTGATAACAATCCATATTCCAATCTTTAAAATGAAATCTTGGAACAATTTTACCAAAATGTTGACCGTTTATTTCAACTTTTACATCATCCATCCACTACAATATATTAAAAAAGGATAACTAATAAAATGAGTAAAAAAAAAAAACTTATATTCACTCATTGTTAAAATAATCACCTGAATATCAACATCATGATCCCCTGAAATTCTTATATCACCATTGTTATTATGTACATTAAACCAAACAGGTGAGATACTAAAAGAAATATTAAATAATGAAACATAAGTATTTTATCAACTAAATATATATTTATAATGAATTATATTATATTATACTTACTAGTCAAATTTTCCTTTAAATTTTTTAGCTATATCCATACCTAAATAATAAAGTATTAGATAAATAAAAAAAGGCTACGTATTTATAAACACGTTTTTAAATAATAATAGCAATAATACCTTTATTGTTCCATGGTGTTACATATGCTAAAGTGTCACTTCCTTTGAATTGCTTAATATGTGCTTTTATTTCATTAACGTTATTTTGCTGTGTAAGTATATCTTGTACCTTTATTTTATGTTAAATTGTAAATATATATGTAAATATTAATAAACATATATTTTAATAAAGTTCATATATATTAAATAAAGTATAATAAGGTAAAATATATACTTTTAATTGAGTAGTATCAAAAACAAGTTGACTTAAATAGTGAGCATCATGAGCAATAGTGACTGATAATAGATAAAAAACTGATACAAATATTAAAAAAAAAGAATTCATATATGAAGTAGAAATATAAAAGTTTATAAAATAAAAAAGGAGAATGAAAAAGAAAGCGCTGATTTCCTTTTTTAATTTCGAGGTTCAAAAAAATCGGAGTTTTAAATTCAGCATAAATACCAAGCCACTTTAAGCTTTTTTCTTTCAGCTTCTGCTTTTTTTTTTTAAACCTCTACTTTTTTTTAAACCTCTTTCTTACATTTTTTTTTTTTATTATTAAGTAATAAGATAGAAATATATTAATTTTCAATGGCTAGACCACAAAAGAAAGGCAATTATAAAAAAGGAAAAAATCAACCTTCTTCTACTTCATATAATAATAAAAGTAAAGGAAAAGGAAAATATAGCGGAAAACAAGATATCAATGACGTTTTTGAAGCTGCTGACGATGAAAGAAAACTACAACGTAAAGGTCATCAATTAGATGAAGTTGATGATTATGAATATCAAGTTGGTGAAATACAAGACGACGACGATGAAGAAATTGATTCTGATGAAGCCTTTGATGAATCTGACGATGAAAGATTTGATCATTTTAAATTTAATGGATCTACAAAAGTAAAATATACATATATATATATATATGCAATAGTAAAAAATAACTGATAAGAAAAAAAAATACCTGATATTCTAATTTATTCATTTATTATTCAAAACGAAAAAAATAGCAATCTGATAAAAAAAAACATAAAAAACAAGTAGCAAATGAAGATTCTGAAGATGAAGTTGAAAAAGAAATTAATTTAAATGAAACTGATGATGATGACAAATTAAGTGAAGATGAAGAGGATATGGAAGGTAGTGATTATATGGATCTTGCAGATATGTTGGATGATAGTGAAGATGATGGTGATAAAAATAAATCAGCAAAAACAAAATTGGATAAAAATGCTATTGATCAACTTTTACTTGATAATGAATCAGAAGATGAATCTGATGAAGATATGAAAAATTTAATAGATGGTATCTCAGATGAAGATGATGATGAAGAAGATTATGATGATGATGATAAAAATAATGATAGTGTTGTTGATTTTATTACTTCTTTGGAAACGAAAAAACGTAAAAGAAATGATGACGGTGCAAAAAATAAAAAATTAAGAGCATTGGCAGAAAGATCAGAAATTTATCAAGAAAATGAATTCAATTTGTTAGCTAAAAAAGTAACTGCAAATGAATCTAAAAAGAAATTAGATCTTAAAGATTTAATAGGATCCATTGAAGGTGAGGCATCATTAGGAGACCTTCGTAGCGCTATCAAAACAATGCACTCATCTATTAAATCACAAACAACTGTGGATGCACCTTTACCTAAACGTATCCAAGATCGTTTGGAACGTCAAGCTGCATATAAAGAAGCAAATAAGGAAATCTCTAAATGGGATGCTACTGTTCAAGAAAATAGACAGGTAATAACTATGTGAATATATATATATATATATATATATATATATATGTAAAATAAAAATAAAAATAAAGGATAAGTGACTCTAATAGATTTATATATATTTCAAAAAAAAAAAAAATAGGCTGAACACTTAACTTTCCCTATGCAACATGCTTCAACAAAAGATAAAAATATGACAAGTGCCGCATTAGCCAGTACTTTTAAACCAAATAATGATATGGAACAGCAAATCCAAGAAGCATTACAACAAGCTGGGATGAAGGATGAAGATTTAGAAGAATATGAAGGATTAAAATTAAATAAACTTACAGTAGAAGAAGTAGAAGAAAGAAGAAAACAATTAGCATTGATGCGTGAACTTATGTATAGATCTGAAAAGAAAGCAAAACGTATGAAAAAAATTAAAAGTAAAAGTTATCGTAAATTAAAACGTCAAGAAAAAGCTAAACAAGAAGATTTGATGGCTAAATTACAAGAAGTAGACCATGAAATGGATGATGAGGATAAAATGAAAGCTGCTATTGATCGTGCTGAAGAACGTATGACTTTAAAACATAAAAATACTGGTAAATGGGCAAAACGTGCTTTGGCTAGAGGTCAATTAGATGAAGGTACAAGAGAAGCAATCATGGAGCAATTAGAACGTGGTGAACAATTAAAACGAAAGATTCAAGGTACGAATAGTGATGATGACTCTGATGATTATGATGATAATCATTCAGATGGTGGTGATGATCATGATAATGAAAAAATGATGAAAGAAATAGATAATTTTGCTGAAGATTTGGATGATGATGATACCCAACCTAAAAAAGGAATTTTTGCCATGAAATTTATGCAAGATGCTGAAAAACGTAAATTACAAGCCACTAAAAATGAATTGGATGAATTTAGAAATGAATGGTTAAATGAAAATAGTGATAACGATGATGATAACACTGATGCCACAAATAATAATTATGCTCATGTCGGAAATAATCCCGGTAGAATGGCTTTTGGTGCAAAAAAGGTAGACTTTATATATTTATTTATGTATTTTTTAATTAGTATTTTTAATTTTGATTTATTTATTATTTACTTATTTGTTGGTTTACTGATCTATTAATTGTTTTTTTTATAGAATACTTTAAATAAACAAGAATCTGAAAGTAACAATGAAGATCAACAAGCATCCAACAATAAATTAAATGATATTGGTCAAATTGAAAAAACTGTTCAAAATGCTGGACACAGTACCCGTACTAATGGAACTATTAAGTTAACAAATAAAAATACTACTTCACAACCTGATGATGATAGTAATGAAAGCAATCCATGGTTACAAAATGATACTTCACGTTTATCCAAACAAGCAAGTAAAAAGAATAAAGCTGATAAAAAAAAGAAAACTAAAAACATGAAAGAAAATGAAGAAGATGTAGAATTAGATACAAATAATGCATTACTCATTAAAAAGCCAACAACTACAACTACAACTACAACAGCAAATAAGCAAAATAATAACAGTTTAGATGATGACGATGATGATGAACAAGATAACACACCTGCACCAACTATGATTGCAAAGTCAAATAAAGTATCATTTAATCAACGAGAACTTGTAGCTCGTGCTTTTGCTAATGATAATGTAGTAGAAGAATTTGAACAAGAAAAAGAAGCTATCATTGCAGAAGATGATGATAAAGTAGAAGATATGACATTACCTGGTTGGGGTAGTTGGGGTGGTAGTGGAATCAAGAAATCTAAAAATAAGAAAAAAATTATAAAGATTACCAAAGGAATAAATCGTGATGACCGTAAGGATGCTAAATTATCAAACGTTATTATAAATGAAAAACGACATAAAAAGGTAAAATTAAAACTAAGATTAGTTTATTTATTAGTATTTTTATTATTATGATTATGATTATTAACATTAATTTATTTTTATTCTTTTAAGGCTGAAAAATATCAAGCAACACAAGTACCATTTCCTTTCAAAACTATGGAACAATATGAACAATCCTTACGAACTCCTATGGGTACTGAATGGAACACTAACGCTATTCACCAAAAGATGACTAAACCAAGAGTAATTACCAAACTTGGTGCTGTTATCAATCCCTTATCTGTTCCTTTTAAATAGAGTATTATTTAATTTTAATTTTATTCATCATTTCATTTTTTTTATTAATCTATATATGCATTATTTATTTTATATATCATTTCATTTTTATTTTATTTTTTACTTTTTACACTCTTAGAAAAAAGAATTATTATTTTTTTGTATTAAAAACACTAAGAAAAAGAATTATACATTTATATTTTGTATATTATATTATACAGATGTATTTTTATTTTTTGATTTTTGATTATAATGTTTTTTTCCTTCTTCCTCTTATTTATTTATTTTTAAATACTTTAAGAATGCTAACAAATTTTATTGTGTATTTATATAATTTTATTAAACAAGCAAAAAAATAAGTGATAATTTTATTATTTTTATTTATAAAACTATTATTATTATAATTATTATAATTATTAATTAGCTTTTTATTATATTAAATAATAAAGAAAAAATCTGTTGATCATCTATATTGTCAATCATGTCTTTCACTATGTTATATTACTATTAGGTATTTTTTTAATTATCCCTTTTTAAACTTATTTTGGTAAATCCCAATATACACTAACAAAAAAAAAAGGGTCAGAGTTTAAATTATAGTTCATATTTTCTTCCTTCCCGCATATTTTTTTTATCTCTTTCTTTCTTTCCATTTCTTATTTCTTAACCATTTAAAATAAAAATAAAAGTATGAATAGTAGAATTACTTTAGAACCAAAAGTTATTCAATGTGCAAGGCAGTTGTATATCCATTGTGGGATACGTAATAAGTTGCCTATTCTCAATAGAGATAAATTAGATCCTGCTGAAATTCCTATTGAAATAAAAAAAATGAGAACACTCTATTCTACTGATCAACACGAACTTGATAGGTTGGTACGTATATTTTTACAACAAGCTCAAAAATTAAAAAGACAAGGAACACTAGAAGAATTTATGAGTCAAATTGATAATGCCTTAAATTCTTTTTGTGATGGTATATATATATATATAAAAAAAGACTAAGATTAGAAATTGTAATCGCGAAAAACACCAAAAAAAAAAAGGAACAAAACAATAGTATTAATACGTGATTTTTTCTAATACTTTCTTTAATAGGATTTGATGAATGGGATGTTGATAATATTGATGATATTCCTGATCTTGTAGATAATAGTAATAATAATAATAATACAACAACTGGTAAACGCCCTTTTGATCATATAAATACACAAAATGAAATTTCTAATACAAAAGAAAAAAAGCAGCGTCAAGGTATATCTTCAACAATAAGCAATTCTGACAGTGACAGCGTTATATCTCACTCTAGTAGTACAACCACTCCAATAGCTTCACCTGTCACACCTATGACTGATAATGAAAGTTTGCTCTTTTTACAATACACTCATCAAAAGCAAAGTGAAGCAAATCATTATCCTGGATTTAATGTAATAGCTAATCCTCTAAGACCATTAACATCTTTAGAAAAAGCACCTTGGATTCTCAAATTTGAAATAGCAAGATTTGTTACTATTGGACAGGTTGTTTGGAAAGATTTATCAGGTGATATAATACAAAATTTTTTAGATGTTGGATATACAAATCCTGTTAAACTTTTTGATACTATGTTGAATTGGTATTCACAATACAATAGCTCTACACCAGGCAACATTTTAAATGGAAATATATGGAAATATATGTCAATGGAACGATGCCATGATGTAGTTTGGAAATTTTCTGGATTAGGAAATAATGAAAATGATTTGAATCCATCTGATGCTTCAGGTTATTCACAACAGCAACAACAACAACAGTATACAACTACTCAAGAAACAAAAAAGAATAAATCTTTTTATACAAGAGCAATACACTACTCGGCCAAAATGATTATATCAACAAATGATGTAGATGGGATATCAATTAGACTTTTACCACCACATTATCATGCGTCTAATCGTTTTTTTAGAAAATTTGGATCTGATCGTTTTCTAGAAATCCGTTTACCAAGAAGGCTTCCAGCGAATTTTCTTCAACTGCAATCATCTTATATACTTAAACCAATATTATTAATGGGTAGAATTTTTAAATTTTTATTTATTAAAGATGATCGACTGGTATATTTTGCTACAGAAGGGAATCAATTAACACCTATATCCATTCGTGATGTAGTTGATTGGCATATTCCTATAATTACAAATTGGGGTATGACAGTAAGCAAATTTGCTAGTCGTATGTCTTTGGGCTACAGTAATAGTATACCAGCCTTAACATTTAAAAAGGAAAATATTAGATACATCAATGATATTTATAGCGCTGATGCTGGAGATGAAGAAACATGTATGACAGATGGTTGTGGATTAATATCAGCTTCAGCGATAAAAAAAATCATGGGGTCTCAACAAAACGATATTTTACCATGTGCAGTACAAGGTCGAATTGGTGGTGCAAAAGGTGTATGGATTGTTCCTCCTGATTTTAACGAAAAGGATGATGATTGGATAAGTATTCGTGCATCTCAAAATAAATTTAAAACTGGTTTACCTGGCCCTGATCTTGAAACAGATCCTTTGCACTTTACTTTTGATTTAGTTAAACTTACAAAATGTACTTATCCATCATATCTTAATACTCAGTTTATCCAATGTCTTTCTTCTGGTGGTGTTCCTACTAAAGTATTTACTGAATTACTTAAAGAACATGTTGAAAGTATGACACAAACATTAACAGAAAATCAAAACGTAAGAATTTTACGTGATTGGCTAGTCAAAACAAGTGGACTAATGGTGATGCGTGCTGAAGTGGACGAACATAGTATTCTGGGATGGAGACGGCAAATGGAAGCTATTGACGATATTGATGATGATAATGAATCAGGCGATGTAAGTAATAATGAAAGTACCAGCGGTGATGCTATTAGTACTGATATGTCATCAAAATCACAAGCAACCCGTATTAGATTCAATAAATATTCTGGATATCCAACTAATATATATGAAATTATGGTTCGTCTTATAGATGCTGGTTTTGATCTCACAAATGCATTTTTGGCTGAAAAAATAACACATATCTTTCGTCATTCTTTAAGGTCAATATCTGCAAAATACCGACTTGAAGTTCAACAATCATGTACTTTAATGTGTATTCCCGACCCAACCGGTATTTTAAAACCAAATGAAATTTTTTTACAGTTATCTAGCAGAAAAGTGGATGAAAAAACTGGTTTTCATGCAGGTTTGATCACTGGTGATGTATTAGTTGCTAGAAATCCGTGCGGTTTAAAAAGTGATATACAAAAAGTACGAGCTGTAGATTATCCTAAATTACGCATATATTCTGATGTTGTTGTATTTTCTATTCAAGGTGAACGGTCTTTAGCTAGCAAATTAAGTGGTGGTGATTATGATGGTGATTTAGTAATATTTATATTTTTATACCTACATGTTTATTTATTTTTTTATTTTATTGATTAATTATTTGACTGATTAATTTTTATTTATTAATAATTTTGATATATATATGTATATATATATTTGTAGATTTTCTGTTGTTGGGATCCAAGAATAGTTGAACCTTTCTTTTCTTCACCTGTACCTGAAACCATGGAAAGAGTGGAATTAGCCTTTGAAAAGAGCAAAGTCAAAATGTCTGAAGAAATATCTCATCTCACAAATATGGCTGATCAAGAAGTTACTATACAACGGCTCTTTTTAAATGTACCTATATATGATGGATCACTGGGTCAATATGAAAATTGGAGAACAATTATATCTGAAATTTCATCATTAGAAACACCTGATGCTATATATCTTGCTCAAATGTGCGCTAAATTAGTAGATGCCCCCAAACAAGGATTAAAGATCAAAAAATCTATAAAAAATCAAGACTGGAAAAGGTTTGGTAATGGTAAGGCCCCTGAATGGTTTATAACAAAATTAAAAGGCACCCGTGATAATATGGATATGATTACAAAATCAAAAATGGAGACAATCGAACGAACGCCTACAACAGCTATGGATTATTTATATGATACATTATATCAAGAATTAAAAAAATTATCCAACAAATCAAAAACCATTTTCAATGAAGAAAACGTAACTAGAATAGATACTGATCTAACTGAACCATGGAATAAAGCTCAAAATTCAGCTTTAGCTTTGAATGATAAAGATTTTATAAATGATTTAGAGTCAATAAGGAAAGCAGTTGATGATGCATTTACGGCCTATCAAATTGATGTACGACAAGTTTGTGAATATTTAGCAAGTAAAGAAGAAATTTTACGAAAACGAAAGCAACTTGGACTTGATAGCGCTGTTTTATTAAAAGGGAATATGTCAGTATCTGTACAATCAAGCTTAGGTGAACATATTAATAAATATAACTCATTATATGAAACTGAAGAATACCATGCAAAAGTATTTTTTGAACTAATGTTGACTTCAGTAAAATCACAAATTTTCAAAGCAGATATACTTTTTAACGATGGTAAAATGCTTCAATCCACAAAAGCAAGCTATTCTTATATTGCAACAATTAAACATTGGAAGTACAGTAAATATTGCTACGTTGTTGCTTTTGATTATATATGTAGAATCAAAGCCGATGCAATAGCTAAACGCCTTAAACCTAATGGCTTATGTCATTCAATTAATCATACCATATACCCTGCTCTAAACTTGTCTAAAAAATGGGTACGTAAAGATAAGGAATTATATATGAATCAATATAAACAAAATTAGCGAATGTTTTTATATTAAAATTTGTTTATTAAATAAAAAAACCTTTTGATTATATCACATGTATATATATAATAAAAATCCTTGTAAATTATTTACAAATTTATGTAATGAAAAGTATTTTATTTTATTTTTTTTATTTTTTTTAACTTGGGAGGGAGAGAAAATACAGTTAAAGAGTGATTAAGATATATACGCATTCAAATAATAAAATAAAATAAAAAGGGATGGCTAGTTGAGATGAGCATAATGATAGTATACATTTCATATTTATATACAAATATATTTTATTCTAAATAGTTCTTTATTACTTTTAAATAAATGTAAAATATATAGTATATAATAGTTGACTAATGCTTTTATATATTTATTATATATCTATTTCTTTTTTTTTAGAAAGAAAAAAAACACCATTTCGTATAGCTAATTATATCACTTTATTCCATTAAAGAATAAATTCATATTAAAAAATAAAACTAAAAATAAAAACTAAATGGTTTTATTGTTTCATTAAAAAAAACCAAGCATTCACTCTTAAAAAATTACTGTAACAATAATTTTCAAATATTACTATTTGGTCAATACATAAAGTCTGATTTATACAGTTTTTATTAATTTTGAATATGTTTAAAAATAAAATTCCTGTTATTAACTTTTTATATATGCAGAATAAATCATTAAAAGACGTGACAGTATATATAAAAAATGAAAAGTCTTTTTTTTTCTATTTTTGCAAGTTATATCATCAAGATCAGCTATGTAAAAAGACATTGGATAATTTCTCAACCAAATACCCTTTACACAATATGAAATACGTTTTACTGATCTTTTTCTTTAAAAAAAAAAAGAAATGTTCAAAATCTGACTTTTTATTTATATACTATAACAACCCTGAAATAAAATATACAATTCATGAATATATAAACTAATAAAGTGAATATAATAATTATAGTTTTAAAAACTATTTTTTTAAAAAGAAAATAAGAATAAATAAATTATGAAGTATAAATTGAATAAAAATAAAATAAGAAAATAAAAAAAGGTGAATCGGATAAAAAAAGAAAGGAAAGAGAAAAAAAAAGATGTGTATATTTATAACTATATATAAAAATATAAGGTTTGTGAATACATGATATGTGTTAATAAAATAAAATAAAGGGGAAAATAACAATTATTATTATTATTGTAATAATAATAATAAAAAAATAAAAATCTCTATCGAACATCATCGTCATCGTCACTACCACCAATATCAATTTCTTCATCTTCTTCATCTTCTTCATCAGATATGGAGGATTTAGTAACCTTAACAGTTGTGTTATCAGCCAGAGAGGATATATGTTTTTCTTTATTATTATTATTATTATCATTAGTTATAGTAATGTTGTTATTTTCAGTAGTAGTGATATTATGATTATTATTATTGTTGTTGTTGTTGCTATTATTATTTGATATTACAGAAATGGTTGAATTACTTTTTGATGATGGTATTGTTGTATTTATTTTTAATAAGGATTTATCACCTTCATGATGCTCTACTACATGATTATCATTATTATTATCAATTTTATTATTGTTATTACGTTGTATTTTTTTCCTTTTATTATTATTATTGCCGTTGTTGTTAGTAGTAGTAGCAGTATTGGCAGATAGATGATTGATTGATTTTTTAGTTCCAGGAATAATCACAGTATTACGAGGTAAAGGAAGTGAGCCATTCCAAGAAGCTGATTTTTTTATCATGGAAGCTGTTAATTTACCAGAAGTCCACTTTCCATTTGTATTTGCAGTTGGAGGTCGACGTCGTCCATGTGGTAAAAAATTGGCTGGTTTTCTAAATGCTGGTGGAACATTACTTTCTTCATCAATATCAAATAATCGCCTTCTTTTAACTGAAACTATTCCAGAAGGATTTATATTAGATGATGATGATTGATATTGTTGTTGTAAATTTGAATGTGATGAAGATGGTGTACGGAATTGTATAGATCTAACAGGCTGTACTATTGGACTACTTGCACGACTAAGTAATTCTTCCATAGATTGACCTGTTTCCATGGCATCAATAGCTGCATCTCGCATCCTTTTCATTCTTTGACGCACTTCATTAATATCTGTATCTGATTCTGTATCACCATCGGAATCATCTTCATCTATTACTACATCATTATCATTCATGATATCAATTAAATAATCTTGACTATCTTCATTGGATGAGGATGAAGAAGAGGAAGACGATGATGATAAGGAGGAGGATACTGAAGAAGGATTGGTAATATCATGATCGCTTTTACTATAAGGTCTTGAACTATTGATTACTGTTACAGACTTTTGCAATTCATAATCTATGGTACGATCAAAATTTCCTAATAAAGGTGCTTTTAACATACCTAAAGAAGTATGCCCACTATTTAATTTGAGAGTTTTATAAGGATGTGATAATAATAATTGTTGAATATGAGTAGATGGAGTAGGTTTTCGTTGATTATTAGTTACAGATGGTGACATCAAATTCAAATGTAAAGGTGATCTTTTGTTACCGATATCTGAACTGCCACTTGAAGTTCTACGTAATCTAGGTTTACCACCACGAAGAGAAGGTGGACCACGATTAATTGGTAATGGTGATGGGAAAAAGCTTTCAATATGGTCACCAAGAAAAGGCCCTAATTTATTTTGAATTGAACAAGTCACTGCTAACTCCTGTGCACGTCGTAAAGGAATCCAAGTACCATATAATTCACTTTCTTTATTTGGTATACGAATACGTTCTATTTCAAAACTAAGAATCATACTACGTTCTCTTTCAGTATCAATACCTCCAGCTGTTAACAATGATGTTCCATTTACATATCCAGTATCAAGTCGCCTTAATACTTTATAAGATTTTGATTCAGACCCAGATTCTTCTGATACACTTAATATCGCTACACAAACTGTTATATTATCAATCACAGTAACATACATGGATGGGTTTGTTGGTACATTTGGAAAAATTTTATTGGTATCTGATTCTTGCTGCTGTTGTTGTTGGCTAATTGGCGTTGGTGATGGAGTAGGTGTTGGTGATGGAGTAGGAACAGGTAATGATGACAATAAATCCTTTTTAAATAACGCGTCCAGCGCAGGAATTCTAGCTAAGGCTGCCTTAAGATCAATATTAAGTGAAGGAGTAGTAGTTGTTGTTGATGCTGATGCTAATGATGATGATGATGGAAATGATGAAGTTGTTGGGGTTGTTGGTGCAGATATAGATGAATTGGATGAGGTTACTTTAGCAATAGTTTGCATATAAGATGCAAGTGATCTTGCAAAATCAAAAGTAGGTGATAAATTTGATAAGCCTGGAAGTGCTGCTGTTAATTGTTGTAATGCTTGTAAATTAATACTTTGTTTGTTTAATGATTGTGGCTGTGGTGGCTGTGATTCTTGTTGTGATTCTTGTTGCTGTTGTGGTTGCTGTTGTTGTGTATCAGTTTCCGATGATATGGTATTTGATGATACATTTGAGATATTTTCACTAGTAGAAGGATTAGTTGGTAATTTTTCATCTTCTTCAAACTTTACAAATTCATCATCATTTGATTCATTTGTTGAAACATTAGTTGGTACAGATTCAACTTTAATAGGTGCTGGATCTTCATGAATTTCTTCTGCTTTTGGTGATGCTTTTGTATCATCTATATATATATATATATATTTAGACTTTGTTTATATAATTTTATTTTCAAAAAAAAAAGTGAATATATATTTACCATCAACTTCTGTAGGCACACTTTCAGTGCTTAATTCTTGCTCATCACCCATTGGGTCATCACCAAGTAATTTAGCTAAACCAGGAGAACTTTCAATTTCAAATTCATCAACTAATTCACGAGCACGACTCAGAGGAACCCTAAATAATTAAATAAATATCAATAAAAAAATAATGTATATATATAATAATAATATTAATAATAACAATAAATATATATATATATGATTATTTATTTACCATGCACCACGGCACTCCATTGGACCTTTTGTAAGGGTAATAACAAGACGATCACCTTCTGATTCTGCTGCGGCATCAAAAGTACCTTTACCTAAAACTGGTCTAGCTGCTTTTCTAAGTTGAGTTGCATTAACACATCCTTCCACTAGATAATAATATTGATTATTACGTTTTTGATGTTGTTTAGAATCAGCATGTCTAGTTCGAAGAGCAACATGTTCACTTGCACCATCTGTTGAAGAAATAAATCGTAAAATTTTTGTATCGGGTATATCATTAGGTGAGTCTAATTCATAACATAATAAATTTCCCAATAATTTCTTTGTAATAGTGTATTGATGACCATTTTCAGAATACTCTTTACTTATTGGTTTTGAGTCATCATCTTTATCATCATCATCATCTTTTATTTTTTCTTTTTTGACTTTTTTATCTTCTTCTTTTTCGATTTTATCAACATGACCATCATTATTACTATTATTATTATCATCTTCTGAATCAGCTTCATTATATAATTTAGTAACAAGTTGTTCATTTTTAGAGGGAGTGATTGAACTTTCTAAAGTTGAAGAAGTAGTAGAGGTAGTGGCGATGATGGATTCTTTATTTTCTTTTAAACTATGCATAAAAAAATCAGGATCATGATCTATCTCAGACATTGCTTTTCCTACAAGTGGCCAAGATCTACGTCTTTTTTCTATCGTGAGTGCTTCTGATGGTTGTTCTTCTTCTACTACTACAACTTCTTCATTATCAATTGATGGATTAGCATCTAAAGAAAAGTCACGAACAGTACTAGCTAATAAAGCACGTTGTAAAAGTGAGGCTTCTTTTCTATTTGCCAAAGCACAAAAACTTTTTCTACTAGTTCTTGCAGAAACACCAGTACCAGGTATACCAGGTGATAATAAATCCATTTCTGTATTACTATTACTACCATTATTATTATTTTTCTGTGTCGGTCCACCAAAGTATAATTCTAGTTCAGACTCAGAGATAGATTCTGGTGAAACAATATTTAAAGGTATTTGTTGATGTGTGGATGAGGATGCTGTACTGTGATCTGATAAAAACATGGTATCATTAACTAAATCTTGTTCAAAAGTATATGGTGTCCAAAATTCATTTTCTCCAAGAAATCCATTTAATGATATTGATGCTTTTCTTCCTAAAAGTTTTGGTGAATCAGTTACCGTATTTGTATTTGTATTTGTGTTAGTGTTTGTTGTTGCATTTGTATTTGTATTCGTTGATGATGATGATGATGTTGTTGTTGTGGAACCAAGATTGACAGTACTAGGTCTCCTAAATACTGACGATCGTCGTCTTGTAATTTCAATGTGAGCCATTGTTTCATCTCCTTTCATCATTTCTTCATGATAATCTGAATATTCTGCTTCACTATCATCTTCATCTGACTCTTCTTTTTTAGATTCAGTAGAAATATTTATAGTATCTGTTGTTGTCGATGACATAAAAGTACCATCTTTATTATTATTATTATCTAAATCTGACGAATGTATTTGTGTATTTGAAATTTTATGTTTTTTAGAATAGAATGATTCATTATCAGAATTATCAGAAGAATCAGGTTCTGGAGATCCAAAATGCCTTGGTCGTCTTCTTTTTCTAGTTGATGATCTAATAGGTGCTAAATTATTATTATTATCATTATTATTATTTCCATTTATATGTGTTGAATGTGATATATGTTTTTCCTCTGACAAGCCTTTTATTTTTTGTTGTTGTAGTTCCTCATCTGATGAAAGCGATGAAGTATCTGAAATATCTCCATTTATATTATCTATTAATCTTTCTTTTTGTTTTGTTGTTGATGAATGTTGTTGCTGTTGTGAAATTGATGCTGTTGTAGTAGTAGTATCTGTATTATTACTATTATTATTATTGTTATTATTGTTATTATTGTTATTATTATTATTATTATAATTACTGTCAGAAGTAATAAGACTGTAATTTATTTTTCTTGAATGTTTTTGATCAACATGTTTTGCTAATAAAGGAGCACGAGGTGGATTATGTTCTGCTGCTCTTTTAAAGTGTTGAGATATTCTAGAGGATACTGTTGCAAAAGGTGTAGCACCACTATATTTTTATTATTAATGATATATACAAAGATAAAGAAAAAGGAAAAATAAGTATCTTTGTTTTTTCTAACCTTTATTATTAATACTATTATATTTATATTTATTTATCTATTACCCTAGAGTTGCATATTTATATTTAATAATATCATTAGCTAATTCCTTTGGAGAACTAGGTTTATTTCCTTTCTTAAGTAATGCTTTTAAAATAGCTGTAAAAACTTTATCTTTTGCATCGTCAGGGTGAATATTTGGTAATGCTGGTTTCCTTCGTGTTGTGCGTGGATGTGATGAAGAATTTTGTTCCTCTTGGGACGTTTTCTTTTCTATCATCCCAACACCTTTTACAAGCTTAAAAAAAAAAGAAAAGGAAAAAATGGGATTTAATAAAAAGGAAAAAGGAAAAATAAGTTTAAAAAGGAAAGAACAATAAAAGAAGAAAGGAAGAAAAAGAAAAAAAAAGATAGACACTTCAAATTTTTTTGTCTCATATATGAAGAAAAAAAAACTGCGGCGTTTAAAATATGATCGAAATAAAAAAATGCTTTATCATGCTTTTTAAAAGTAAATATATGATTAACTTTATATTTATTACTTTTATATATGTATATATTAATTATTTATTATTATATATTAATGACAATTATGTACCATATCATATTGAATTGGATTTTGAGAACATATATCACCTAATAATATATATATTTAAATATATAATGAGTTTTTTTTAATTTAAAAGGAAGAAAAAATTTTTTGTTCAATAAAAAAAAATCCGACCAAAATAGCAACTTGTTTTAAAAGTCAGTTTTATATATGTAATCATTCCTTACAGTGTACATCTTTTTTATAATTTTGCCAACATTTTGGATCAGTAGTACCGCAATTGAAACAAATTTGTTGGGTACGATATTGATGATTTCCTCTTGCTACTTTGGCTGAACCATCTCGTTGAATATAAACTAATCGTTTTCTACCATTTACTTTTTCACTATAATGAAATAAAAATAAGATGATGATGATTTTTTACATTATATATACATCATATTTATTTATTACTATAAACCACAAGCGTTACAAAGTAACTTTGAACCTTCAATACTTCTTCTCCAAGAAGGAGTTTTTGTTGCACCACAATTAGTACATTTTTTCTTCCCAATATCTTTTACTCTTGTTTTTTTTGTTGGATGATGAGTAATAGATGAGGATGATGATGATGATCCATCATTAGTAAGAGGAATAGTAGTAGATTCCATTAAAGGTAAAATATCAATTGTTGATGATGATGATGAATAATATAATGGTATTATAGTATTTATTGTTGGAGTACATTGGTAAGGCTCTGTCATTGTACATGTAAATGTTGATTGAGTATAATTTGAATAATCTTCAAATTTTGCATCCTTTGTTATCATACCATAAGGATCTATATCTTTTTTTTTAAAAAAAAAAAAAAGAAAAAGTAAGTAATTCTGTTTTTTTTATATATAAAAATTTATTAATTTATTACAATCCATGATCATGTCAATTAGTGTATGAATAAATATTTAAAATAAAGAAAAGAAGAAAAAAAAAAGAAAGAAAATGAAATGAAAAGCAGGTATTAAAAGATTTAAAAGATTTGCATTATAACATATGACATTAACTGTATTTGGAAAATTTATCATTTTTGCGATTCTCATTGTATAAATATAAATCTTTTTTATTTATAAAAGTTATCATGGGGTTATTTATATTAATAAGATTATTTTATATATATATATATATGAAAAATAACAATAAAAAAAGGAGAATAAAGTAAAAAAAAAATAGAGTGTTAATAAACTTTAAGTAAATGAGCAAAATTGGAAAAAGAGCGGAAAATGGATTTTTTTATTTTTTATCCACCTCTTTTCTTTTTTTATACCTGTAATGATTCAATATCCATTCTATTTTAAATCTTTATATACTAAAGTTGAGTCACTTGAGTCATATGTTAGAAGTAAAACAAATAAAACTTTAACAGGCCTTGAACAAGTTATTGTTGCTTCTCCAAAAAAGCATAATTTTATCACTATTGAAAAAACATATTTAGATAATAATATCAACTCTATGAAAGAGGTTAGTTATATTTAAAAAATTTATAAAACAACATATATATTTACTGATATATAAATTACTAGTTGTTAGATAAAGTAGTTCAAGTTTTATTATCACATAAAATATATTACCATTTATTTGCTACGACTTACGAAGCTGTAAGTTAATTTAAAATATCATTTCTATATTTATATACTTATTTCCTTATTATTATTATTATTATTATTATTGAATAGTGGATTAAAAAAAAGGATAATACAAAAATATATAAAGAATCTATTTTGTTTCAAACTTTTCAAACCGATTTATGGGAAGAATGTTTAAACCTTATTGGTGTTGAAAATATGTTGGACCTTTTATTAAATACAACATTATTCTTTTATAATGACGATCGTTTTTATTTATTATCAGGTAAACTGGAGATAAAAAATAAAAAATTAGAACTATTGTATTAACTTATATATATACACGTATATATATAGGAATACTTATTACAGAGTCGAAACATTTACCAACACTTCCTACTAAAAGAAATAATAACTTTAAAATATTTAAAAATACATTTCTTCAAGAACTATCAAGTTCAGATATATCCACAACTCTAGTAAAATCTAAAAAAAGAAAGAAAAATCATCATCATCATCATCAATTAAAAAAAAAGAAATTGTCTCATCAAATGGAAGGTATGCTGCTAGTTTCACAAAATCAAATTAAATCAACTAAAAGAAATCAAGATAATGTTCAATTACCATTATCTAAACGACATAAACAAATAATCAATTCAGGAAAACGTATATCTCTATCAATAGATAAAAATCAAATATCTGGTGAATATTTTTTGGATCATAATCAAATATTTTATGCACATCCTGCTATGGATAAAAAAATTCAGCAACCATCATTTATTTTTAATACAATAGGTAAAATAGTATTCTTTAATATATATATGTAGTGATCACAATTAATCATTTATTATATATATATAAAGCTTCATTTGGTTCAAATTCTATACGAAATGCTGATCATCAACAGAAAATTAATCATCACCTACTTCAACAAATGTTTCCCAATGAATTTAAAAGAAAGGTATTTAAATAAAAATGACGGAAAAAAAATGATTTCATATAAAAACTTATACATATATATATATATATATATATTATAGATTTCTCATTTACCTAAAAGAATGAAAAAATTGGAATATATTGCTGATTATCTACGTATGAATCATCCTCTTTCAATGCTAACCCCATTGCTTAATAGTATATGTTCACGAAAAGTAATATTAATATATATATATATATATAATTCACTTATACTTTTTATTTGATACATTATTATTTTTTATTACCATTTTTAAAACAGGTAAACAATTTCAATACTGAAGATTTAGCTATACCTCATGGACAAGTATTCTTATTTGTAAAAACATTATTAAAACAAATTTTACCATCCTATTTATTTGGTTCAACTCATAATTGGCAAGTCTTTTTTAAATGTAATTTATCTATAATTATAATATATATCATGTGAATCACCGTCGACATCATTAACTAAATATTATCATTGTCGTCATCTATACCCTTTTTTTTAAAAACATATAGATGTGTATAAATATATTGATCTCAGAAGAAAAGAAACTCTGAGGCTATATGATATATACTGGGGTTTAAAAGTAAATGATTGCACTTGGCTAGCTAATTTATTTTCATCTAATCGTAACGTTCCTTCTGATCTGGTAAAAAGAAATGATTTATTGATTCAATTGCTTCGATGGTTATTTGATTTGTATATTCCAGGGATATTAAAGGTAAATCGTATTTGATATATATGATTAACATATTTATTATTATTATTATTTTATTAATTGTAATTTTTGTTATTTTTTTAATTTTTTTTATTTAAAAAAAATAAAATAGACATGTTTCTATATTACTGATCATGCACAACATCGAAATCGTGTTTTTTATTATAGACATGACACTTGGCTTCATTTGGTATCACACTATATAAATAAATCTTTACATGAAGATTATGAAAAAATAAATATTGTGAGTAATAATAATAGTAATATACGAACAATGATTTTTATATTAATGATTCTATTTTTTTTCATTACCATTATTGTAAGAACACTGTAAATAATCAAATTTTAGGATCTGCATCATTAAGATTCATTCCTAAAAGAAATGATCTTCGAATCATTACTAATATGAAATCAGCTTTTAAAATGGTATATTTCATACATAGATTATATTCCTAAAAATAAGGATTGATAAAAAATAATTTAACAAATCATTCTTTTTATAGAAAAATAATGAAGATATAGATAAAAAGAATATGATACAATTAAATAATAACAGTATACTGAGAACAATCAAGTCAGTATTACAATTTGAACTTGTAAGTTTCATATATATACATATATATATATATACATTGGATTGTTTATTAAAACATGTATATATATAGGATCGACAAAAGAACTTAACTGGGAGCTCTGTAAATAGTGTAAAATCTGCTTTAGAAAAAATAATATCTTACAAAAAGAGATTAAACTTGCATAAAGGATCATCATATACAAGGTATATACATATGAAACATTATATTAAAAAAATCATCATTTGCAAATCATATATTTCTATTTTTATATTTTTGTTAGAATATATTTTTCAAAAATTGATATCAAGAATTGTTTTAATAATATTAATCAAAACATATTAGTGGATCTTTTAAAACAAATTTTCATGGAAGTAAGTTTATATATATATATATATATATATATATATATATATATAATGAATTTATATTCATTATTATTTTATATACAGGATCAATACATTATTCAAAAATATACAACCGTTCAACCTGGCCGTAACAAGTTGTATCGCCTTGCAAAAATATTGGCAACTATTCATGGTATGTATCACTGGAATAAAATAAAAGAAATAAGAAATCAATATTATTAACTGATTGATTGATTTTTTTTTTTGTTTATTATTTATTTAGATGATTCACAATCATTTCCTGTTATTTCAAAAAATCATAATGAATTCTCTCGTAAATCAATTATTATTGATGATGTAAGATTTCCAAAAAAAAAAGAAAAAAAAGAAAAAATAGAAAAGAAAATGATCAAATAACAAAAATAATAAATGAAAATGAAAAATAAAAAAATGCGAAAAAAAATAGTATAAAAGCATATATATAAAGTTAAATGAAACTTATAATTATTTATATTAGATGACACAAAATATAGAATCAACAACAAGTATATTAAACCGATTAATTCAACATATTAAACAAAACACCATTTTGGTAAATATAAACTATTTTCAATGCTTTATTAATATCATCAATCACCTTTTAACACTTTTACTATCTTTATAGTATAATAATGAAATTTATAGACAAAAAATTGGAATTTCACAAGGATCCTGTTTATCAACACTTTTATGCAAGTAAGCTAAAACATATATGTATATTACAGGTTTTTAGGCTTCTTTTATTTATTTTTTAATTTTATTTATAACTATTATTCAATCTTATAGCATATACTATGGCCATGTTGAAAAGCAGGAACTTTCATTCTTAAACGAAGATCAAAATGGGGTAATATTTTTAAGATCATTTATAGTATACAAAATATCTTTTTTATATTGATTTTTATTTATTTTTGAATTTAGCTACTCTTAAGATACGTTGATGATTTTTTGTATATTAGCACAAATCGAGATTTTGTTGAACGATTTGATACAACCATGTCTAATGGTAAATATATAATAATAATAATAATAATAATAATATATTAATTTTAGTAATACATTTTAGGATTACCAAAATATGGATGTTATATCAATCATCAAAAAAAATTAAACAATCTGAATGAGATTATCTCTGGTAATAATAACAATAATAATAATAAAATATATATCAACATTCTTTATTAGTCATTTTATAATCCTTAAATTCTTTTTTCTACTTTTTAGAATTTTCTTGGTGTGGTTTAAAGCTAAGCACAGAAAATTTGGATATATTTAATGACTATAGTGATTATACCCTTCAAGGTAATGTAATAATTATGATTATTATTAAGTTTTTATTGTAAATAAGTGAATATAATTAAATATATATTACTTATTTATATAATTATAGGAATCAAAGATTCTATAACATTAGAAACATCTAATTATAAAAACACTATCATCAGTAGATCAATTAGGTAATCATAAATGGCATCACATTTATATATATTAGAAAAAATGAACGGAACAATAACAAAAATATTTATTTATTTATATAGGGATATCAACATGGAATTTCAACTAATCAATGTTTCAACTAATACATATAATACCATGCTTCGAAATATATATGAAGGATGTTTACTAGTTGGATGCAAATTATCTACTTATTGTTTACAATTATCATATATTCTCAGGGAAGGAATTAATCAAGAACTCATATCAAGTAATATATACATCTAAATATTAATAATAATAATAATAGTAATAACTAACAATGTAATATCATTATCGTTATAGATGTCGTATTTTATCTAATTCAATATATACTATCTATTATACCAAATAACCAACCTAAAAATAAAATATTATGGTAAGAAAGTGGATAAAACATACACTAAAATAATAAGTATAATAATATTTTTTTATTTTATTTTTTATTTTTTTTATAATATATAATTTACTCTCAGGTTAATCCTTCATGCTTTTTATACCTCCTTTAAACAGCACCAACAACCATTTTATGCTGTTATCAAGTGTTTATCTCGTTGTTTGAACAAATATGGACCAAATAAACGATTAAGTAAGTTGATTGAAAAATGGCCAGCTACTTTTATTTTTTTAAAAAAGAGAAAAAATCACAATAAAAAAAGTATGATTACAATATAATAGCATATTTATAAAGATAAAAAAGGGGTATCAACAATTATTCTCTTTTTTTAATATTAAATATTAAATAATAATAATAATAATATTAATAATAATAAAGAGGATTGCTTCAATTATCCACCAATTTTTGTTAAACCACGCAAATTCTCCTTTACTATCAGCTTAGGTCTATTTGAAAATACGATTTTTTCACGTACTATTGCATTAACATTATATTCAGTTATTGACTGTTTTACTTCTTCAGCTTGATCAATATCCATATTGTTTTGTGATTGATCTCGTTTATGTATAATAGCAAGTGGTTTTGGTAATTTTTTTTTGACTCCTTCAATTCTATGGTGTCCAATTATCACAGTTGCTTTATCCTATTATTATTAAATATATGTATTAGTGAGAGTGCTTCTGTATTAAATCATTATTTTACTTGATATCTTTATATATGTATATATGTATGTATATATTGTCTTTTTTACATTATTAAATTCTATATCGCCTATTTTAATATTATTAACTACTTGATCTTCAGAAAAAAAACTACCTTGAAATTCTAAAAGTATAAACTCTTGTTTATTATCAGAATGAGCCAATGAATGAATAACAGCAAGAACCATTTTTTTTTTTTCTATTTAATATTTAATAAAAGGCATAAAATAAAAAGTGGGAAGAGTTAGAGTAAAAAAATATAGGCTTTATATATTCTGAATTTCTGATTGGCCGTCACACAAAAAAAAAGCCGAGTTTTCTACTTTTGTTAAGAATTGAAATTTTGTTGGATCACTTTTTTCTTCTACATCCTTCTTTCTTTGATTTTATGTCTTTTTAGTTTTTTTTGAATTTAAGAAAAAAAAGGGAAGATCAAATTTTATTAAATATATACTTTTTTTTACAATGCTTTTTTTATAATAAAAATTAGAGTAAAAAAAAAATGAGAATAAAGATAAAAAGTGAAATAATATAAATAAGAATGAGAGGTAGATATATCTATTTTTTCATTTTTTCATTATTATTTTTTGTCAACATTATATATATATATATATATTATTATTATTATTATATTATATTATTATTATTATTATTGTTGTTGTTGTTGTTGTTGTTGTTGTTGTTGTTGTTGTTGTCGTTATTATTATTATTATTATTATTATTATTATTATTATTATTATTATTATTATTATTATTATAGTTATCTATTTTCTTTTCTGAAAAACTATCTATATCATTTGGAGCAATAGGAATATTAGTATTAACAGCACACATCCAAATACGAGTTTTGTAAATTTTAAATAATTCTCTAACTAATTCACGGAAATCAATACGACGATCAGATATGAAAAAGAAGGTTAATTTACGGCGATCCCTATAAAAATGCAATAATAATAAAAAATTATAAATAAATACTATGATATCCTTCTTTATATTATTATTATTATTACTATTATTATTTTACCATTGATATTCAGCATCTACAACATCCATTGGTAAATTACGCATTTTAGTTCTTTGTTGACATAATGCTAAAGCACGTAATTCGTCTTGACCTTTTGCTAATAATAAATTAATTTCATCAGGAGTAGCTAGTCTATAAAGACGTTTAATTTGAACATCTTTAGGTTTATCATTATTATTTCCATTTGGTTCATCGTCCTCTAAACCTTGACTTTGTTGTTGTTGTAATTGTTGTTGATAATGTAATTTTTGAGAAACAAATTGTTCTACTTTATCAACAGTTAAAGTATCACTAGCTACTTTTCCAAGATCTTTACCACGATCACCTTCTACAATAACTAAATCACCAGGATGGAATTTAACAGCCACTGTTCCAGGTTCAGATACAACATAAAAATAATCGATTCTACCTGCTTTAAATTCTACAGAATATAAATTTGTATAGTTTGGTAATCGTTGTAATGGAATTCCTTTTCCTGCATCTCTAAAAGCACCCGATGTCATTAAATTAGGTTGCTGTTGTTGTTGATGATGTTCAGCATCAAAATATTCTTCATGAGGAGGGCGAGTCATTTGTAATTGTTGAGGTAATAATTGTGATGATGGATATCCGTGTGCATTCATCATTTGACTGTATGTATCTGTTGCCATTCGATGTAAAGCATAGCCAGGATCAGCTGATCTTATATGTGTTGCTTCTAATTGTTCAGTAATTTGTTGCATACTATGAGGATGTTGTGATTGATTAAGAGATGGTCTCCTTTGATGTAATAAGCCGTAACTATATATATATATATATATATATATAAACAATATTAATAATTATAAATCAGTGCTAATTTATCTTCTTTTTTTTAAATATATATATATATATATATTAAAGATAAAAAATTGATTTTTAAAGATATGTATTCCTTTTTTAAGTCAAGATTTTGATCTTTTTTTAAGGTTTGATTTTCTTCTCTTTTTTTTTCAATATATGATTTATTTATTTTTTCACACAATACCTTTGATCAGGGAATTTATATTCATTCGCATGAGATTGAGAAAGTCTACGTTGGAATAATTCTAAACGTTCTTTATCACCCATTGACATTTGAGAATAGATTGGTTGTGTAGATACAGTAGTTGTGCTAGTAGAATTAGGATTATTTACACCTCCTGCAGTTGCTATTGTATTATCAGCAAAAAATCTAGATGAGCGCCTGCGCTGTTGAATCAAATCATCATGTTGTTCAGACCCACGTCTTAAATGCCTACTAAGTAAAGCTGCATGCTGACTAGGTGAAAGTAAACCAAAAGCAGCACCGGAAGATTGAGAACGAGAACGCCAACGAGCTGCACTTAATTGTTGATCAATATTATCTTGTAAAATATCATCATCATCTTCCTCTTCTTCCATTGTAGTAGCTAATGAACTTTTATAACCATATGTTGCTGCTGATGTATTAACATTATTATTAATACCTGTTGTTGCTGTTGCTGTTGCTGATCCAGATGATTCTTCATAATCATCATAACCAAAAATAGTAGGATCTTGCCCAACAGAAAATGAAAGACTACGCTGTTGACGATAAATAGGTTCAACTGAAACACCGGGAAGCATAGGTACAGAAAGAATACTATTATCATAAACAAGTGATGATCGACGTTGATTATTATTATTAGTATTATTACTAAATGGTGAATCTTCAACTAAAACTTCAGGTGGAGGAGGTAATATATTAGTTGGATTTGATATAGAAGATCTACGCATATCATTTTCAAATATTCCAGGTCCTTCCCATTGAAACCCGCCAAAAGAACCCCATTGTGAAGTATCCACAGAAGGTCGTCTATTTGTAGGAATATCCATTGAATTAGGAGTAGGAGATGCAGCAGGACTTTGTTTTTCTGTTGTATTATTTACTAATGCTGCTAAACTTCCACGACGGGAAGGACTACCAACTACTTTCCAAGCTTCATCATGAGTTGTTGGATTATTTATATTAGGAATGCTGATAGGAGTTGATTGTTCACTCTAATAATAACAATAATAATAAAAAGAGAGAGAGAGAAAAAAGAAAAAGAGGGAAAATAGAAATAGAGATATAAATAAATAAATAAATAATACATATCTATTTGTATTTTTTATTCTTACTTGTTTGCTTCTTCTATTGAGGGAATTCTATTAAAATATAAAACACATATATAAATAAAACTGTCATATAAAGATTAAATATTTTATAAAAGTACCTGTGACATTTGATTAAGTTAAAGAGTGCAAGGGATATATATATATATATATATGAATGACTATTTTTCTTTTTTTTAAAAGAAAAGATAAATAAGCTTATGGTTAGTAATCTCTTATATGTATGCTATTAATAAAAAAAAAAAAGGAAAAATAAAAAGAAGAAAAAAAAAATGTTAAGTAATACCTATATATAACTGTATTTATTTTAAAAAGCTGTTAATATTCACTGTTATTATAAAAAAAAAATAAAAGATGGAGAATAGTTAAAAATAGAATTCTTCCTTTTTTAAAAGTATAAGGATCTTTACCACTTAGTTTGGCTAAATTAACTGTACAATCTAAAAGTGCCAGTAAAAAAGTGTGAGAATCTATAAAATATAAAAAAGTGTAAAACGAAAAAAGAAAAGAGAAAAAAGAAAATGGGAGGAAAAAAGAAAAAAAAAGAGAAATGGAATGAAAAGAGAAAAAAAACGAAAAGCGAAATTTTAATTGGTTTAAAGATTTAAATAAAAAGCGGAGTATGAAACAAAACATGGCTTCTTTAACCTTTTTCTTTCATTTTTCTATTTAAATGAACCATTTATACTTGTCAAATAAAAAAGTTCACTTTTTTAATAATAATAATAATCTTTTAATTTTAATGATATTAAATACGTTTCTTTTGATCAATATTATTTAAAATACAAATATAAAATAAGTTGTTTAGAATGGATTAATTTCAAATAAGCATAATCTTATATATATATATATATGTTCATATAATGTACATACAGAAAAAGTGAAAAAAAAAAAAAAGGGACAGAATGGATATAGTAGTTTCATATAGTAGAAAATAAATAATAAAAATGATTACTACCAATTACGTTTATATATATCACATCATAGTAACAAATGATGAGTATAAATTATGTCACCAATAATAAGTAACCAATGTCTCATTTTATATTGAAAATACGAATGCATTATTATTATAAAATATATGTATATATTTAATTTAAAAATTGACCATCCAATCATTTTTCAGGAACCTCTCTAAAGTAGCTTATAAAGAGTATGATGATCGATAAAATTATCATATAAAAAATAATATATAAAAATGAGCTTTTTACTGTTATATGTTTTGATTTAAACAAAAACCAATCTAAATAAAATAATTCTCAACAATTTTCTAATATATGTAAACAACCAAGTATATAAGATAAGTAAAACTATTTTTCTATTAATGAACATTTGTGTGAAATCTATTATTTTTCAGATCAATCCTTTTTTGACATTGTTCACAATAAAGGTTCACTTATTTTCTTTTTTAAAAATAATAGAAATGAAAAGAAAGAAAACGAAAAATATGAAGATGTTAATAAACACAAATTTATTATGCATTGAATGATATATATAAAATGATAAAAGATAATAATATGTAAATGACTTTTTAAAAGCCAGATTAGACTTTTGTAAAATCCAAATAATCACCCCCTTGCTTAAGAATAATTTATATATAAATAGTAAATTTTTAATAATAGTTAGAAAACAAATAAATTCATTTTTAAAGTTAATTGATATGAAGATGATAATTTTAAAAGGAAAAAAAAAAAATCAATTTGTCCTAAAAGAAAAGAAAATACTAATTTTTTTTTAAATAGTATATGGAAGAATATAATTTAAACTCCGCATTTTATTTAGTTAAACTAACTCCTCTTACTTTCTCTTTCTCTCATTTTTTTTTTTTTTCATTTAAAAATGTAGTATTTGTTTGAATTTATATATGTTAATAAACCTTTAATATCAATATTTTTTATTTATATATTTATTATATTTATTATATTTATTATATTTATATATATATATATATACTAGAAATAGAAAAATGAAATCAAGTTTTTTTTTAGCAAGAAGGTTTTCAACTGCTTCAAAAAAGTTTGCAACAATAAAAATACCTTCACTTAAAACACCTATTCCTTCACAACCTTCTATTCTTGATATAGAGGAAGCAAGTTCAGTACTAACTAAGTTTCTTAAACAACATGAAGGCCGTGTTCTTGTTATGACCGGTGCTGGAATAAGTACAGATAGGTACATACCAGTACTGATATACATATGTACCTTTTTTAATAATATTCCTATTTATATGATTTTTTTTATATTACTTTCTATTTTACAGCGGAATCCCCGATTATAGGTCTTCTAAAGTAATACTAAATAAAATAAACCATTAATATCAATAAAATCACTTCTTTTATTAAAAATTCATCTATTTTGATATAGGGAATATATGTAACAAATCCAAAACATAGGCCGATCATGTACCATGAATTTATATCAGATGAAGAATTTAGACGCAGATACTGGGCAAGAGGATTTATCGGTTGGAACGATATGTTTCGAGCCATGCCGAATCCATCACATTATTCTCTTTCAACTTTATTAAAAAATAATTTCATTAACAACATTATTACTCAAAATGTGGATTCTTTACATACCTTTGCAGGAACACCAAAAGATCATATTTTAGAATTACATGGATCATTATATAGAGTAGAATGCTTAGATTGTAAACATATAGAAGATAGAAAATCATATCAGCATCGATTAAGTGATTGCAATCCTATTTGGGCAGATTATCAACAATCATTAGTATCTAAAGGTGAAAAACCAAAAATCAATCCCGATGGTGATGTAGAATTAGAGAATGTCTCTTTTGAAGACTTTGTTATACCCTCTTGCATTAATTGTGGTAGCAAATTGATGAAACCTCAAGTGGTCTTTTTTGGTGAAAATATTCAAAAATCCATTCACGAACATGCTGATAATATGATTAAACAATCCGATGCTATTGTTGTCATAGGTTCTTCCTTAGCAACGTATTCAAGTTATCGTCTAATTAAATTGGCTCATTCACTTGAAAAACCAATTGGATTATTAACTAAAGGGAATACTAGAGTGGATGATATTCATACTTGGAAGGCAACAGTAAATATTTTACCTGTTTTACAACGAGTAGTAAATAACCTTTTAGATTGATTTTTTTTCTTTTTTGGTCATTGTAAATGCTATTTTTTAATTGTTGATTGGTTAATAAATCATACCATTTTTTTTTTTTTCAACAAAAAAAAATTTAAATGTCGATAGCAATGTTTATAATTTTTTTGGAATTGAGATTTTTATTTTTCTCTCTTTCTTTCTATTTTCCAATTTTTTTTTGTTTAAAAAAACCTTATAGATATAATATACATATATTTATTTTATATAAACCAAATTAAAGTTAATAATATACAATTATTATTATTATTATTATTATTATTATTATTATTATTATTATTATTTAAAAGTTATAAACTCATTTATCAGCTATTCTAATTTTGCATTTATCATATAAAAACAAAAAATAATTATGAAACGAGCATCTATTAAAAATATATCAAAAACAGATGATCGCAAGTCAGTACCACTAGACTTATCTACAGTCAGAACAACAAACGAAAAACTAGAACGTACACGACCTCGTCTATTTGGGCTAACAGAAGCACCTACATATTATCCTTCCACAGAAGAGTTTAAGGACCCATTAAAATATATCCGACAGATTCGTGAAGAAGCAGAACAATATGGCATTATAAAAATCATACCACCAAAAGAATATAAACCTGAATTTTGTTTAAATACAGAGGTAATCTATATTTATGTACTATTATCTATTAACTATATATGTTGTTCTACTATTTTGTTATTATTATTACTATTAGTATTATTTACTTATTCTATTTTTTATTTTATTATTTAAAATAACAACAACAATAACAAGAATTTTCGTTTCCGTACAAGGATACAAAAATTAAATAGTATGGAAGGTGAGACTAGAGCAAACTTGAACTATTTAGACCAAATCCAAAAATTTCATCGTTCACAAGGTAAACCAATACATAGAATTCCTCAATTGGATAAAAGGCCTATTGATTTATATAGACTCAAGAAGGAAGTAGCATTAAAAGGTGGTTATGATCAGGTACTAAAAAAAATTAAACAATAATAATAATAATAATAATGATGATGATGATAATAATAATAATGAAGATGATGAAGACAATGATAATGATAAAAGTAAAAACAACAAAACATTTCACCCACTAACATTTAATTTTTTTTATTTGTTTATTTTGATTGATTTTTTTTTTATGAAAAAAAAAAATGAAACAATAATAATAACAAAATAGGTTACCAAACATAAAAAATGGGCAGAAATTGGTAGAGTGCTAGGTTATACTAGACGGCAGTGTACATCCATGTCAAATGCTTTAAAAAATGCTTATACTAAAGTGATTCTTCCTTATGAGAGTTGGTTAGATAACCAAAAAGTTAGAAACACTCCTATGTCATTAAACATAAAAGGTAAATAAAAAAATCGTGTGCTTTTTTAATTTTCACCTCCCTAACTTTTTTTTATTAATATTTATTTGGAAATGCATATATATATATATATATATATATATAGATAATATTACCAATGAGGATGATGATGAAAATAATGATAGTGATGAAAGTAATCAAAATTGTGAAATATGTCAAAAAGATGATAAAGCTGATGAACTTTTACTTTGTGATGACTGTGATCGTGGATACCATATGTCTTGTTTAAATCCACCATTAACATCTGTTCCTGCTGCAGAATGGTATTGTTTAAAATGTTTAACCGCCGCTGGTAGCGATTATGGATTTGAAGATGGTGATGAATATTCTTTATCTGAATTCCAAGCTATATGTGATAACTTTAAAAAGGCATGGTTTTCTAAATATAAACCTGTATCACATGCAAGAGAAGTTGCTGAAGAAGATTGTGAAGAAGAATTTTGGAGATTAGTAGATGATCCTCATGAAACTTGTCAAGTGGAATATGGAGCTGATCTTCATAGTACTCAACATGGAAGGTAAGTACTATAATTTAAAATTAAAAAAATTGTAATCATATATAATTCATCTTTAATTTTTATTTTATTTTTATTAATAGTGGATTTGCTTCAGCGGAACGTAATATGGATAGTGAAAAAAAAACTGATCCATGGAATCTTAATATAATACCAATTTTACCTGATTCTTTATTTACTCACATTAAAACGGATATTAGTGGGATGATGGTTCCTTGGTTATATATTGGTATGTGTTTTACTACATTTTGTTGGCATAATGAAGATCATTATACTTATTCTGTAAATTATATGCATTGGGGTGAAACAAAAACTTGGTATGGTATTCCTGGTGCTGATACTGCTAAATTTGAAGATACAATGAAAAAAGCTGTACCTGAATTATTTGAACAAGATCCAAATTTATTATTCCGTTTGGTAACCATGTTAAGTCCTGGTCGCTTGCTAAAAGAAAATGTAAGGGTTTATGCTGTTGATCAACGTCCAGGTGAATTTGTTGTTACTTTTCCAAAAGCTTATCATTCTGGTTTTAATCATGGGGTAAAAAAAAATCAAAAATCAAAACAAAAAAAATGTATATACATATATATTTATTTCATATTATTATTACTATGATTATTTTTATTATTAGTTTAATTTCTGTGAAGCTGTTAACTTTGCACCTGATGATTGGGTAGAATATGGTCTTGAATGTGTAAAAAGATATAAAGAATACCGACATCAACCTTGTTTTTCTCATGATGAATTATTAGTTACAACAGCAAAGATGGATCTCACACCAAAAAATGCTTCATGGCTTAAACATGCTTTATATGATATGCAAAAACGCGAAATAAAGGAAAGAAATCAATTTCGAAAAACTCATCCTAATATATACATTAAAATAGATAACTCTTTAAATGATGAATCACAATGCCTAAACTGCCATTGTTACACATACTTGTCCTACATCACATGTTCTTGTACTAAAAAAGTATCTTGCTTGGATCATATTGAAGAGGTAATAAAAAAAATTAAAAAATAAGGAACTAAAAAGGAAAAAAATGTAAATGATAATATTGTAAATTATATATATGCTTGTGTTAGTCAAATATTTTTTTATACAAAGGATTAAATTATTTTTCTTTTCTTTTTTATCTTAATAGTTATGTGCTTGTGATGATTCAAAAAGAGCATTATGCCTTCGTTTTTCAGATAAGGAATTATTTGAATTTGTAGAAATGGCTCGTGAAATGGCATGTTCACCGTCAGAATGGAATGAAAAAGCAAGACAAGTTTTAAGTTCAGGAACTTTACCAAATGTTAATACAATTAAAAAATTATTAAAGGAAGCAGAAAAGGGTCATGTTCCTGAAAATGAAACAAAACAACTATCAAACTTTTTAATAGCAATAGAAAAATGGGAAAAAGAAGCATCTAAATATTTAAATATAAATAATAACAATATATTAAAACCAGTAAAACAGGATGGTCAGCAACAATCACTAGAATACGATTCAACTATATTTAATCAATATGATGATATTTATAATAATACTATTTTAAAAAATAAAAAACGATACCAACATCTTGTACATTTAATAAATGAAACAGAAAATATGGCATTTGATTCAGCTTACATCCCACAACTAAAACAATTACTGGACAATGTTCAGAAATTTAAAAAGGATGCAGCTGAATTAATTAAAAACAAAGATCATATATCAATTCTAGATTTGCAAAAAATGCTTTATCGTGGATTAACATTTCAAATGAAAATAGATGAATTAGAATCACTCATCTTAACTGTACAACAATATCGATGGATATATGAATTAGAACCTAAAGCTATGGCTTTACCTTTAGATTATGATACTATTAATGAAACTATTAAAGAAGCTGAAAAATGTAAAATGTCAACAAATCATCCAAAATATATAGCTATGTTGAATAAGGCTCGCTTAGGTGAAGGATGGTTAAAACATGCTCAACGTTTATTACCCAATGGAGCAGAATATGAATATGGAACTATGGAGGATTTAGATGAAGTACTTAATGTTGATCAGGATGTACCGACTCAACGTGATATTTATCAAGAACTTCAAGGCTTACGGATTAGAGCTTCTGAATTTTTTGAATATTTCAATAGAACCATTATGCAGTGTCAACAATATGAACTATTAAATAGACCTATTGCAAATGATATACATGAACTTTTAATGCAAATGGAACAATTCCCTCCTGCAATGGTCAATGATCCTTATACACTTTTAAAAAATGAATTAAATCGTCATGATGCTTGGACCAACAAATTAAAACGCTTATTTACTTACCGTACTAATTCTATAAAAGCACTTGGAACTATATTACAAGATACAAAAGAAAATATTCAAAATATACTAGTTCATCACCAAAAAAAGAAGGATCATCCATCTCTTTATACATCATCCTCATCATCCTCATCTTCACCTTCATCTCAACAAAAATCCTCAGAGGCTGCTTATTGTTTATGTCATGAACCAGAATCTGGTTTTATGATTCATTGTGATCACTGTCAAGATTGGTACCATGGTAGTTGTGTCAAAGTAACTCGTAAACAAGTCAATTCTCAACCATCATATATATGCCCTGTTTGTGACCCTCCTCATGATATAATAGAAACCTCTAATCGTCCTAGTATAGAAGATTTAACGGATGTTATAAGTGAAGCAAGTGACTTTTTGTTTGTTCCTACTGTCTATTCACTTGCTAAAGAAATACTAGATATTATTACTGTATACCGGGATGATGTTCGTTCCTTTTGCCGTTCAAAAACAAAATTGGATCAAGATGATATTTTTATGATTAAACAATATTTACGTGAATTGCTTGGTTTACAGGTAATGCTTATGGATGAAACTGAATTTTTATGTAGAAAAGTACGTGAATTATCACCTATTACTCATCAACCTCAACATCATCATCCATACCAAAACAATAGCAATAATAATAACAACTCGCTTACTACGATTCATATTGATAAAAAACAATTTATAGATAATCATCATCATCATAATCAACATCATTCACCATCATCATCTCCTCCACCATCTTCATTATCAGCATTACCAGCATTATCTTCATCCTCGCCATTATCTCAACGTCCTATTATTAAACTTACTATAAAGCCACCTTTAATATCCCAACAACAACAACATGATACTTCTTTATTAGAGAAAAAACGTAAACATTCTATAGAAGATTCTCCAAAAAGAAAAACAAAACGTGAAGTACCGATTTCCAACTATCCATCAACTAATGCATATATAAACAACAATGATAGTGGTAATGATAATAGTAATAGTTTACAAGGCCCTTCTCATCAACCATTTAAAGCATCTTTCTATTATTAAACGAAAAGAAAAAAAAACATAAAATAAAAAATAAAAAAAAGTAACTTTTTTTAATAAGTTTGGTTTATATATAATTTCATGCATAATAAATAGTCCTTTTAAAAAAAGTTGAATAATTTTATATATAATTTGCATTAGTCACATGATCAAAATGAAAATTATACTAAATTAATGCTTACGATTCAAACTGTATTCCAAACAAATAAGAAGGAAAAAAAATATACGATTACTGATAAATCATCCAGAAAAATTTAAAGATTACAATATATTTTGTTCCTAGATATATGTTTATATATATATATATATATATTGAAGTATATGATCCATAAAAATCCTCAAATTAAAACAGGTCCACTTATATTCACATAAACATATTTATATTGCTAATAATAGTTTTTTTTTCTATTCCCTTATTTTTTTTTTTTTTTACTAAAATGGGAGATATACTGAAGTCAATGATTCATAAATCATATTTCGCTTATAAATACACATAGTTTTTACTTATTTTACCAACTACAGTTTTTTTTTTTCATTTTCTTATGGCCATGTTCATATTTATATTCATCCATCTTCTTATGAAAACAAGAAATCTTCTGACGTAAAATAATCAAATATATATATATATACTAATAATTTAAAGAGATAGTAACAGATTTATTTTATTACTATTCATCGCTAAAACTGTTATAAAACTATCTTTAGTATATAGTTATTTTCGTTATTTTTGATTGATTAAACTTTGTATAATAAGAAACTTTGTAGTACTATTGATTCATGAAATATAATTAATAAAAAATACTTCATTTATAAATATAAATAACATAAAATATATGCTATATAATAATTAAATAGAGTTTATTATCCAAAGAAAATGGTAAACTAAAAAAAATATCAGTTTACTTGAATACTTGAATTTAAGAAAGCAAGATCAATCAAAACAAATTAACTAAGTTGTTATAAATTCAAAATAAATCAACTAAAACATATGGTAATGTAATTTTAGAAGATGATAATAATAATAATAATAATAATAATTCATAAAATGTAACTAGATAGTTCACTAATGAGAAAAGAAAAACGCATAGTGTTTTACTTGAAGATCACTGGTTATATACATATAAATAGGCTAGGTTTCTCTTTTTATAAGCGGAGACAGTCTATGAGCATATATTGTTACACCGTGATTTTTAAATCTTTATACAAATAAAAATTCTATTAGATCAAATTTACTTTGATATATAAAACATATATATATATATATATATATATATATCATATATACATATACCAAATATATGTACCATATACTAGTTTTTATTATAGAATTATATACTATTTATAAAAAAGTATTTTTAAAAAAAATGATTGGCTGAAAAATTAACTCTCAACCATCGGGACTTAATTTTTCTCTGTTTATTTATTTTCTCTCTCCCACTACTGCTTTTTTTTCTCTTCTCCACTTTTCCTTTTCATTTTTTTTTTATTTTAAACACAAGCATAAAATAAATATAAACTAATATAATATCAATCATGTCACCAAAAGAATTCACAGATATAGCATTCAAAAATAGATTTTTATCAATATATGGAAAAGACATTAAATCAGAATCACCTTTATTACACTTGAAATCAAATATATGGACAAATATTCTTTTAAACATACCTCCTTCAGAAGTAGTCAAATTAAGTGAAGTAAATACAAAAATGAAAGTTATTATAGAAAACGGCGATCATTGGATGGAAGCAGCTCATAGAGCTAAATTACATATTCCAGGCATAAAAAAAAAATCTCCAAGAAATTTGGTGACCTCTTCCTATCGTTCAATCATAAAACAACACGTTGGAAAAATTTGCGATTATTGCTTTATTGGAAAAAAATATATTTCTCAAAAAATGGGCGCACAAGGCATTTTACCTGTAAACTTACGCACAAACCCCAATGTCGTCAATTATTTATGTATTAAGTGCCGCCAAAAATATTTTGAACAACATCCTGAACCACCAATTGATCCTTTCCTTATGGAAAAGATAGTTAATGGAAAAGAATTACTTGAACTTCGAGATCACTATTGTTTGACAAAAAATGATATTAAAGATTTACGAAATCGTTTAGAAATTTATGGTTTAAGAAATATCACTCATGGTATATTACAATTAGAAGCAAGAAGATTATTTGGTGGCGAGGTCGGTATTGAAGCTCAACAAAGATATAAGGAACAAAAAGGAACAACTAAGGAACCAATTATACATTAAAAACAAAAAGAAACAAATAATAAAATAAAATACTAATCATGGAACAAATCATTACATAAATAAATAATAAAATACATAAATGTACAATTACATGTAAGATATTAAAATATATGCTATGTATTAAGCTTTTGATTGTATATATATGTAGATCTAATTAAAGTGTCTTTAATGTATTTATTTTTTTTTGGTCGTAGGTGACATATTTATTTACTGAAATGGGTTTTATAATTTTCATATATATGAAAAGATAATAATGTAATAATAATAATAATGTGCATGTTTGTGCATGCGTTTTTATAATTATTTTTTAATACATTCAAGTTTATCCTAAGTAAATTCAAGAGCTTCTTTAACTATTTTTTGTATAATTACCATTCTGGTAATAAATAAAAACAAACGAAAGAAAAACAATGATAAAAAAAACGAAAGAGAAAGCAAAGCAAAAATTAAGTTTATCTTCACTATTAAATTATTTTAATCTCCGTTTTTTTTTTAAATAAACTTTTTCCTATTATGCTAATTTTAAATCATCTATAAAATCTAAAGGTTAGAGTATACATTATTTTCATATGTTTATATGGTTTACTAATAAAGTTTTTATATTTTATTATGACTATGTTTATTTTATTTTTTTTCTAATAAAACAATGATTATACTGATGTATATGATCCATAAAAATCTTATGATTAAAATACTTCACTTATAATATATATTCATAAGCTATTACTAAAAAAAATTTCTTATGACTGTACCTTTTTTTTTGCGAACAAAAAAAGAATCTTTTGATTTAAAAAACCCACAAACATATAAGAATACCTAAAGGGGTAATGATAATTTGATTCAACTACTAATCATTTATTAAAATTTTTGTTATAAATATTTTATTAAAGGTAAAAAAAATTTACTCTTTTTTTTTTTGTTCCATTTTTTTTACACTGTTAACTATGATCAATAGTTGAAGAGATTATATGATATTTTTTTGATTAAATATATAAATACTGTAAAAAAAAATCAAGGGTTATTATTTAATCAATTACAATATTAAAATTTCAAAGTAATCCATAAAATAAAGCAACTGTATTATATATATATATATTTGTCTATTATTTTATTATCTTTTATTTATTCAATTAATTAATCAAATATATATCATCAACTTCTAAAAAATTAATTTCCATAAAAACAATACTTTTATTATGTACATGAAAAAAATATGCTATGATTAAATAATTTAAACTTGAGGATTTTTATTTTTTTTATATTAAATGAGAATCTTCAAAATCTTTCAAAATCAAAATCTGCCAGATCAAGCTCTATTGGCCAAGTGGTTAAGGCGTCGTGCTTATAGTTTAACAGCTATACAAGGTCACGCGAAAATCGCGAGTTCGACCCTCGCATAGAGCATTCATTTTTTGAAACTCTTTTCAGGATAATATTTTTTGCGAATATCTCGAATTTAAACGGAGCTTGATTTGATTTACTCTTTAGAGTAATTTTCAACTTGTAATGTTGTTTATTGAAAAAAAATGATATTAAAAGTTTTTTTTCTTTGTGTTATTTTTATTGTTATTGTATGATCCTTCGTTATTTTTAAACTTACATAAATATATAGATGATAACTTTTATTGTGACATATAAAATGGTTTGTGATTTTATTGTTTTTAAAAAATAAATTTAAAAAAAAAGCTTTTACATAGATGATTAAGCTTATGATACAAATATTGATTTATTAAACTATTATACAGTAAATGATTGGATTTATAATATTGAAAAGATGTTATTTTTCTTTATTTTTTTTCTTTTCTTTTTTTTCAATCGTTAGTATAATCATAAATAATGATATTTGACAGTTAAAGATGATTTTTTTTTATAAAAAAACCCTTGTTAATCCAGTAATTACTATTAATCCGATCATCTACTGTAGAATGTTATTTAAATACAACATTAATGTAAAGAATAAAAAGGAGTAAAAACAGCAACAATAAAATATAGAATTAAAGAAGAAAGAGAAAAGATAATGAAAAATTTTTTTTGAAAGGATTAAGAAAAAAAAAAATTAATATAAAATTTTACAAATCAAAAGATCTCAAAAAGAAATAAAAGAAACCCCGATGAGAAAAAAAAAATAGTTTGAATTTTAAGGAAGAATAATATACCATCTAATTATTCATTTATTTATAGGTTAATTATTATGCACATACGAATATATAAATTCATCTATATATAAAATGATCATATGAATTATATTATAAAGCTGTAATAAAAAAATTTCAATTTCATTATGCGCGGGTGTAAAGCAATGTTCGGAATACCAATCCTTATCTTTTTACCAAAAAAGTTAGAAATTAAAATATATAATAATTTATCTAAACAATAAGTTATTTCTTCCAGTATATACTAATTTCTTTGATGTTGATGATGATCCAATTATATTTTAGTTAATCATATCATATGTTCTATAAATATAAAAAAAAAGAAGTTTTTAAATATATGAATACCTAGTTATTGTTAATTAATTATTAAATAATGAAACAATGAATGCAATTGTATAATCTTAAAATATCATTACCATGCAAAAAATGATTCTGATTATTTGAATAATTTGTTGAATGAGAATGCTAGAATCTCTAAAATCGAATAAATATATAAAATACATGTTAATTCCACTTTCATTAATTCCCTGTTTACATATGGGTATTCAAAATACTAAATCCAAATCTATATTGAATAAAAAAATGTATTTCTACATAATAAAAAATTAAAATAGCAAAGATTAAAAAAAATAAAGAGATTATTATTTTCATTTCTTTTTTCTTTTTTTATTGATCCAAATATATCACTATAAGGTTTTTTATAATTATTATATATTAATAGATAATATGAACTGTTAATACAAAAAGCTTATTATTATGATTATATTTTTAAAGTATGAGAATATGAGTGAAATAATGATGATAATGATGATGATGCTAGCACGTATCATTTATTTATAATGTTAAAAAATATATATTGATTGTAGTAAAGAAGGGAATCATGATTGATAGTTTTGAATTTTTTTTTTTTCTTAAACTTGTTCAGGAATCTTATCGATTTCAGACTTGACTTCATTCCAGGAATCCAAGTTCTAATAAAAAATATAAAAAGTTTAAGTATATACATATGTATATTTATGGCTTTAATAGTTTGACATCTCTTTTTTGCATCACTATAGAGCAACATATATATATATATATATATATATATATATATATATTACCTGTTGACAATAACGAATATGAGCCTTAGCATAAGCAATTAACATTTCCTTTAAATCTTTAATTTTTTCTTGTTGGAATCTATCTAAATCGTCTTGTACATCCTTTGAAATGCCCTGAAGATCATTACGAGTTATTTCTAAAGCCTCTTCAAGCTTTTTTTTTTAAAAAAAAGAGGTTAAATTAAGCCTTGGCATACTCTATATAGCATCCACTTGGCAGCGGTTGTTTAAATTATTATGATAAATTATAGAACTTACCACAGCAATAGCATCTTTTGTTTTTCCAATTTGATTACGTCTAGTTGCAACAGGATCTACATCAATTAAACCTTGTAAAGTATGACCAACAGCATTTACCATTTGCATAGGACCTGACCAAGTATTCCTTGAGCGACGTTTTGTTGGATAATTGGTTGATGAAGTAACAGAGCTTCTTCTTTGTGGTCCTTGTTGTTGATCATTATTATGATGGGTAGCATAAGGATTATTCTCAATATTAGAATTACCATTTTGTTGTTGTTGTTGATAAGGATTTATTAAATCTCCATTAGCATCTACTGTTCCATTATTAAGTTCATCAACATCAACAGCATTTTGACCAATGGTATGCTCTCTTGCAATAGCTTCTTCTAATCGGCGAGCTTCTCCTTCCATTTCTGATAATATATCTAAAGAATCTTGTTTATTTTTTAATGATGATTCAATTGCCTCTACTTGAGCATGTTTCAAATGACGGAATTTAAGGACCTGTTTAATGGTTTGAGCAAATTGAGCATACTCTTGTATTGGCTCAGCAAAATCACCTTCCAACATGGTTACCTATTCAAATCATATATATTTATATATTCATATAAATATACTATTTTACCATTTCTATTATTATTATTATTATTATTATTACCATTTCTCCTGTATTTGAATAAGAAGCATCTACTGCTTGACCAATTTTTTCAATAGCATTAGCAAGTTCACCTTCTTCATTTAAACTAAATCCATTATAAACAGCACCAAGTTCTGCATAATCATTTGCTAATTCTAAAAAAAAAGAAATGATGGAACTTTCCGATAAATAAAATCTCTTTCTCTCTATGTCTTTTTTTTTTCATATTTTTTAAAAAAAAAATAATACCTCCTAAACGACGGATGACCTTGCGTTGACTTTTTTCCAAATTATTATTCATATAATTAGCAATACGATAAGTAAATTGTTCAGATTCTTCAAATTTTGTATCTGGGTTTTTAAGTATGTAAGCTGCTGAAGGAGTGGGTATCAGATGACTTGTAAGAACATTATTTGTCCCATGAGTAGATACTGTATTATTTTGAACGGTTAATTGTAAAGGGTTTTTTGGTAAAACTGATAATGGAGGGGAGTGGAGAACATCGGACTGTAATAATAATAATAATAAAATAATAGAAATAGGTTGAATAGATATCTCTTTTTATTTCATTATTTTATTATTTTTTCACTTTACCCAAGGAACTCCATTTTCTAAAAAGCGATGAAAAACATGATCACGGCCTAATACTGGATGTTTTGCTACACGATTTAAAAAAGTTTGCAACATACGTTTTCTTTTTTCAATCATTGCCAAGTCATCTTTTACACGAGTTTGAAGTGCTGCATAATCAACTAATATATATATATATATATATTAATACAGGGTTTTATTTGTATTTTTTTATTTTTATTTTTTTATTTTTACTTTTTTAAAGAAATACATATCTATATTATTGTATACTATATTTATAATATTATATTACCTAAGGAATGTTTTTCTGGTATTGGTGGTACTATTACTGTTGGATGAAGTCTAGCTAATGATTTACAAAGTGATTCAAATTCACTGTATCTATGTTTTGTTTCTAAATTCTATTAAAAGGAGATAAAAAAATAAAATAAAAAATAAAAGCATTGTTTATATAAATATAAAAGGCCATTTCCATTATTTTATTTTATTTTATTTTATTTAATATTTCCTTTACCGCTAAACGAATATTATAAGTTACATATGATTTTCCAGCAGGAGTATCGGATTGTTTCTGTGATCCTGTAATAAAAATGAAATTATCATTGGTGGATAATAAACGATTGATATTACAAGTACATGAAGGACTATAAGTTGTTTGCATTGATTTTATTTAGTTGAATAAAAAATAGAAAAGAAAGTAAAAGGGATTGATATATAAATATATAATAGTATCTGAGAATAGAAGGAAAAGAAGGAAAAAAAAAAGGATAGAGCTATATATTTATATATATATATAACGGAGTTTAAAATTGATCTTTTTCTTTCCTTTCACTTTTCTACTTGTTCGTTTTTCTATATTTAATATTAACTTTAAAAACTATCCAAACTTTGGAAAATAAAACAGTATCATTAATGGTTCTTTAAATAAAAAATTTATCATACTTGAAGAAAAAATAGTAAAATAAAATAAAGTATATATAAAAGAAAGTAGAAGATCAAAAGTAAATCCAAAAAAATTAAAAAATATAATACCAAAGGAGTGGCTAATTAAATTAATAATAACCAGAAAAAAAAAGATTATCCAAAAGATCATCATAAAAAAGACTAACTAGAAAAAAAAACTAAAAAAGATGATTTAGGATCATTATCACTTGTGAATAAGTTTTAATCAGAAATATATAAAAAATCGGCCATTTTTTTAAAATAAAGAAAGAATAGACGGACTTTATTTTTACTATTTTTTATATTTTATTTCATATTTGTACTTCTTGCAATTCATTAATTGACTTTAGTAAATGAATTATTAACTTCTGGTAATTAGTCCAATTATTTTTTAAATAATCAGCACACACATACGTATATATTATATGATATATGAGCACCGCTAAATAAATTATGAAAGCTTATTTTCTCATCCAAAAATGGAAATCCTGTGGTTTTTTTTTCGTTTGCTTTATATATATAAATGTTGTTCAATCATTATTATATATAATATATTTTAGTATAAAATAATAAAGAATTTTTCTTTAATATAAATATAATATATATATATATTGTTATGGTTGTCATCTTAAACTAACCATTCCTTTTATACAAAGTGTCTAAAACAACCTCTAATGGGAAATTTTAGTTCTAATGAATTTTTTTAATTGGTGTTTGGCAAATGTTTTCAATAGCATAATAATACGTAATTAATATGACTTCAGTATATATATACATATGTTAAATAAATTTAAGACATTTTTTTTGTTTGTTATGCATGTTTCTCTCTTTTAAAGGTTCGTTTTATTTTCTAATTCTTTACCTTTTAGAAAACAAAAAATAAAACATCCATAGGAATATTATGCATGAATTATTATTAAACTTGGTATGTGATCATTTTAAGTAGTTAACGAAGAACAAAAAAATTTACATCAATCCAACTATTATAAATCGATATATGATTTTGTTGGTCCTTCTTAATAATCTGAAGTTTGGATATACGTTACAATTATAGTGATTTTAATCGAATATATATTTAAATTAGCGTTATTTTTTTTCCCACTTACGGAAGTAAAAGAAAAAAAAATAGCCAAGTGGTATGACATTTTTATTTTTATTTTTTAAGGGAAAAATACATGGGAAATAGATTCTTTTTTTTTATGACATGGTTTCAGTTTTAGTGTGTGGTATGACTTTTTTTTAGAAAACTATATAAATCTATTTTCTTTTTCATTTTCATTTTTTCTACTATCTATACATACACACATTTTATATTTTATTTTTACACACACATTATACGTTATATTATATTTATAAAAAAAAATGGATTCCCAATTTTATCCAGAAGAAGATAATAATAATGTAATTGACTCTGATTATGTTACCCTTAATGGATTTATGTTCTGTGCTCGTCATGGTCTTGAAACTTGTGATCGATGCCATACTGATAACCTTAGTTCCAACAATTCTATTATAGAAGATGCTTTACATGAACGTTTAACCGATGAAGAATATGCAAGTAAATGGAAAGGTGATGAACGTGAACCTCTTAATGTCACTCATCAATGGACCCGTGTACACGGAAAACCTGCCTGTACTGATCATAAGGAAATAGGTTGTAAAGAATGTTTTAATTGGGAGGAAAAATTATGTAGAACTGTCATTGGTGTTCGTAAACATCGTCAAAGCCGTTCACATAAAAAAGATCGTCAAAAGACTGATGTCATGCAATAAATTCATTATATATATATATATATTAAAATCGTATAGTTCAGTTATTTTTATTTTTATTATTGTTTTTAATCTCATAACTTAATAATAATAATAAAAAAAACCATGTAAATACTAATTTTTTATGCATCCACAAGGCAATTCCAATTTATTGTTGGTCGACCTCTTGATTCTAAAAATTCATTTGCCTTTTTAAAATGATGACATTCAAAAAATCCACGATGAGCTGATAATGGTGAAGGATGAACTGATTTAAGTACAAGATGTTTCTATATAAATAATAAGTGAGAATCTATGAGACTTTTTTTTTTACTAATTTTATTATTATCATCATCATTGTCTTTTATTTGTTTATTTATTTATACTTACTGATTTATTAATTTTGGCACCTTTTTTTTGAGCATGAGAACCCCATAATAAAAATACAACATTTGATCTTCTTTCATTTATATAATTAATTACAGCATCTATATATTTGAGAGTAATAGTAATAATAAAAAGATCGACTCTTTTAATTTATAATCTTCAAATTACTATTACTATTATTATTATTATAATTATTATACCTGTAAATTCTTCCCATCCTTTTCCACTGTGGCTAGCAGCATTAGCTCTACGTACTGTTAATGAAGTATTTAATAATAGTACACCTTGTCTTGCCCAATTTTCAAGATAACCATGATTAGGTTTTTTAAAATCGGGATAATCATTTTGTAATGCTTTATACATATTGACTAAAGAAGGAGGAGTTTGAACACCTTTTTTAACTGAAAAGCATAATCCATGTGCTTGTCCTGGTCCATGGTAAGGGTCTATAAATATAAATATATATATAGATGATGATTATTTAATATTTTTTATATTTATGATCAAATACAGATACATATACATATTATTATTATTACCTTGTCCTAAAATAACAATTTTAACGTTAGAAGGTGGAGTAAAGTTAGACCAGCTATATATTTCATTTTCTAAGAAAAAAAGAAAGATTTCAGTAAAAACTATTTCGTTGATGCAAGGTGTAGTTTTTCTTTATTGCTATTATTGTTTGTTACCTGGAGGATAAATAGTTTGACCATCCTTTTGTTCTTGTATTAAAAATTTTTTGAGCTATTTTAATAATAATAACAATAGAAAAAATAGTCCCAATAAGGATCTTGAAATATAAAGATATGTATATGTTTTTTACTATTTTTTTCTTTTACTTTAAGGAAATAAGGTTTTGTTAATTCAGGTTTTAAAACTTTAAGCCATTCATGATGCATTGTATTCATTTCTAAGTTTAAGAGTTGCTTTTTTTCGTCGTCTAAATCAGATAATATTTCACGAGCCAATTCAGGAGAGGATTCAGTGACAATGTCCGTGTCTTCATTATTAGTATCAGTAGTAGTGTTATCTTCTTTTTTTGTATCTCCTGTTGCTTTTTTCGTATTTATTGGTTTAAACATAGATAATAAAGTAGCTTGCTTTTTACTATTACTACCTGTATTGGTAGAAGCAGGTGCTGCGCGTTTTTTGGAATCCATTCTTTTTTACTTTTTAATACTTAAAAGTGAAAGAGGAAAAAAAATAAAATAACGAACGCGAAAGATTTTTATTTTTAAAAGCCGTCGTGCTAATTTCTATTTTTGGATAACTTTGATCATAAAGATTTATATACATACAGGATAGGATAAAAAAGCTTTATTAGATTAGTATGAAAGAAAAAAAAAGTGAAAAAGATATAAATGAAAAATTATTTTGGTTGTCTTGTATGTTGATTCGAGCCTGGATTAGCCTATAAATAAATAAATAAATAAATATATATATATATATGTATTCATTTTAATTCTATGACTTACTTCAACCACTGAAGTTCCATCTTTGAATCGAGTTCTAAATAACATATTTGCATTATTAAACATGCCATCCTTTAATGATACAACTATAAACTGTGAACCTTGGAATCTTGTACGTAATAGTTGACCAATATTTTGAGTATGTGATAAATCTAAAGCAGCATCGACTTCATCAAGAATATACATAGGTGCTGGTTTAAATTGAAGTAATGATAAAATGAGTGAGAGTGCAATTAATGATCTATATGATAATAATAATAATAGATAAGTTTAAATAAAGTATATATTTATTATATATATATATATATATATATATATATATACATTTATACCTTTGACCACCACTAAGCTCCGTTAAACTATGTTTCCATACACCACCAAGACAAACTTTTACTTCTAAACCTTCAGAAATAGTTTTTCCTTCAGGAGCTTGTAATTTACATGTATTACCAGGTAAAAGATCACCAAAAATGGCAGCAAAGTCACTAAAAATAAAACATAAAAAAAAACAGTCAGTAAATACATATTATATTTGTATAAATTTACTTTAATAAATTATATCTTACTCGTTCACTTTAAGCCAAGTTTTTTCTAATGCTTCAAGTTTATAATTCTCTAAAGAAGATATAGTTTCTTCAATTTTTTGTCTATCTTTTTTAACTGTTTCCAACATTTGCATTAATGAACTTTCCTTTTTTTCAACACTATTTTTTTAAAATAATAACAATAGTAATAGTAAATAATAAACAGATTAAAAAATACTTATTTTCTTTTCTTTTCTTTTTTATCTGATTATATATATGCCATACTTATCAATCATATTCATCACTCGAACATTAATCTTTTTACGCATGGTATCATGCTTACTAACAATTTTTTGTAAGGATTTTCTAGTTTCGCTAATACTAATGTTACGGAAATCATAAGGAGTATTTTCTTGACCAAACAATTCTTTTTCATCAGCAATCCAAGGATGTTCATTTTCCAAATTTTCAACTATTTGTCTTGATCCTTGTTGATCTTTTTGATGGCGTTCCATTTCATGCTGTATCTTTTGTATTTCCAAATTGATATCTACTAATTCTGCTGACTTTTTTTTATATACTATTTCTAATTCTTGGATTTCTTCATTATAATTTTTCATTATATTTAATTCTTTTTCCAAATCAGCATTAGCTTCATCTGATTTAGCCTAATTATATCATACAATAAAAAATAAAAAATAAGAAAAATATTAATGATCAAATTTATATTATAGTTATTATTTAAATTTACCTGTAATCCATTCATTTCATTTTCCATGGAGTTTGCTTTATCATTTAATTCATTTATTGTTTGTTGGCTTTTTCTTATTTCTTGTTGAGATTGTTCAAGATCCGCTTCCAATTGTTCTGTTATTATTAAAAAACAAAAACAAAAATAAAGATCAGTTATTATTATTATTACTATTATTATCATTTTTAATAGTTCAAAAAATAAGCGACTTACCTATTTCAAGTTCCAATGTTTGAACCTTACGTTGTAAATCTTTTAAAGTTTTTTCACTTTTTCCTAAAGAGGTCTTTAACTGATTGACTTGTTTCTGTATATAAATATATAATATATATTACATATTAAAAATGACATTTTTTTTTCCATTTTATATTCTATAGATTTTTCATTTTTCATTTTTTTTCTCTTTACCGTTAAATCATCCAATTTAGATTTTTTATTGTGATTAAATTCATGCATTTCAGTTTCTATACGTTGAACCTGTTCTAAAGCATTCTCTTTATCCATTTTAGCTTGTTTTGATTTTTCATCGTGCGATTTGATTTGATCATTGATTGTTTCTACTCTTTGAACAAGTTGTGAATGTGTACTTTTAGCTAAACGAGCTTCTAATAAATTGATTTCGTGTGATTGTAGATCAAGACGTTGTTTATGTTTTTGATATAAACCTATAATTTTTTGTGCTTGAGCAATTTCATTATCTAATAATTGTAATTGTTGTTTATGATGTGAAAGTTCTTGTCGAATAGAAGCCAATTTATGCACTTTGACTAATACACCTGATGAGGAAGGTTTGGATCCACCAGATAATGTACCAAAAGGATCGTAAACATCACCATCAAATGTCACTGATTTGACAGATATACTATTATCAAAAGTTATTTTTTTTGCTGTTGCTGCATCTTTACAAATAAATGTATTTCCAAAAATCCATTCCATAGCATTTTGTACTTCATCAGCATATCCAATAAGTGATATAGCAAGATCCACTTTTCCAGGTGCTAATTTCTTAGCTCTATCAATTTTCTAATATATATTAAATAAATAAATAAATAACATATATATATCTATAATTATTTAATAGAATGATGATTATTCTTACATCTCTAGGAATAGTATTTCCTTGGATTTTATTTAAAGGAATTAATGTGCATCGACGTCGAAGTCTACCACGATCTAATAATTGAGCACCAGTTATTTCATCTTCTACAACAACCTAATTGTAAAAAAAATAAAATAAAATAAATATTTGTTATACACATGATTGAATTTTTCATTCACTTCTTTCCCTCTCTTTCCTTCTCCCTTCTAAAACACACATACACACTTACATTATATAATCGACCACCAGCACATATTTCTAAAGCTGTTGATGCATCATAATTTTTTTCATCCAACGTAATAAGTTCAGCTACAAGACCTTTCACTTTAGAACGATCAAAATTACTTGTAGGATCAGAATATTGAAAATCTAGATTAGTAAGTTGGCGTGATAAATCTTCTTCTTGATCTGTTAATTCTTGAATTTTATCCAATACTTTATTTCTCTTATCATGTAATTCATTTTCACGTTCGGGATCCCAATTTAATTCTGATAATTGTTTCTATATATATATATAAAAGTTGAATATAATAAACTCCTTTAGATACATATATACATTCCTTTTAAATTAAATCCATTTATATGTATATGTTTTACATATATACCTCTGTTTCAACAATCAATTGTTTTTTAGTAGAAATTTCTTGAATAAGACCTTGATCTTGTTGAGCTGATTTTGTTATTTGTGTTGATATTTCATTTAATTCCTTTTGTAAATGTTTAATAGTTAATTCAGTTTGTTCTTCAATAGTAGCTGCTTCACTTGCACGATTTTTGGAAGCTTTTTTTTCAAAAAGATAAAAGTAAAATAAAACATATTAATTTATTAAAAAGATTTATATACTTCATAATGTTTCTTTTCTATTTTTCTTTCTTTCTTTTACCTTGAAGTTGTTCACGATATCCATTTTCATGTCCTTCATCAGCTGTGATACCAGTTGTTAAAGTTTGTATAAGTTCAGAAGTATTTTGCATTTTTTTTGTTTTTTCATCAAAAGATGCTTTAAAATTTTCATATTCACTGTTTACTTGTTGATGAGTTTGTTTTTTAGAATTTAAAGCTTGTATCAACTATATATAAATATATAATTACAGTTGATTTTTTTTCTTTATCCTTTTATTATTATTATTATTTTCCATCTATATATATATATGTATTATTACCTCAGTTTCTGATGATGAAAGATTAGAAAAATTTGATTCTTCTTCTAATACTGATTTTTTTTGTAAATCATATTTTGTTTTTAATCTTACTAATTGTGTTGAATAATCACGAACAAGATGTTCAAGATCTTTGACAGCACCTCCTTCTGCTGATTTTGATTTCCAACGTTCGGTTGCTTCTTCTTTATCTTTTTCTAATAGTTTCATTTCCTTTTGTAATCTATCTGCATCATTTGTTAATTGATTTAATTTATTTTGCCTAACTGAATTATCATTTCCTGATTTATTTAATTTATCCTGATGTCTGTAGTATTCATATGATATCACTAATCGATTTAATTTTTCCATATCCGATTCTGTTTTTTGAAAATCAAGATAAAACTGCTTTTCTCCACGAAGTTGATTTAGTCTAGGAGTGATTTCTTCTTCAAGAATCTATTGATTTTAATAAAAAAACAAAAAAACAATAAGCAAAATAGGGCTACATGCTTTTTTTCTATCATCCACCACCCATCCTTTTTTTTTCTTTTAATACATACTGAGTTAATTTCATCCATTTTTCTATCTTTTTTTGCCATAGTTGCAAAAGCTTTATTTTTACGATCTTCAAACATTTTAGTACCAGCCGCTTCTTCTACCATACTTAATATTTCAGTAGGTTTCATATTTAATACTTTAGTGATACGACCTTGCATAATTAAAAAATGTGGATTATTGATATTTAATTGAACGGATTGGAATAAGTTTTGTACTGTTTGTTGTTGAGCATTATGACCATTAAGAATATATTTTGTTTTACCACCCATAAGCACCTAATTTATCCATATATATAATAAAATAAAGTAATTAAAACAGATATTAAAAAATAATAGAAAAGGGAATTATCTTGTTTTTTCTCTATTTTAAAAAATAATAAGCTTACTTGACGTGTTACAGTGATTTGACGATAGTTTTCAAATCCTAAAGGACTTTTATCTCTTTGTTCATTATTAAAAACAATAGTAACGGAAGCTTTTGTTACACCTGCTTGACCACGTTTATAAATCAAATCTTGTAAATTATTTGCACGTACCTAATAGAAATATTATTATTATCATTATTAATATTTGAATGTTCCAAATAAATAATATTTTAAAAAATAACATACATGGCTAAGGTTAGTAATGCCTAGTACAAAACATATAGCATCTAAAATATTTGATTTTCCAGAACCATTAAGGCCAGTAATAGCATTAAATTTAGAATCCCATCCTGTGATATGGGTTCTTTGAACATATGATTTGAATCCTTCTATGATAAGCTCTTCTAAATACATATTATTTGGTTTTCAAAAAAAAAAGTAAAAAAGGAAAAGGAAAAGAAAAAAAAAGGGCGCTTTTCAATTTTTTATATATAAGCGTGAAGTTTTCTTAAACTCCTCACCAATTCACAAAATCTGAGTTTTAATTATCCAATTTCAATAGTCAAATTTTACAAAACTGGAGGAACAGCATTTTTTATTTTTTTCTTTTGTTTTTTTTTTGTCAACTTATATTTTCTCTTCTTTAACCTTTTTATATAATTGCTTTTTTTTTTTTTTTTTTTTAAAAAAAAAAAATAATACTAATAGCTTCTTATAGATCAATTAAATATTCACACTGTTTAAATCTCTGATATAATTTGTATTTACGAGTACGGAACAAAAAGAATAAACTTAATGACATTTTTATGTGCTAAAAACATGATATGCAAACGATAAATATATGTAAAAAATAAATAACAATATATATATATATATATTAATAAATAAAAGAAAATTATAATATAATAAATATGTAATAGATGTATAATAATAAAAAAATAGGATAAATAAAGATAAAAATATAAAACTAAATACTATCCCATATACATATTATCATTTTTAATATGATGTCCCCATGATTATCTAAAATTATATATAAATATATGACTTAGATTCTAATTATTATTTTGATATGTATATTAACTACTAATAGAGTTTTGAGAGATAAATCCGAAATGAACTATAGTCATTAATAAAACTATTAATAGAGTTTGCATCATTATCATCTTATTTAAAATTATTAAAATTACAATCAATAGACGACGAAGAAAAAAATATGTAAATAAAGTTTTTGATAGGATGGAAAAAAATAATACATCTAATTTATTGAAAATAACCAAGGAACAATTATATATAATTGCAAGAAATAAAACATGTATTATTACAGAAATACAAGGTAACTGGAAAGAAAAAACCAATAACTTATTATCATTCGATAGAATTCGTTGTGGTCGTTTCGATGATGAATACAGTTTTGGAAATGTTCAAGTAGTTTTGTCAAAATTAAACATGATAAAATATGCTTATGATAATATATATATCTGTAGTTGATGGAACCATTTTTGTAACGTAGATCGTGACAACTTATTTAAAAAAATATTAGAAGAAAAAATATGAGCATAATTTATTTACTATTAGACAAGGTGCTCCAAAATATAAAAACTAAATTAACCTTCTTTTCTTTATTATCTTTAACTTTCATTTTTATTTTAACTATTGTTTATACATAAAATATATATTTTGAAATAAGTATATATATTTCGCATATATATATATATATATATATATATATATATATATTCCTGATGTAGGTGGGTTATTATTAAAATGGGTTTGATTTATTCACATACTAAAAAAGTAAAGAAAATAAAAATTGGCACATTAAAAGATCATCATTTTTATTTTAGGTATCAATATATATATATATATATATATATATATATATTTTCTGAAGATCATTATAAATAAATTAAACGTAGACCATTTTAATCAATAAAAAAGATCATTATCAGATAGTCACATTAAGGATAACAATGAGAAAGCAGTACAAGTACCTATCTTACAAATATTTAAAAGTAAATAGTTAAAAATGAACATTGCATAAAAAATTAGCCATTCAAAAATATCATCCTAAGCATAGTATTGGAAAAGTAAGTTACGCATATAGAAACCAAGTCTTACATACAGTTAAAAAAAAGGATTGGTTCTGTATTTTTAATGTCATTAAAAGAATATTCATACAAAGCTAAAATGAACTAAAGATGATAATGATATTAAAAAAGATGATAATGTTTTTGATATAAAAAATAATTAAATCCTTTCTTTAGTATTAAAGAAAAAAAATAATATTAAAAGTAATAGGTAGTGTATCTTTATTATATAATCAGCAATCAATATATATTTAAACAGTAATAATGTATGTATTTTATATTTTTATTTATACAAAAAGAAAAGGTAAGCCATTACATTATATATTAGTTTATGAATTGATAAGTAGTGATGATCTAATATATTGTTATTTTTTATTAGATAGAAATTTCTATAAAATCAGTTTGATGGATAGATCTTTATTTATTTTCATGCAAAAAATAAAACTCAGAGCTTTATAGACAGGATTGTTTTTGTTTATTGTCATTATGTAATTTTATACTTATTACTTGTTTTTTTAAAGCTTGTTAACAATAAGGTAGAAGAGTTTTAAAAATGAATGGAAAAAAAAAGAAACATACTAAAAATAAAATGGGTAATAAAAAATATTTATATATATATATATATATATATATATGTATATATAGTTATATATAAATATACTTATATTGTATGATTGTTATTAGTTGCTATTATTGTTGTTACTAATTATATTTTAATAGGATGAACGACGCATATTATGGACTAAAGATGGGTAATTTTCTAAACCATGATTAACTGATCTAGTAACGGATGCTGAAAGAATCATATTATCTTTTGTTTTTGTTAAACGTTGCTGTGGAGAAGAAAATTGATTTTTATGCTCTTTCATGAATTCATCAATTTCTTTCCTTCTTTGATGAATATAATCTAAAGTTTCTTGTTTAATAGGTAATGGATGAGTAGATGTGTTATAAGCTGAACAAGTAGTTATGGATGATGTAGATGATGAGGTCAATGTAGATGATAATGATAATGTAGATGATGATGCTGTTACTGTTGTATGATGATATGACTGTTGCTGTTGTGTTATTGGTATTGTTGTATAAATATTCATTTTTTCTAATCGCCGATAAACCATGTAAGCACTTGGACGATTTTCTGGATAAGGAGAAAGGCAACCCATATATAAACTTTCCCATTCCGGTAAAACACCTGGTATAGGCTCAATTCTAAAAATCCATGGATCAAGAGGTGCATTTGGTGGAAATGTTACACGTGAAATTAATTGCCATATAATCACACCAAGTGCATATATATCTGCTTCTGTTGATGGTCCCGTTATCCCTTGAGCTACTTCCGGTGCTACATATGGCCAACGCCCACTTATACCATTTCTTTTTTTTTTCTGTTGTATACAAGTAGATGATGATGATGGTGAATATTGGGAATGATATAATGATGTATTTGTTGCTGTTGTTACTGATGATGATGTTGATGTTGATGATAATGGTTCTATATTATTATTATTATTATTATTAATAAAAGGTGAAAATTGAAGATGTTTAGAAAGTGATGATGATGATTCATTGGGTGATATAGGAGGAGTTGAAGGTGCAGTAATGATATTGGAAGTTGTAGATGGATTAGTGTTCATTGATTTGGTTGAACTTTTAACAGAATGTTTTGGTTGTACAAAAGTAGCATCCACTAATTCACCAATTGTATCATCAAAATTAAATAAAATATTTCTAGGGTGAACATTACCATGTATATATTCCCAATGTAAATCCTTTACTGCTTTTGTGATACTTAATGCTAATCTTCTTGGTTTATGATAATCTGTTGGAATCACTTCTTGTAAATTTGTTTCTAAATTTCCATAAGCTGCTTTACGCATCACCATCATTAAATAACTGTAACCTGTTGTTTCATCAAAAATGACTGTTAATCCATATAGTGGAATAATGGATACAATTAAATTTGGATCAATATCGAATTTCTATTATTATTTTTTTAGAACAGAAAAAAAAAGAGAGATAGTTAAATTTAATTAATCATAATATATATACATATATATATTATCATCCTTTTTTTTTTATCATTCATCTAAAAAAGAAAACAAAAGAAAAATAAAACTTACTTCATTAGTAGGATCATAGTTAATACCTTTTAAAAATACAACATCCCATCTCTCAGGCACATAATCATCAAGACGATATGGGGGAACAAATTTAGCAAAATAAGAAGGAGCCAAAAGATCACCTTCTTCTACATGGCTTTGCATTTTTTTTTCTGTGAACCATGATGGAGGAAAAAAAGGTATTGTATTTAAACAAAAAGTACCAGCATCTGTGAGTATTTTATTCGATTTTTGCCATTTAAAAAGATGCATGCAAATATTTTCCAGTAATAATCGATGATCAGGATGAATATGATGTCGAAATGTTATACTATCTAACCATGGTTGTAAAGATGCCAATGTATGCATATCTGGTAATAAATGTGATCGATTATATGTCCAACTCCACATATTTTCCATAGACAAAACAACATTCCATTTTTGATACCATTGATCGCTTATATCCCATACCTAAAAGTAATTAAAAAGAAAAAAAAAATGAAAAAGAAGAAAAAAGAACAATAATCAATTGATGATAAATAATCATTCGTTTTTGATTTTGTTACTATATTTATTTATTTATGTTTAATTTATAAATATTAAACAAGTTCGTTCATTTTCAATTGCTTTTTTTTTTCTCTATGTATAAAGTATATTTAAACTTACATATCTTCCAAATTTGGGATGCATTTCATATTGAGCAGAAGAATCGTTTTTAAATTTCATAAAGGCTTCATTAAAATCGGTTAAAGTCAAACAATTTGGAATTTCAAATTCATCCAAGTCGAATAATTCAGAATGAGCTGATACAAGAGGTTTAGCGTATTGTGAAAAAAAGCGAGCATCGCTAGGTAAAAGGTACTCTGATAGCATGACACTTGTTTTTTTAAGTATTTACAAACTACTACTTATTTGAACTATTATAAAAAAAAAAAAAAAGAGAGTCATAAACTAATTAAAGAAAAGAATAAGTGAATGAGTGAAAAAGAGAGAGGAAAATAAAAATGAGTGATAAAAGATATATATATATATATATAAATAAAAGGGAAGAGGAAAAAAAAAAGTGAAAACATGAAAAGAAAAAATAAAAATGGATTTTATTGGTTTGGAGTGAACGATATTGCTAAAAAAAGGTTTCTTAAAGATTCTAGAACCAGTGAACTATTTTTTTATGCAATTTTTAAAACCATAGAAAAAACTTATTTATAAATGTATATTTTTATTTTTTTAAGCTGATGATCCTATATAATAAAAAAAAAGGTGATCAAAGTTTTACTGGCTTTCTTTCTTTCATTCATTTTTTTTCTTCTTTGTTTTCACTCTCTTTTACCTTCAGCACCTTTTCTTAATTCTGCCAAAAAATCACTTAATCTTTGGCGTAATTTAGTAATAAAAGGTTCTTCATCTTTATCAGGCGGTGGAAGTTGATCTAATAAATATTCAGCTTCATCTATAGTTCTATTAATAAGATTAATAAATCATCGTCATCATCCATTTATATATATATATAATGTATCCATTATCATAAATAAAAGAAAATAAAAAAATGATCGATCATTCTTTTATCTTTTTATATTTTACAAAACAATCGGGCCACGATTCATTTTTTTTTATTATATATAAATAATATACAAAAGTTTATTAAAGGAGTTAAAAAATAAATAAAAATTAAAAGGTTGGTTCTTTTATCTTTTTTTTTATTTTGTGACTATTAAAAAATTAAACAATTTGTTATTATTGTGTTTCTAAATATGGAAGACCACATGTTATCAACTGTTTAATCAAAAAAATAAACCAAGGTGTGGGACCTTTACCTTTATATGAAACAAAAAATAAAAAAAATTCTCTCACTTTTTCTTTAATATTAATAGATGATTTGATACAATTAAGTTCAAATAAACAAACAAAAAAGTAGATAAATAAATAAATAATAAATAAATAAATAGAAAGATCAATAGAATGTTAAAAATGATGCTATAACGTTTCATTAGAAAAAAAAAAAGCTATATAAAAAACGATGTCAAAATTATATTTTTCATTTTTTTTTTTTCATTTCATTTTTCATTTTTTTATATCAAAAATAAAATAAAATAAAATAAAATGAGAGGTTACCATCCTCAACCGCCTTATGGATCTCTAGATGATAACAATAGGGCTTATGATAAAAAACAATATGAATATTCTACTGTACTGAATGATGAAAAATATGGTTATGTCGTAATTAATCAAAATAAAAAACATCGTACTCTTATGGTGGCATGGGCTATTGTTGTCATGGTTGCTTCTTATTTTGTAATATCAAATTCTACCAATCCATTAACTACTTTCCAAACTAGTAAGTATATGATGGTTTAATAAAATGATTATAACATACATGTATTGATTAACCTTTTTTTTCCTTTCCTTCTTTTAAATATCAGGTAATGTTGATAGTAATATATTACCTATTGAATCTCCAGAAGATTGGATTAAAGAACTTCCTTCAAGTGAATCTATTAAAAATTTCCTTCATTCTTATGCATCTGAACCTCATTTGGCAGGTTCGCAAAATGATCGTCATTTAGCTGAATGGACACGTGATTTATTTATTGAATTTGGTATTGAAAACACTGCTATTGAAACTTACTATCCTGTATTAAATTATCCTAAAACTCGTCAATTATCTCTTGTTAATGGTACTACTGTTTTATATGATGCTTTATTAAAAGAAGATGATCAAAATACTACTCCTACTTTTCATGGTATAAAAGTTAATTTTTTTTATTAGTCTTTAAAGAATTAAAACTCCGATAACTAACTCAATTTCTTTTTTTCTTCATTCTTTATCTATTTTTCACTTTTTACTTCAATTTTATATTTTTTTGTTTTCTTTTACCTATTATCATTATTATTATCATTATTCGTGTAATTTAATATAAAAGGTTATTCTGGTAATGGTAATGTCACAGCACCTGTTATTTATGTAAATTATGGTACTTTGGACGATTTCCAATTGCTTGTTGATAACAAGATCAAAGTAAGAGGAAATATTGCTTTGGTTCGTTCTGGTGTTGTCTCTAGAGGTCAAAAAATACGTGCTGCCGAAGCTTATGGTTGTGTTGGTGTATTGATTTATAATGATCCCTCTGATTTACCTAGTGAAACTTTTGGACTCTGGTAAAAAATAATATATATTTATATATTCTATTATTATTTATTGTATTCATTTTTTTATTCATTTTCTTTTTTTCTTATTTATATTTTTATATATCTGTAAAAAAATAGGCAGTCATCATCCGTTGAACGTGGTACTGCACATTATTTCATTACTCCTGGTGACCCAACTACACCTGGTTATGCTGCTAATACTGAAAATGTAACACGTATTGCTTTAGAAGATTCTGAAACTGTTCCTCATATTCCTTCTTTACCTATTTCATGGAAAGATGCTGCTCCATTTTTAAATGCTACTTATAAATTAGGATTACAAATCCCTGAATGGAAAGGTGATCTTTTTAATATTGATTATTATACTGGTCCTAGTGAACTTGAAGTCAATTTAATTAATATTAATGATAATCAAGTCCGTCCCATTTGGAATGTAATTGGTCGTATCGATGGTACAGAAGAACCTGATCATGTAGTCTTATTAGGTAATCATCGTGATGCTTGGAGTTATGGTGCTATTCATCCTGCTTCTGGTTCTGCTTCCTTAGTAAGTATATATATATATATATATATAATCATCATCATCATCCCTTTTTTTAATAGAAAAAAAAGAAAAAACTCAATGATCATGTTATTAATTTTTTTTAAATATAGCTTGAATTAGTTCGTGTTTTTGGAAAACTTTTAGAATCAGGGTGGCGTCCACGTCGTACTATTGTTTTTGCTTCATGGGATGCTAAAGAATACGGTGCTGTAGGTTCAACTGAATGGGTAGAAGATCATAAAGAATGGTTAGGTGATGCTGCTGTTGCTTACATTAATGTAGATACAGCTGTAAGCGGAACTAAATTTAATGCTGAAGCCTCTCCATTACTTTATCGTTTATTATATGAAGTTACTGATTCTATTATTGATCCAAAAACAAGTTTAACCGTTCTTGAAGCTTGGTCTACTAATCATTTACAAAATTATTTTGAACATTTAACTGAATCTGAAGATGAAAAATTATCTATTTTGAAAAAACATAAACATAAATATCGTAAACATCATCGTGAAGATATTGATCTTTCATTAATTAAACCTCTAAGTGGTGCTTCTGATCATGTTGCTTTCTTCCATCATGCTGGTGTTTCTAGTTTAACTTTTGGATTTCATGGTGATTATGATGTTTTCCATACCAGTGAAGACAGGTAAAAAATAAACAAATAAAATAATAAATAGTATATATAATCCATTCTGATTTTTTCTTTTTTTTTTTAATATATATTAGTATTGAATTAATTGAAAATTATGTTGATCCTACTTTTGAATATCATCAAACATTAGTAAAGATTTGGGGTCTTTTAGCTTATCGACTTTCTGAGGATATTGTTTTACCAATTTATCCTTTAGATTACATCAATCAATTATCAGCTTATGTATCTCATCTGGAATCTATTTATAATCCTGAACCAACCGAACCTGAAAATCCTGAAGATCCTGATGATCCTGATCAATGTTTAGCTAATATTGCAAAGAAACATAAACATAAACATAAGCATAAGCATAAAAAACATGATTCAGATGAAGAACCAGAAGAACCAGCACCAGAAGAACCTCCAAAAGATGAAGATGTCTTTTTACCTAACCTTTCATCAGCATTAAAAGACTTAGAAGAAGAAAGCATTGATATTGAACATAAAACTACCAAAGTATATAAGAAATTAGCTCATAGTAAAGTCTCTAATAAGGTATGGAAACGTGTAAATAAAATCAATCATCGTATTTCTCAATTTGAACGTGCATTTGTTAATTTGGCCGAACTTGAAGCTCAGCAATGGTACCGACATATTGTCTATGCTCCTGCAGATTGGGCTGGTAATGAGGGCCAAGTATTGCCTGATCTTCAACAAGCTTTAGCTTCTGGCAATCAAGATAATATTTTATATGCTGAAAAACAATTAGTAGCTAGTCTTGAAGTTGCTAAATTAATTTTAAAAGGTGATTATGAAGATTTACCTGAAGATGATTTATCTGAATCTACTTAAATAGTTAGTGTTATTTTTTATTTTTATTTTATTTAGTATATAATTATGTATATGTTTTATTTTATTTTCTTTTTACCATAAAATAAAAATCAGTTGTGTAAAAAAATATTTTTAACGAAAATCTAGCCAATGATGACTTGACATATCTTTTTTTATCATACAAATTTATTTTTAAAGTCAGATTCACAATTAATTTTTTTTAGCTCCCTCTTTTTCCTTTTCTTTTCTTCTTTCAATTAACCTCTTTTTATTTTATTAAACATACAATCAATTTTTTTTTGATTCCTTTTTCTCTTTATCTCTTTTATATTTTTCTTTTTATATTCTATTATATATTTTAATATATAATATATAAAAAATGGCTGAATATAAATATGATGAAGAAGGATTCAACTTTTTCTATTTCTTACTTTCTGTTTTATCAATATGTCTTGTTCCTTTAACTTTACATTCAATTTATAGTTTATTTAAAGCAGCAAGTAAGTGCTTTTTTTAATAGATATAATTTAGTTTATATTATTTATAAAGGAACATAAAAAGAAAAAGAAGATATATTTATTGGCGTAATCTTTTTTCTTTCGATATTTAATAAATAGAAAAAACGCCTGAAAAAGATAAATGTAACTGTGGAACATGTGTCAAGGAACGTGTTAAACTTAAAGCAACAAAACCAAATAAGATTAAGACCATTTTAACTAGCCCCAAGTAAATATATGTATTATCTATCTATTTATTTATTTTTGCTTTATATATACTAACTTCGTTACTATTACTATTATTATTATTTGTATAGGTTTTTATTTATTGTTTTTGGTTGGATTGCTGTAGTTATTTTGGCATATCAAGTTGCTAATGCTCAACCAACTAAAGCTCAATGGGATCCATTTGAAATTCTTGGTGTTAATGAGGTAATAAAAATAATTATTAAAGATAAAAATAATATAAAGTGATTGATAAAATAACACGCTTTTGTTTTTTAATAATCAATGATACTAATTCTTATTTATTTACTTATTTACTCATTTTTTTTATATTAAGTCTGCCACTATACCAGAAATCAAAAAAATTTACAAAAGACTTTCTCTCGTTTATCACCCTGATAAAGCCCCTGAAAAATTAAAGGAAGAATATGAAGAACGCTTTATTCAGATTAGTAAAGCTTATCAAGTGTAATGATATATATATATATATACTTTTTTCTTTTTTTAAAAACAAATGCCATTCTTTATCAAATGGATTATATATTTATTATTTCTACTATTATTGTCCTTTTTTTAAAAATATATAGATTAACTGGCGATGAAATTGTTCGTAAAAATTATGAATTATATGGTCATCCTGATGGTAAACAATCTTTCAGTATGGGTGTTGCCTTACCTCGTGGTTTGGTTGAAGGTGGAAACAGTAAGTTTGTATTACTTTTCTATGCTATTGCTTTTGGTCTTGGTTTACCTTATTATATTGTAAGTATATATTACATATTTTATTTTAGTTTGATCATCATTATTAATTTTTTTTTCCTTTTCTTTTGTTTTTAAAAAAAGGCTCGTTGGTGGAATAGTTCTAGAAGACAAACTAAAGATAAAATCTTAAATGCTACTATGGGTGTATTTGTAAAAGGATTAAAAGAAAATGATGGATTCAAAGGTAATATTATTATTAGTATTTTTTTCTCTTTATGTCTCATGACACATTTTTTATTTATTTAAATAATAATATAGATGTTATAAAAGTATTGGCTAGTGCTTATGAATTTAAAGAAAATGCCAACATTAGAAAAGGCGATGATGAAGCTTTAAAGAGAATTGATAATGCTATTGTTGATGAGTTAGAGAATAGATTCAGTGAAAAATTCCAACGTAGTGATGATGTAAGTTTATATATATATATTAAAAAAATAATAATAATATAAAATAGTCAAGGTGACTTATTATTTTATATATACGTAATAGTCTACTCCTGGTTATAGAAGAAAAGCTCGTACTCTTTTATATGCTTATCTTCTTCGTATTGATTTATCTTCTAAAGGAGTTAACGCCAGTTATCTTCAAAAAGGTAAAATTTAAATATATATAATGATCTCTATTTTATTATTTTTTCCTTGATAATACTAATCATTGCTTTTTTTTTTTCTGTATAAATGATAGATCAGCAATATATTGTTGACCGTTCCATTCATCTTTTACAAGGACTTCTTCAAATTGCTACCGTAAAACAATGGTTAAATGTTGCTACCTTACTTATGGATTTACAACAAAACTTATTACAAGCCCTTTATCCTGGTGATGCTTCTGTAAAACAATTACCTCATATCAATAATCAATTATTACGTCGTTATTATCGTAACAAGAAAAAAAATATCAATACTGTTCAACAATTATTAGATTTACCTGAAAGTGATAGAAAATCATTATTAAATCAATTATCAGAATCTGAATATTTAGATGTTTTAGAAGTTGCTCAACGAGTTCCTAGATTATCTGTTGAAAAGGCTGTATTTAAAGGTAAATATATATATATACAAAAACATAAAAAAAAGAGCGTGTGTATATGAAAAATAGAAAAAAATAGTAATATATGTATATAGTGGAATGATCCCATTTTAATTTTTTTTAAAAAAAATTGATTTTTTTAGTTATTGGTGATAAAATTCTTACAACTGGAGCTATTATTACATTTGTATTAAAATTAAAGAACGGCAAAGTAACTAGCGTTGAAACTGAAAAAGTAGAAAAAGAAAATGAATCAAAAGAAGAAGTAGAACAAGAACTAGATGAAGATGAATTTGATGAGCAAGGAAATACTAGAGTTAGAGACGATGATGGCAAAGAAGGAACCCTTCCATTAGCACATACACCTTATTATTCCAACGAAAAGAAACCTTACTGGTGGATCTTTTTAGGTGATCCTAAAGTCAATCGTATTCTTGTCCCACCTCGTAAAGTCACTGATATTATTGATGAAAAGACTATTCGTGTTCCATTTGCTGGTCCTCCTAAAGCTGGTACATATACCTTTTCCTTATTTGTGAAATCCGATACTTATGCTGGTACTGATATTTTACAGGATATTCAACTTAATGTTCAAGAACCATCTGATTTACCTCCTGAAGATGATATTGATGATTCTATTTCTGAACCTGATGAAGACTCTATTGCTGGACAAATGAAACTTATGCGTGAACAAGGTCTTGCTTCTGCTTTGGCTGGTGGTAATACTGCTAATACTAATAATAATAATAATCAAAAACGTTCAGCTGGTAGTAATGATGATGATAGTGATAGCGATAGTAGTGATTCTGATAGTAGTGATGAAGATTAAAAAAATTCCCTTCATCTCTTTATTATTATTATTATTTAATACATTATCATTCTTTTTTTTTATTTTCCTCTTTTTTTATATATAAAAAAATTCATTTCATTGTTAATATATATTTATTCTTTTTTTTTTTTTGCAAAGCCAATTTTTTTTTCATTTGTTTATTGTTTATTTGTTTATATGTTTACTTGTTTTCTTATTTTTATTTTTTCGACATATATATATGTATATAAACAAATAGTGAATGAAACGACAGTTTGAACATATTAAAAAAGTTTAAATCACTTGATTTTTTTTATTTATCAGTTTGACGTTCTCGTGTAACTTAATTTGCATTTTTTTTAATATTTCAGTTACCCCATCTATATTTACATTTATTGTTTTTTCGTTTGAGAATATTTTTTTTTCACTCAAATAATAAAATTTCGAAATAGAAGTCGTTTTTCCATCTTTATTATTATTATTATTATTATTATTCAATATTTGTACAGGAATGGGATATAATATATATAAAATTGTATACATAGGTTTCCTTTTCTTTTTATTTTTATTTTTTACTTGAAATAGGGAATAATTTAACTACATAAATATACATAAAATTATTGAAGATTTGGAGTATTGAATTGCCGAGGTTTTGGTGTGGTATTTTTTAGAAATTTAGATGTTGTAGAGCCTGAACGAAATAAAGGTGTGGGTGTACTTATTATTTTAGGAGTTCGAATGTTTGTTGCTATTTAAAATAATAATAAAAAAGATTATTTATTTATATGGTATCATTATCATTTTATTTTAATTTATTATATTATATATTCTTACTTGATGATGATGATCCTCCATAAGAAGATCTTAATGCCATATCGATACCTTTTGTGTAAGGTGTAGTGCTTTTTCTTAATAGATGTTGAGCTGCAGGAGACATCATGCCTGATCTGGATTATATAAAAAAACTTTGGAGTTAGTATATATATATATATATATAATGTTTCAAAAAACCTCCTATAATTATTAATATTTTTTTACCCAGTCCTTGGAGTTCCTTTTATATTTAGTTTATTTTCATTTGTTCTCTTTCTATAAGCTTTCGATGCCTTTTCTGATAATTTCATGCCTAATTTTTCTCTTTGTGATTCTTTTGGTAATGAAAATTGTCGACCTAAATAATGATTAATAATAATAATGATAATGATTGAAAATGAATAATATATGTTAATGACCAATGATAAAAAAAAAGGTATTGCATAAAAGGGATAAAGGAAGATATAATATTTAATATCAATGCTAATAAATTACACTTCTTTTTTTTTTTTTAGCTCCTATTTTCACATCTTCCTTATTACTATTATTATTATAATTATTATTATTTTACCGAGTGGAGTTTCTGATCCCTTGATTTGAATAGGTGTTCCTTCAATTGTACCCCAAGTCATCAATGGAGAATCCATACTTGAGGGATTAATAATAGGGGTTGATTCAACTAAACCATAACCACGAAAGGAAGGTGTTGTTACGGTTTGATCGCCACATAATTGGCTCCAAGGTATATCATTATTATTATTGTTATTATTATTTTCTATTGATGTTGAATGAGGGTTCTCTAAACTATTATTTATATTAAATGATGATGATGATATGGATGGTAACATTGTATTTTCATGAGATATACTTTTAGGTGCAGCACGACTGTCTTTTTCATTTAACATTGACTGACTTGGGCCTTCAGGATAATACATTAATAAATTATTTCCAAAAGTCATTTTTGATGATTCAATTGTATGTGTTTTTTTATCTTCAATGCATAAACGTTGTGATTGATTATCATAAAACCATCGATACTGACTTTTTTTTTTGGCATTTGCCCTTTCTAATAAATCATTAAATGAGGCATTATCTTCACTAAGAAAACAAAAAAATGATTTATATTTAATATTAAAGTATATATAAGTATATCCATAAAAAGTTCTTTTTTATTACCTTGTATAAAGAGTTTGAAATTGATCTAAAGAAAGATCAAGATTGACTCTTTTTGATAATACTGATTCTTTTTCATTATAGTAGTTTTGAATTTTTAAATCATTTTTATCTTCAGTTTTTGTTTCTATTTATACGAAATAATAAAAAATAAGCAAGTGAATAAATAAATAAATGAATAATACATATATATATATATATATATATATATATACTTTACGTTTTCTATTTATTTTATCTAATAATATAGTTGCTTCTTGTAGTTGGTGAAAATCGCCATTTATTTGAGCTTCATGGTAAGTGTTTTCAGCTTTTAATTTTGCAAGATGAGGAAAAAAATCTCTTTCAATAATAAAACTAATGGCTTCGGTGTAAGTATCTTCATCTAATACTATTGGCGTAGTCATTTTTTTTTTTTTTCTATACTGTAATAAAAAATTAGAAAGAGAGAGAATTAAAAAAAAAATTTAGAATTCCACAAAAGTGGTTTCTCTTTTTTTTATTTAAACGCCGACACATTTTATTTTTTTTCAAATCAGATATAATCCTTTTTTATATAGTTATATATTTATAATATGTGTGTGTATGCTATTCGTTGGTTTATATAATAAAAAAATTGGATCATATATAATCTATGCATTTGTATAAAATTGTATTTACATTGCCTTTTTATATATTATTATTATATTATAACTATTTGAGCTATATATTATAAATGTAATATATAATATTTGTATTAACTATATATTAAAAAAGTAGATTATATAATATTAAATTTAATATACTGAGTATGGTTACATACATATATATATATATAGTTTAATAATCCAAGAAAGAGAAAGTAGTCATAATCATATTTTTTTTTATATTAGTATTATCTTTAGGTTAAATATTAATATGATCTATGGATTTTTTTAGGTCATGCTTTTAAAAATGTGTATGTATTACACTGTTATTATTTTTTTTTTTGTTCACAATGACTACTAAAGTTTATACAAATTTTAAGGTTTGATTTGTTACACAATACACTTGCCTAATTTGGAAGACGTCCCATACTTGTAGGCAATAGGTAATATTTATTTTCAAAATAAAACTTACTTTTTCCCTTTTCCCTTTTTTTTTCTTTTCTCTCTTCATTTTTACCTTTTTTTCCTTTTACTTTACTTTTTCTTTTCTTTTCTTCTTCTTCTTCTTCTTCTTCTTCTTCTTCTACTTCTTTTTAATATATATATTATTTACATATTTTAAATAATAAGAATAAGTGCTTTATTTATTTATTCATTTATTTATTGTTGTTATTAGAAAGTAAAGAAAAAAAAAGGAAGCTTTATTATTATTATTATTAGAATCATTTTTATTATATTGTATTATTACTATTATGGCATCAGTCTCTTTATATAATTCCATATTTACAGAAAAAGAAGTTGGACCTCAACGACATTCATCGTCCACTTTTATTGCTCATCTTTTACTTCAAGAATATCCTCCTAAAGTACAACCTCGTTCATCATCAGCTAGGGATAATTCTTTCACCTTTGATAAAGTTGATGCAGAAGCTAGTTGTATTTTGATTGCTTTAGCTAATCATGATAAAAAAAAAGATATGAATGATTTAATACCATACTCAATTAGGGTAAAGAAAGAAAATATATAAAAGATAATATATTGTTTATATATATATATATATATATATAATGGGGGATATTATATCAAAGAAATTTATATATATATATATATATATAATGATAATCATATTAACAATAATAGTAGTAGAATTAAAAATATTTATAATGGTTTATCAAAAAAGGAAGGATACTAAACTATAAATTTACTGGGGAGAAAAATGGAAAGGGGAGGAGTATTATAGAAAAAAATATTTTAACTGAGAATAAATAATGATTATAATAAAAAATAATATATATGTAAAGTGATAATAATATACAAATATATATATTTTATTATTATCAAAGGGGAAAAAAGTAAAATAAATATATATATATAAAGGATTTTATGAAGGGAGAAATATTAAAAAAAAAGGGCAGAATGACTAAATAATTGTATACATCTATTTTATTATTTTTGTTTAGGTAATCGACTATAATCAACTCTCAGATGAACCTCCTATTAGTGCAGAAAGTAGTGTTAGTGGAAGTAGTAATAGTTGTATTGATGGGTCTAGTGATAATAACAATAGTCCATGTAACAACAGCAATGCTAATAACAATAACAATAAAGATGATCATGATCATGATAATAAAACCAATAATCAAGATATCCCGAAATTATTAGATGATGCCGATAACAATCGATCCATGTCTATTAAAAATTTACTTGGTAAGTTAGAAAAAAAAAGAAAAAGAAAAGAAAAAGAAAGAATACATCTATATATTTATTTATTCATCAATTTTTTTATTTTATTTTATTTTATTTTAGGAATCAATACTTCTAATGATATACCAGCCTCCTCCTCTACATCGGAAACTCCTTCTATGGTAATTATAAATATAAATATATATATATATATATATATATATATATATATTTATATATAAATGACGATAGTATTTTTTTTCTATTTTAATTTTAATTTTCCTATTTATTAATTTTAGCATGGAGATACAAGTAAACCATTAAAAATCCAGCTTACTAGTAATAAACCCAATATACCACCATCACAACAACAAGAAGAAGAATCTAATGGTAAAACAATAGAAAAAAAAGAACGATGAAAAAAAATAAAATAAAATAAAATAGAACATAGAATAAAATTAAAATTATAATATTTGTAATTATCTAATTTAAATGAATGGGCTGAATAAGTAAATAATAACGATACTAAACCTTAATTTTTTCTTTTTTTTTTTTGGATATTTATAGATTCACAAAAAGAATCTTCATCATGGAAACGGAAACCACGATCAGATCCTATTTTATTACTTGCTGCAGCTGCAAAAGCCATTGATAGAGATGAACAATTACAAAACCAACGTAAACATCATTATCATAATAATAATAATATTAAATATACACACTTATTTATTTATTTATTTATATATATATACTTTTTTTTTGTTATTGATAGAATCTCAAAAAAGGAAATATAGTGGTGATGACAGTTTAAATCATCGATCTATTCGTCCCCGTCATCCTATGAATGATCAACTTTTACAGGTAAAACATTTTTATTTTATTAATTTCACACATTTGAAAGTCCGAAATAATTGACATTTTTTTTCTTTTCTTTCATATATAGAATGAAAAAACAAAATTTTCATATCAATATTTATCAATGGTAATTATATAAAATATAAATACATGTATATTCATTTTTTATTTTATTTTTATTTTAAAAATGATAATATTAAATAAAGTAAAATATGTATACTTATTTATATATTTATTTTATTTGTAGAAACAAAATCCAAAGATCAAACGAAATGCAATGCATGCTTACATTACATATATGATATATACAGACTTGGCTTCATCAGACAAATCGGTACTAATATATATATATATATATATATATATATATATATATACATATACATATAAATATATATATAGTGATTATTTATTTATTTATTTATTTGTTTTTATTTATTTATTTATTATTAATATTTAAAATAGTATTATTCTCAAAACGAAAAGCCTCTACATTCAAATGGATCGATGTCTTTACCACCAGTACCTCCATCGTCATCATCATCATCACAGCTTCCCACGCCAACATCACAACAACAAGAATTAAATCCATTACCACCTTATTCTCATTCACATCCTCCTCCTCCACCTCCTCATCACCAACCTCATCATCATCAAAATAATTTAGATCATCATGAATCACCATTTTCTCGAGGAGGAAATAAAGGATATCCAACACCTGCTACACAAACGTCACCAGATAATAATTGGCATTATGGATTATCTAATAATACTCCATCTCCATCTCCATCATTGCAACACAGAAGAGATATAAAGTTAGATAGCAATAACTCATCTATTATGATGGCACGTCCTTTAACTGCATTTTTACGGGATGATTTATATACTTAAATCTCCTATCGTTTCCCCTCTCTTTTTCTCTTTATATATATATATATATATATAAATAACAACATCAACATAAAAAAAAAAGAAAAAGAAAAGAGAAGTATATATATTTATATGCTATTCTTTTTTTTTCTTTCTTTTTTTTTTAAACCAATGATTAAAAATTATTTCCTCCCCTCCCTTTTTTCCTTATTTGTTATACATATTATTACTTCTACTTTGGGGCCATTTTTATATATTTATTTTTTTATTTACTCATCTTTATTTTTATTGTATAAAAGTATTTATTATATATATATATTTATATAAACATATCATCATTGTTATATGTTTATTATTCTATTTATTATTGTTTTTTTTTTATAGTGTGTGTATGTTTTTTTGTTTTCACTTTTTACTTATTGAATGGATAAGAAAAAAGGAAAGAAAGATGATCCCTTCGAGGGATATAAGTAATTTTTTTTTGACAAAAAAGAAAATTAGAAAAAGATGCTGTGTAACAGTAACCAGGTATTTTATTTGTGTTGTAGGTATTTAGTTGGGCGTAAAAAAAAAGTTTTTTTAGATTGTACAAAAAAAAAAGAGAAAGAGTAAAAAAGTGCTTCAATTTATTATTATTATTATAGAGTTGTTATCACTGATTTAGGGATTAATTTATAAGAAAGAGATTATTTTCTGCCGCGCTTTTTTCCTAAAAAAAAGATTTTAAGTTTTGTTTTTTTCTCTTTCTTCTCTTCTCTCTTTCTCTTTCTCTCTTTTTTTTTTCTTTCTCCTCCTTTATTGTTTCGTTACACTTATTATATATCCTAAACTTCCTTTTTTTTCTTTTTCTCTCTCTCTTTTTTTTTTTCCACTTTTTATATATATATATATATATATATACATATATATCTTTTAAGGTATATATAATAATAATATAATATATATATTATTATTATATTATTATTATTAATAATACCTTATTTCTAAATCACTTTTTTTTATATCTTTTCATCTTAACATCTTGGAAGATATAAATTAAACTATATCAACTATTTTTTTATACCCAATTTTTTCTCTCTCTCTCTCTTATTTTGTTTATATTATATATATCTATATATATAAATATATAACTTTCCTTTTTTACTATTTGTATAAAAATTTTTTCCTCTCTCTCTTTTCTCTTTCTCTTTCTCTTTCTTTTTTTTCTTTGAACTAAAAATTATTATATATATTTATATATATTAAATTATATATATTCATAATCACAAATAGTAAAAAAAAAAAGAATACTCTATTATATAAATATTATATTATATATACTATATATACACACATATATATACCTATATATAATACATATACTTTAAATATATAAATAAATACAAATAAATAAATAAATGTTGTAATGCCTATGCCAACTATTAATACAACTCGAGCAACCTTTGATATACCAACACCACCATCATCATCTCCACAACAAATGAACTCTCGACGTTTATCTTCAGCAACTACAGTTGTGATGACTCCTCCTTCTCCAGTTAAAAAAGTACCATGGCGTCCTCCTGGTACTTGGGAAATGCCTGATATTATACAAGAATGTTGGAAACAAAAACAATTATTACAACCAAAACAACCTACTCCTCCGCCTGAAGATAAAAAAAAAAAAGAACCACCTACAAATACTATCAAGGTAAATAATAAATAAATAAATAGATAAATATAAACAACAAATAAATAAACAAATAAATAGTAATGAAAGATAAAAGAACTAATATATATTTAATCATTTTCTTTCTCTTTTTTTCTTTTTCAGGTACCATGGGTTAATGTGCGCAAAACACCTGATTTTTTCCCATTACCGCCACCTATTAGAAAACCACCTAAACGACATGCTGAATTTGATGCTAAACTCCGAAAAGTTTTACCAAAAACGAAAATATTAGATATTAATCCTCGCGAATATTACACTGGAACTGAACAAGTAGGAAGTGGGTAAATATCTGCTCTTTTCTTTCTTTCTTTCTTTTTTATTTCTTTTTTATTTCTTTTTTTTTATTTCTCTTTTTCCTCTTTTTTTTTTTTTCAATACTTTTAAAAAAAAGTATTATTTTTATTTTTTTTTCTTATCATCCATTTATTTTTTATATCTATTTTATAGTGCTAATGGTGCAGTGATACGAGCCATTAAAAAATCATCTTCAGCATCAAATAGAAAACAATCACCATCATCAAAAGCGTTAGTAGCTATTAAACGATGTTTTATTGAAGATCATGATACTCATCATCATACTTATGTTTTACGTGAATTACGTATTATGGGCTGTTTAACTCATGCTAATTTAATTCAACTTCAAGAAGCTTGTCTTTATGGTGATCATTTATGGATGGCCATGGAATTAATGGCTTGCTCTGTCTTTGGTTTATTATTTAATACTACTGTTGGTTTATCCGAAGATATGGCTGTATTTATTGCTAAAGAGGTAAAAATAAAAATAAATCGACATAGATACATGAAAAAATAAAATAAACGTTTTTTATTTTTATCTTTTAAAAGTAAAATTAAGGGGACATAAAATAATTTTAAACATAATGGAAGGGATAATCACTAATTTTTTTTTCTCTTATTTTACTAACATCACTATCAAAAAAATAAATTATTTAGTGCTTAGAAGGTTTAGTTTATTTACATTCTAAAAATTATATGCATCGTGATGTGAAATGCGAAAATATTCTATTAGGACATCAAGGTCAAGTTAAATTGGCTGATTTTGGCTTGGCTACACCTTTAAGTGTACAAAATTCAGCAAGACTTGGAACAGCTAAAGTAATAAACCGTCATCATCATCATTTTTTTTATTAATTAATTAATGATATATATATATATATTAAATCATTCATAATTATATAATATATATTTATATATATGTATCTAATTTATTTATTTTTACCTTATTTTTACTTAAAATAATAGTGGATGGCTCCTGAAGTAGTAGCAGAATCACCTTATACAGAAAATGTCGATATTTGGTCATTAGGCATCACAATGATAGAAATGATGGATAGAGTGCCACCATTATATTATTTAGAAAATAGTACAGATATATATCGTGAAATCCTTTATGGAAAACCACCTACTTTCAATTTTGCCACACCTTCTACAACAATGGTCAATTTAATAGAATGGATTCTTGATGCTGATGCTGATGATCGTCCTATGGCAAAAGATGTTCTTGCTGTAAGTTCGCATTTTTTTATTATTATTGCTATCACTATTATATTTTGATCACTATATCATTCTTTTTTTTTTAAAAAAGAGCTAATTATCCCTTAATTTTAAATCTATATATATCTTTCCCTTACAATGGTACTGATGCTCATTCTATATTTGAAACTAATTTATTATATATATGATCTTTTTTTTTAATAGAGCATCCGCCAGTTTGTATCTCAAGATCACTTAAAATGTGCAAAGAAATCTGACTTAGCCTCTTTAGTTCAGCAAGTATTTCCAATTCATCCCTAATTTATTTATATATCACTATAGAAAAATCACTCCAAATATTTGTGAATTGTCACCAAAAATTGGTTTTGGGATTTATTTCAAACTTTAGAGTTTTCTTTCTTTCTTTCTATAGTGTATAATAATAGTTTATTCACATTATAATTATTATTATTAGTATTTTTACCCTATATTTTTGATATATTTATTATTTGTACCCTTTTTATTATTATTATTATATTATATATATCTTATATACTATTACTTATTTTTTTCATTATTCTTATTACTATTATTATTTACAAAAACACACAATACCCAATTTCTTTTTTTTTTCTTTTTTCTTTTTATATTTATTTTTTTATTATTATCTTTTACAAATTACTTTTTATTGCACTTTTATATTCATACAAAAAAAAAAGCTTTATATAACATCTTTGGCTGTTTTTTTTTCTTTCCTTTATAAAATCATGCAATTTTATCTTAATTTTTTTTAAAAAAAAGTAAAAATAACATGTATATAATAATAAATGAGATCAATAAAAAAAAGTCATGCAGAATGTACTTGAAAAGAAAATCAATTATATTTAATGTTCTGAAAATATGTTTTTTATGTTAGAGTTTTCAAGCTTTTATTCTTTTTTTACTTGAAAGAGTTTTTTTTTCTTCATTTTCCTTTTTTTTAAATGACACAAATGAGACAATGATAAAAAAAAATAATGGAACCGTAAAGAGAATTATTTATAGCATCTTTTATATAAATAATAATAACAATAATAACAATAATAAAAAAAAAGTAATGATTGATTATATAAAATAATAACAAGAATATATATATATAATGTGATGAGGATGATTTGATTGATGATTAAAAAAATAAATTATATATTATTTTATTTATTCGTCGTCTTCAGAAGCTAAAGTCATAGCAATACGATCCAAATCACGTTGACCATCTTGGGTGATTTTACGACCACCCTTCTTATCCTTAGCAAGGACACCAATCTTTTCTAAAGATTGTAAAACCTTACGGTTGACGGAACCGGAAGCATCAACATGGTGAGAAGGACGGTTACCACGGTTAACACGTCCACCGTGAACCTTGTTTAAGGCACCAACACCAACACTCTTACGGATGTAGATGTGACGAGCAACAGAGGCAGCACGGATGAAGTACCAATCGGGATCATAAGGAGCTAATTCTTTGTAAGTACCAGTCTTTACAATATCAACCCATTTAGGAACTTCGAGCTTACCAGTACGCTTAAGATAAGCAGCATAGGCCTTGATGAAGGCTAAAAGTAATAAAAAAAAAAAAATCAAAATTTAAGATTAATTCATTTTTTGACTAAGAAAAAAAAAAATTAAAACCAAGCCACTCATTTCCCATATATATTATATTAAAATGATAGTATGTTATATATATAAAATAATTGTTGGATGTTATTATATAAAATATAAATACAATAGGTTTAATAAATATATATATGTGTATATATATTTCTTTAAATAAAAGAATAGTATTAAAAAAATAATATAATAATAAAATATATTGAATATAAAAAAATGCAGTGATGGCATGTAAAGGAACCCATTTTTTTAATAACGATTTTAAAACCCATCAATATATATATATATATAAATAATTCCACAAAATCCATAGTGATGTAAATAATTATATTAATATCAATTCAATAGTTTGTATATTTACCATGAGGATTGACGTCCTTTACTGTAATACCACCACCAGACATAGTTTATTGAATTAAAAAAAGAGAAGGAAAGAAGAAAAAAAAGAAGAAGAGAAAAATAACTTAACCAGTTGTTCAAAAGAGAGAAAAATTTTTTAAAACTCCACAGTGATTAATTTTCATTGGCTCATTATATATGTATTGATCAAAAAATAAATAAAATGGACAATGCAAGTAGAGTTTATTTTTTCATTTCTTAGCTAATATCGACGGCTTTTATAAAATAAAAACTATAATAGAAAAATATATCTAAGAACAAAGATTTTCTAAAATATAGCCTTATTATTATTATTAGTATTATTATTACCTAATATTATCTATCAAGGGAGTACTAGTCGCAAGCTATGGAGAGTATATAATTATTATTATACTCTTTTTTTTATTGTTTTAAACTATGATTAATATAATAATAAGATAAATCTATCGTTATTTTTTTATTTCCTTCATAAATTTTTAATCTTTCGACATCAAAAAATTTCTTATTTTCCTAAAAAGAAGAATGAATAAAAAATAAACGTGATCATAAGAAAACAAAAATTTTTTATTAGTAACATAAGTAATAAAATACACACAAATTTATATACATATACATACAATTTCTTTTTATATTAATAAAATTGTCTTCCTTTTTCTTCCTTTTTCTTTTAATAAAGCTGTTTTTTTTGTTTTTACATTATTATATTTCATATTCATAAGCCATAGAAATAATATAAAATGAACCATTTTTTTTTTTTTGATAAAACAAAAATAAATATGATTTTGTACTTTTAATAAAAAGAAAGAAATTACAAAGCTATTCTTTCGTAAACTTCATATCAGATTTATTTATTTTTTTTTTTTTTTTTGATTATGCTTATAATATATGCATACATATCTGTGTTAAACTTGTTTTTACCTTTATTTTTAAATAATAATAAAATTTTTAATGTGATATTTATATATATTTATATATAAATTTCTTTATCTAATATAAATATCTATTGAGGTTTAGTAACTGAATAAATATGAACAGCAGCGTCTTGACCAACACTAACAACTTGTAATTCATCTTTGGAGGTATTTAAAAAGGAAACAGCATTAACAGCATCTACATGGGCATTCTTAATAGCTACTTTTTTATATTGACTTTCACGATTCCAAACATAAATATTAGTATCTAAACTTCCGCTAACCAAGAATTTACCACAAGCTGACCATTTTAATGAAGTAATACGTGCAGAATGGTATACCCAACTTTTAATGGTAGGGGTGGAGGTATTGATATCATAAATATAAATTTTACCAACACTATCACCAGCGGCTAATAAATGACTTTTAGTAGGATTAATTGCTAAAGCTGTGATATTACCTGCATTATTAGTTAATTCAGATTTAAATACTAATTCTCCATCTTTACGATCATAAACATGTACTTTATTATCCTATATATAAATAAATAATATAATTTTAAATGATCACTTCTTTTTTTTTTTCTTTTTCCTTTTTTAAGTAAAAAATGAAAATAAAAAACTTACATCACCACCAACAAAAACTTTTTCTCCTTTTGGATCAATTTCTATAGAAATAGGTGTGAAACCAAGATCATCAGATTGTCCTAATTTTTTCAATTCATTATCATAAAGTTGTACACCATTGAGAGTACTAATAGCAGCTAACTGACCATCTTGAGTAATTGATAAAGATTTTGGAAGTCCACCAGTTGAAACAGTTTTAGCAAATCTTTTCGTAGGTATATCGCCTTTACGAAGGGTATCATCCATGCCTACAGAAAAGAAGGAAGAACTGCCACTAACAGCTAATGAAGTAACTTGATTTGAATGATTTTCACCATCTAAACGAACAGCTTGAGTGTGATCAGTATCTTTACCAAAAGACCAAGAATAGACTCTACCATCATAAGAACCAGTAAATAACGTATCATCTGATGTTACAGCTAATGAAGTAATTGCCTTACTATGACCATCAATAGTTCTTGATACTTTTCCACTATTTTTATCAAGATAATTAAATTCACCAGATAATGATGTACTGATGAGCCAATCATTTTGCCATAAATTACCTACTTGTTGATCTTCTACAGATGATGATCCAATTTCAAATGTACTAAAAATATAATAAGATGATTACATGAATATATATATATATATATAAATACCAATGTCCGATTATGAATCAATATATATGTATAAATATAAACTTTATTACTATTACTATTATTATTATTATTATTATTTATATTTCAAACTTACGTGATTACTTTCTTGGCATTGATGTCCCAGAGCTTGGCAGTACAATCAGCGGAAGATGTTAAGATTTGAGTGCTGTCAGGAGACCATGAAACTGAGAAAATACTACCTTTATGTTCGTTATCAACAGTTAATTCTTGTACTTTATCACCAGTTTTACCATCATATAAAAAGATCTGAAATAATAAAGTAAATAAAAAACATTAAAATTAATATTAAATATAATCATTTAAATATTTATTTATTTTTATTACCTTTCCATCAGCACCAACACTAACAAAGAAATCACCATTAGGAGAAAATTCTACTGCATGAACAAATCGAGTATGATCACGAATAGTTTTATCATATTTGAAAGGTACACCATTAAAAAAGTTAACAGTCATGTCATCAGAGGCAGTAACTGCACGGAAAGGTCTTTGTTGACGAATACTGACGCTATTAACCACTTTAGAATGACCAATAATTTCACCGACTGAAGACAAAGTATCAAATGAAAAGGCATGACCAAATCTATATCAATATGTATTATTGTAAATTATTATTACTATTTTTTTTAATAAGAGGAGAAAGAGAAAAATACTGTACCTTTCTTTGCCTTCACCAACAGCAATAAGACGCTTACTTTCACTATCCCAGGCAATATCAGAAATTTTACCTGATGTAGGACGGATTTCATTTTTTAAAATATGCTCTTCTCCAACTGCATCCCAAATACGAATGTTACCATGAATATCTATACAATAATTATAATAATAAAATAAAATGTATTTATTACTTTATGCCTACAATAATATCATATATATATATATATATATACCTCCAGAAGCAATGTAATAACCACTTGTGCTATATTTTGCAACAGTAGTTTGAGCATTGTGACCAACGTATTCTGTAGCTAAAGTAGGGTTCTATAATATACAAAAGAAAATAATATATATATAAGAATGTAATCAGTTTATTATACCGTTTATTATTATTATTATATATGTACGTATGTGTAAATATCATCTTTTTTTTACTTCAATATCACGAATAAAAACAGATCTTCCATTTGTATATAAAAAGTTTTTGCCTTTAGGGTCAGTACCAAGCTTAATGGATTCACCACGATTGGTATAAGGTAAAGGTGCTAAGGTATATTCTATAAATTATAATTTATAAAAAGCGTGTTAATATATCATGAAGATATGTATTTTTATTTATAACAATAATAAAATAGTAATAAAAATACATATGTTTATTTTTATTTACTTTTAGAATAAGACATTTTTTTATCTAATAGATTAAAAAAAGGTTGAGATGAGAAAGAGAAAGAAGTAAAACGATTTTTTTTGCTTTTTATACTTTTATAGAAGCGAATTTTAAACTCCATTTTTACTTAACCTAGGGAAAGTTAAATTTTAGAAAAATGAAAGTTAATTCGATTGATTTTATTATTTTTTACTTTTTTTTTAACTCAATTAAAAGTATTATATAAGCTAGTGTTGTATTTTAAAAGCTAGTGTTGTATTTTAAAAGCTAGTGTTGTATTTTAAAAGCTAGTGTTGTATTTTAAAAGCTAGTGTTGTATTTTAAAAATATATTTTATATTAAATAGTAAAATATATTATAAAAGAATGAATTCCTTTTTTAAAAGTAATTTATGCAAAAAATATTAATACTAACACACTGTCAAATATTTACCTAAACATTTTTAATATATAAATCAAAGAAGAAAAAATAATAATAGTGATACTAACATATCAAGTGGGTATAATATAATAATATAATAATAATAATAAAAAGAATATAGTTTATGATAAATCAAAACCTGCATCAGCATTAATAGCATATAGAAGTTTTCTATAATAATCATAATAAGAATAAAAAAGTTTTTAAATCAATAAAAATAAATCATCTAGTTTTATATTGTTGTTTAAATATAGTTAACTTACTCTTTTAATACAGTGTAACTACTAAAGCTTGGCAATTTAAGTAAATTAACACAAGTTGAGCTTGTTGGGAGTCGAGTTTCATCAAATCCAGCACGTCGAATACAAAACTTTGGTTGAAGTTCTTTAAATCCTAAAAGAGGTGGTCTAGAGCAGGATGTGACAAATTTCACAAATTTCATACGTTGTTCATTATTAAAGCTATATATTGCTTCCCAAAAGTATTGAATGGTTGGATCCATTTCACCATATTCTGCATAAACTGTATTATTTTTTAAATCATCCACATCTATAGGTACAGAAGCACCACCTAACATGATTTGAAGTTCATGCTATTAAGTTTTATAAATACAAATAAATAAACAGATAAATAAACAAATAAATATAACAGATTTATAAATATATTTGTAAAAAAAAATACCTGATTGAACATTCGCAACCATTTAGTGTCAATAATAGTTGATAAACCTGAGAAAAATGCTCTACTTTGCTTAGCAATTTGTAAATTGAGTCTATAATTAGCAACCAAGTAAACATATTTAATTTTGTTTTCATTTGTAACTGGAATATTGCTACCATTTGGCAATAAGTCAATTGGAGTAGAGTTTTCTGTATCTAAATACAATAATATTGTTATTAAACTACTATATATATTTTCTTTCTTTTTTCTTACTCTTTTTCTTCCTTTTTTTCTTTTCTTTTACCATTAGGAGTTAATGAAAAATCTAAACATAAATCTTCTACATTTCCTTCAAAATTTTTGACTTGAATTAGCCCTTTATATAATTCTGGATCCAATGATGGTAAGTCATCCACTATTTTTATTAATTAATTTGTTAAAAAGTAAATATAAAATTAAATAAATTGGTAATAATAGCTATTTTCTATGAAACTTACAATAATTCATTTTTCCAAGACCTTTTTTCAAAAAGAAATCTGCAAATGCAACATCTAATAAAATACCTTCATATAAGGCTTTACCAATAATCAAACCAATAAATTCATAATAAGCAAGTTGTAGAGCTACAAATTGATAAATATTTAAATATATATATATATAAATTAGAAATTCAATTTAAATATGAATATAATCATATATATATATATATATATATATATATATACATACGCTTTGTAGCATAGGAACCAGAGCTAGGGTATAATAGTTGATCTGGAGTGGCAGAGAACAGCCCATAATCCGTATTAAATGCTTCATGGCCAAGACTATTTTTTTTTTAAAATCAAAGAAAATTATTGTTTTGTTACTCTTGCTCTTGGTATTTATTTTATTTTATTTTACATATCAATATTTTATATAAATATATTGTATTACCTAGTTATGAATTCTTTAAATACTCCCCCTCCATCAATTCCACTTTCTGCTAAACCAAATGAATCGATGAATGTAATTGCAATTTTCTTTTTCAAACTGTTACCAAGTTTATATAATTTATTAAATCCATCTTCAAAAACATGGTCACGACGAATTTCAACTTCTGTAAAAGGACGTAACATACCAAAAAGATCATTTCGTCTTCTATCATTTTCGACAAAGAGTCGGAATATTTGTACACGATGTTCAAAAGTAATAACAAATGGAATATTATTAAGCAAACCAAGTCTTGGACTGATGGTAACTAATCTTGATTTAGAAATCTGTTTAGCACGTTGTTGTCGATGACTTTGGAGACGACGTTGGAGTGGAGAAACAGCTATTTGATCATCATTATTCATTAAGCTTTCTTCATTATCATTATTTTCTAAGGCATATTCTTCTGCTACAACAGCACTTGAAAAACTTTCAGTATCCAATCCTTTGATTAGCCAATGATCTTTAGGACAAAAAGGTCTTCTTGAACTATATATATACATAATAAAATAAAATAAGTAAATGCAAAGATAAACATTACATACAAATATAAATTTAATGATATAAACTTACTCTCGCATATGTACTTGTTGTAATAATGTAGTAACTGTATGTCTCAATTGACCAATTTTGATGCCATTTGCTCCAAGTGTAATATTTACATCTAACTTATTTGCACACCAAAATAAGACAAATGATATATTCTATAATTTCCCATAAAAAAAATAGCGTTGTAGTATTAGCATTGTCTTCATTATCATTATTATTATTATTATTATTATTCTCACACACGCATAGTCTTTCTTTCCCTTTTTTTTTTTAAATAGATTTATTTTGACAACATATTTTACTTTTAAATATCCACTTAATTTTACTACTTGACCAAGAGCTAATTGATTATGATTGGTTGATTTATCATAAAATTCATCATCACCAATGGTAAACAATAATCGGGTATACATATCACAAATAAGATAAAGTATAAGCCAGCTATCAACTGTATTTAAATCTAAAAAGTAATAATTATAAATGAATCATTTCTATATATGTAAAATATTTGCCTATTTTTGTGTATTATAATATTTACCTAATACAGTATCCACTGCTTCTGTCAAATGATCCATTATATTAACCTTTGATTCATCAAATATACCGCATTTATTACTAACTAGCCATGATACCCATAAAATCTGTAAAAGTGATTGATCATTTTTTGTTGTTACATTTGTTTGATCATGATAAGAATATAACAAAGTATTTAATATTGTATCCTTTTTTGATGGCCATCGAATAAGAAGAGTGATAATTAAATTTGCCATTGAACCTACTGCAGATGAATAAGTGTTTATTGATTGATTCTCAGTTTGTTGTTGTTGCGTATATCGTTCAAAAGTCATATCTACAAACTGATGTAAAAGTTTACCAAGATTTTCATTGTTAAATAGTACAGTCAATTTATGTTTGATTTGTTTATTTATATCATTTGAAGAATTAAATTCAATATATTGATCAACATTCATATTATCTTCATCCACGTCAGATTCTTCAGAATCGCTATCTACTAATATTAAAGCCCAATTATAATTACAAAATATATTAGAGTAATTGATATAATAATAATAGTAATAAAAATAAAAATAATGAAAACGGCTGATATGCATTTAGTTTGTTTATATATAAACTTACAAGATTTAATCCCTATAGTACGATTATGATTCACAGAACCATCAATTAAGTAATCGAAAGGTAGGTTATATAACAGTAATTGAAGTACTTGAGAAAATAGCATCTACATACATTAAAAAAAATAGATCATCAATGAACGAATAAATTGTGTAAAATATATATATACTTATATTGAACATTTACCAAGTGATTACTAAACTGCTTATTAGATAAATTCATTCCAATTGTAGTTATATTGATTAATAATCCAGCTGATAGATTTATTTCTAGAGATGAGTTATTTTTGCCATGATAATATAATGTAATTACATTTAAAAATTCATCGAAGGGTAGTTTAGTGGTAAATACGTTTAATAAGTAATCACTATATTTTGTATCCAAAAGAAATGGTATACATAATATTTTTTTAATAAAAATATCCAATACGGCTGAACGTGAAAGTAATAGTGGGACATTTTTTTCTGTAGATATAGTAGTTGATTGTTGGCTAAATAGACCATATGAAAAAAGTGCTGGTTTACTAGGTGGTTTTAAAGATGAGATAGTCGATGGTGTATATTCATATGGTGGATTAAGATTATCAAGACATATTATTAATAAATTCATAGTTGCTTCAACAATCTTATCAGAAGACATATCCATTATTTTATCATCACCGTCATCAATTTCCATATTTTTTTTATTATGTAAAACTAGTTGTTGGTATAATATTTTATGGATTAAATCAAAAAGTTGCCCTTTCAATACCAGATGCGTCATAATACGTATATATATTTCATGCGATTCAGATGTTGAACTGAAAACGTTATCATACATGGTTGGATTGATCATGTGTTGAAGGCATTGTATTATATTTACAGTTGTAGAAATATCAGGTACAGAACTATTAAATATAAAATATAGGTATATATTTAAAAGAATATTCAAACTTAGTTATTGTATAAACCAGTTGATTTTTTAATATATATATAAAACCAAATATCTACCTAATTTGTTTTTCAATTGCTGGCAAGAATATGTTTTCTATTAATAAAATAAGCAGCCAAATTTTTGTATCAAGATCATATCTATTTTCTTTTAGTAAAAGCTCTATATTACTTATATTGTTGATGTCACGAATATTAATTTTTGATAGCAATAATTGGCTAAGATCATTAATCATTGAATAGTACAGTGGGATCTTTTCGTTATTGTAACACAAAAGTAAAAGTTGACGTATGCAAGCTATAACATTATTACTAATAGCAATACTAGCATTTTCTACTGTTGTATATTGCTGCTTAATTGAAGAAGTGAGTTGGAATAAATTTTGTTGCAATAAAGTATATTCATGTTGATTATGAATCGCGGCTTCTTTTCGACCGCGATAAAAGGCCTATATTATATAATAAAAATGTATTTTTAAAAATAAATTGAAAATTAGTTTTAAATACTTTTATTCCAAAAATAAAATTAATAAATAAAATTGCTTCTTTATTTTATTTTATTGTTTTTTCTATTATTCCTTTTTATTATTACTATTATTATGAATATTATTATTTACTTGTATTCTTGTTGCACTTTTTAACTTTAAACGTTCAAGTTCACGAGCTTTTCTTTCATTTTGAGCCTTGATTAGTAAACTTTTTTTATCTTCGTTTGCTTTTACACCACCAAGATTTATATTACGTTTGCTTTTATAATTCCCTTCAAAACTAAAATTCATATTAAAATAATATTTAATAAAAAAAAAAAATAGACTATATATACTCTTTCTATTTTATTTTATTTTATCTATATTATAAAAAGAGAAAGAGAAAAGGAAAAGGAAAAGAATAAAGATGAAAAAAATTAAAGGTTGTATTTCAATCTCCGACAAAGGAAAATTTTTTATCCTTTTTAGGCATTGCTCTAATATTTATATTTTTTAGATAATAAACCAACCGACAGTTATATTAAATTAATTAGATATTTTACAAAAACTAATCAATATACTAATATTTACCTATAATATATATGTAGTTAGAATATTTATACGGTTATTCAATAAAATAATAAAGCACGTATTAATTAAAAGTAAAATAAATGAGGAAAAGAGAGGAAAGAAAGAGAATAAAACAACAGATTTGTATGAAGATAAAATTAAACTTGATTGGATATATAAAAAAGTCAAAAATTAAATCCCAGCATTCCTTTTCTTTCATACAAAAAAAAATATGCAGTGTTTCCGAATTTATTTGACCAAAATAAATTTGGATACACTATTTATATATATAAAATAAAATAAATACTTTATTAAAAAATAAAATAAAGTATTGTATACGTATTTGAAATAAAAATCGTATAATATTTTTTTAAAAAATTATTTTAACAAAAATTAAACATCAAAATAAGTTTGAAAATAATAAATAAAAAAATCTGATTTTTTTATAAAGTTGTATTTATATTTTTAATAATATAAATAATTTAGACAAGTATTATTTTTATATAGGTTTTACTTTAACCCAAAATCTAGTATCATCATGTAAATATTTAGGATTACTATTAAGTTGGTCATGAATCCAATTAACACCATTTTTATAATCTGTAATATCTTGTGTATATGGATCATTTAATCCTGTTTCACCATTTCTATGGCCACCAAACCATTTATCAGGTCCATAATACTTTTGAGATTCTTGTCTTGCTTTAATGTCTTGCTTTAAATTATTATTAAGAACAGCCCCTTTATTATAATCATTAGCATTATATCTTTTGAATTTTTTGGTGGATGTACGAAGCATAAACCAGTTTTGTTTAAAAATACCAAAATTAGCTGAATCATATGATTTACCATCTCCATAAGTATAATTTGTACTTAAATAATCATTTTCAAGCATAGCTATTGATAAATCCCAAATGCCTCCACCATTTTTTAATATTTCTTGTTTTCTAATCCCTAACCCATTTACAGTATAGTTTCCACGATCTTGAGCAGCTATAAAGCTGTTTAATAAAAATAGACCACAAAGAAATTGTTTTATCATTTTTTTTAAAAAAAAGATAATAATGATTATTAAATCAAAAGATTGACAATTCGAAAAAATAATATTCTCGAAGTGTATTTATATTTTTTTAAAAGATTGGTGTAACTAAGAAAATTTTTATAAATGCAATTAACGAAGTAGCATAAAAGAAAACATTCGATTAAATGGAAAAGAAAACCAGGGAACTACCAATTTAATTTTTTTTTTCCTTTTTTACTCCTTTTTTTTTAACTTTTATTATGTAATATATTGTTAACATTTATCTTTTAAAAAAATGAGAAGCATTTTCCATCTAACGAATTTCCCGCCCCATTCCGTATTTACTGTAAGATGGCTGTCTAATTTATTAAAAAATGAAATACTTAAAATATATATTAAGAATTAATTTTTTTAATTTAATCTCAATTTAATATTTTAATTACTAATCCAGAAAGTAAAGTCAAGTATTTCTAACATCCTAAAATTAGGATACAAAAAATAAACCAAATATATACGTTATATTTATTTTATCTTTAACTTTAACGTATTTAAAAAATAAAAGATAAAATTTATAGTTCATATAAAGAGTTGAATCACCAAAAAAATGAATTATAATTTTGCAACATATACATCAGCTCATAGAGTAGAATCAAAACCAACTCTGATGTAAATATATATATACATACATATATATGTATAGTGTTTCCAAATTTACTTGGCCAAAATAAAAAATTAGTTGGCCATTTTAAAAGTTCGAGATTTTTTTTCCAATTTTATTTGGCCAGTCTGTTTTTTTTGGCCATCCTCTAATTTTTTTTTTTTTTTTTTGGCCATTTTCTTTTTTTTATCATTTCACCTTTTTTTTATTATTATTCTTATAAAATAAAATAATTTAATTAAATAGGTTTTTTATTTAAACAATCATTAAAACGAGTTACAGGATGTGTAGCAAAATCTTTATGATAATGTAATATTTTTGCATGCATCATTAATTCTACTTTCTAATGTTTTTGCTTCTAGCATTTTTAAATGTAATATTACATTCTTGACGCATAAAATCGTGCACAGTAGACTTTGGAACCTTAATACCTTCAAATTACCTAATGAGCATATCCACAGTATCATCAATAACATAAGAAGAGTTATTGTCAAAAAATTCAATCAAAAATTTCTTATGGTCATTATCAAGAATTTTTTTACGATCATTATTACCTTTTTTTCAAAAAAGTTTTCTGGATCTTCTTTATATTGTTCCTACCATTGCCTAGCGGTTCTTGGATTGATATCAAAAATTCCTGCTACTTGAGTTAGAGTTACTGTTATTTTCTTTGTTAAGTAATCGATAAATTGATATTTAACATCGTCAGAATATGTTTTATATTTTTTTTATTTTATTTTATCATATCTTTCATATTGGTTTCTTTTACTTCGCGCTCCTCTTTTTCATTTATATCCTTACTTTTCATTTGTTCAATTTGATGAGCTAAGTATTCATTTAATTTTAATAAGTTTTTTACTTGAATTTCTAAATCTGTATTTTCATTTACTACTTCCATTGTATCCATACCGTTTTCATATTCAGTATTACTGAATCCATCTTCATAAGCAAAAGTATTTAATTGACTCTTATTTTTTGATTTAATTCTATTAAAAAAAAAAGAATACGTTAACAATAAATGGGCTACTTTATAAACTTAGGTTATAGCAGAAATTCTTTTTATAGAAAGTCCTAAAGATGATTAAGAAAATCTTGGCAGAATAAAAATAAAAATAAATACAATATTATGAATCATAAAACTGAATTTTTAATAGTTTTTATTAAGATTTTATAAAATTGTCTTGATATTGGTGATGCATAAAATTAAAAACGGTCAAAAAAACCAAATAAAAATCAGAATGGTTAAATAAAAAATGGAAAAAATATATCGGGCTTTTAAAGTGGTCAATTTTTTTTTATTTTGGTCAAATAAATTCGGAAACACTGTATATACTTTTTTTCTATTTATTCTTTTACTTTAATAATATAAATATAAATATATATACACGTAGTATATTTATTTTACATTTGAATTTGACTTTTCATATTATTAGTATATAATGGTTAAAAGATCTAGACGAATTAAAGTAGCAGCACGTACACCACAATATGAGTCAGAACCTGAACAAAATGAAAGCGATGCTATTGAAGATATTGTAGGCAATTCTGAAGAAGAATTATCAGTAGATGAAAATGATATTTCTGATATTCAAGATGAAGAAGTAGAAGATGAAGATGATATAGTAGACGAAGACGAAGACGAAGAAGAAGATGAAGATGAAGAGGAAGACGAAGAAGAAGACGAAGAAGAAGAAATAAATATGGAAGATGACGAAGAGTTAGAGCCTGAACCTCCTAAAAAAAACAATAATAGATCAAAAAATAAAAGAAAGAAACCTCAAGGTATAAGATAACAAGAAATATCAACAACAATAACAAATAAAATAAAATAATACAAGAATGACACTTAAAAAAGATTGGAATTTTAATAGTAATTTAATGTATTTATAGTATATGAAAGTGAAGAAGAGGATTTTGAAGACTCTGATGTAGAAGTATTACGAAGTAGACCTATGACTAAACGGCAGCGTGCAAAATTAAATGATGAAGAGCCTGAAGAATATTTAGAGTTACCTATGGGTATATATTGAAGATAGAAATTAAAATAATTAAATATAAGAAAGAATCTGATTTTTCTCACTTATTTGTTTTAAATTCATTTAGATACTGGAAAAAAAAGACAATTGACTGAAGAAGAAGAAGCATTAAGAAAATCAGAGGTAGCCCGACGTCGTAAAAATCAAAGTATTCAAAAAGCTGAAAAAGATAAAGTAAATAAATAAATAAAAAAGAATACAATCAATAACATAAATGGCGATATATATTTATATTAAAAAAAAGTAATGATAACGAAAATATTGATAAATATCATTTATTATTTTATAATGTATTTATTTATATAGCAAGACACAATCAACAGATTATTAAAGAAACAAGCCAGTAAAAGTAAAAAAGTGATCAAAGGTGATGATGCAGATGATGAATCTCCAACCAAAAAATTACAACGTTTACAGGATCCTTATTGTCTTCACTATGTTCAAACTCAAAGTAAAACTACACTCAGTATTCCTGATAGATATACAGTAGCTCAAGTTTTTGGTCTAAAATCACATGCTTTGAATGAAGATAAAATAACTACCTGTGAAGTAAAAGGCTGTCAAGCTGCAAGAAAATATGTAGCAAAGAAAAGCGGTAAAGTAGTATGTTCTTTAGAACATTATAAATTAGTAGAAGTTTAGTTATATAATCCTTTTTTTCTTGTTTTTGTCGAAGATATTATTTTTTTGTACATATATATATATATAATTATTCCCTTCCAATCTTAATATTATAATTATTATTATTATTTTTTCATATAAATTCAATGATCTTTTTTTTCCTAACTAAAAGATATAATATTGAATGGCGTGTATAGGATAGTTAATATTTAAACGGCTTAAAAAAATGTTGCGAATAATCATCTACAAAAAAATAGTTGGTGTATTATAAATAATGATAATGATACTAATAAAACCCATTAAAGTGTCTTTATTACTATCACTATTTTTGTTTGTCTAGTTAAAAAAAATTTATGAACTGGGATTCTTCTTTCTATAACCTTCAACTCGGTTTTCCTTAATAGACTTAAGATAGAGGTCAGCTAAATCACGACAGGAAGCATCTAATAAATAATAATATATCGTTTAATATATAAAAGTAATATATATGATTCATATATATATATATATATATAGACTTACAGTGGTTGACACCTTCAGTTTTATAACATTCGTCTAACTTTTCCTTAATTATACGAGCTTCCATAGCCTTTACCCAATCATCACGAATTTTTTGTTGACGAGCAGCATAAACAGCTATATTAAAAAAATATATTGTAAATATGATATATTGATACATATTTATAATAGGCGTTGTAATAGTGATATATTTTTAACTTTTGATAGGTTACCTTTGTGGTCTTTAGGATCAACTTGGTCCAAAGTAGGAACACTACATATCAAAAAATAAGTATTCATATAAAAATAAAAGTTACTAATTATTGTTGCATTGTCATATTGTAATAAATTTAAATTCAATATATACCGTTCAAATTGTTGGTGTTCAGGATATTCCCAATTAGCAGAAGCCATATTAAATATATATATTGTGAAAAAGAAAAATAAAATAGAAGAAAGAGGAAAAATAAAAATATGGTAAATAATAATAAAGGCAAAAAATCAGTCGGGGGTTAAAAAATCAAATATGATTGTGACAGTCTATTTTTTTTTCCAGTACATCTGGTCATTTTAAATAATTTGAGTTTTATATTCTTGTGGATAAAATTAATCATACAACATTTTTGTATGTAAATTCTTTTCCTTTTTTATTTTTTTTATTTTATTTTTATTTTATTTTTTCGTCAAGGCTCATAAAATTCAATATCTTTTTATTTATTTATTTATTAATACCCATTTAATATATTTATTATAATACTATAAGCTAATTTTTTTCTTTATAAAGAAAATAAAAGGCTACAAAAAGCAAAAAGATATTAATAAATTGTATATATACATATATATAACATCGATGATTTTTTTATTCTTTTTATTATTGCTATTAATAAATTGATTTTTTTATTATCAACTAATATCTAATATCTCTAATAAAGTTTGCTATGTTTTGGTTTATCCTTCCTAACCATTTTCTAGGTTTGTATTGTTTTTCTATTAAAATAAAAATAAATAAGTTTATTAGTATTTATATACCTATATATAAAAAAATTTTTTATCTATAAAACTCAAAGTTTAATACTACAGTGGAACTGTTCAGAAAAGTGCCTATTTATCGTCATTCCAATTGTACTTTATTCAATTCTATTTCTCAACCACACAACAATATACATTGAAGGGGTACATAGAAAAGTTAAGGAATATAAGACACTGGTATAAAAATAATTCGCGTTTACCAAAGTTTTCATCAATACAGTATATATTAAAATAAAACAAACAAACAAGCAAACTGTTAAAGCTTATCAATATTTACCTTTTTTAAAAAATGAAGCTAAAGAAAAAAAAGGACAAGCAAAAGCAAAAGAAAGAGAAAAAGATGGGTTTAAAATGATTGAAAAATTAATTATTTTAAAGTCACATTTTCAAACTCAGATTAAAATATAAAAGTTTTTAATTTTTTGCCATTTGGCTTTTTCTTTTTTTCTTTGGAAAAATTCGTTCGAAGAAACATCACTATAACTTCTGTACCTATATATAGGTATGAGATATTAGATGTTTCTCCCAGAATAATGAACCTAGTAAAACCTTTGTCTGGAGATTCGAAAGAATTTTGGAAAGACATTGACCAAAGGAGTTCAAAATTCCATTTGCTAAAATTATTTATTAAAAAATAATGAAATGAAATGAAAAATGAATAAAAATAATAAAAATAATAAATGAAAGTGTATAGCTAGATATTATCATTTATATGATATATGATATCTACACATTTAGTTATTAAAATCCTATCAATTACATGAATTAAAATAATACTATTTACTTTTTGAAGCTAAAAAAGTACTATTATTTTTATTGTTTATGGTGTATGTATGTTACAAAGTTCTATCAGATTCTTTTAGAATGATATTTTTAATATAATATATACATATAAATATATATATATATATATATATCTATATATAATACTATATCAATAAAAAGTATGGTGTATTGCTAACTAAATGATTCATATACTATTGTTTAAACATTATTTATATATATATTAAAAACTAAAAAATAAATAGATAAATACATATAGGAATATTCATTTATTTTTTTTTCTGTTTCTTGGTGTCCTTTTTCAGTGGCTTTGCATCCTAATCAAAAATAGAAAAAATTAAAATCAAAGATTATACATATATTTATATGAATATATCGTATATTTATAAATTACTCTTTTCTTATTAGTGATTGTGCTAGGAGTTGCTTTAAAGAAATCCATCATCCGGCTTTGAGTGGCTTGCTTAACATTTTTCTTTAATTTTTCACATGACTTTCTAATACGATCTTCACTATATATATATATATAAAGATGATGATGATGAGTGATAAAATAACACATTGCATTATTTTTTAATATGTATTACTTAAATCCTTTTTCTTTGACTAAAAAGTCCACCACTGCTTCCACATCAGGTTCTTCCCATTTAAGATCAATAGTATTTCCATCAGCAACTTCAGGTTGAGAGAATAAAAGTCTAGCTTCATCATATTTCCAATCTTCAGGTACGTTTTGACGTAATTTCTCAGGAAGCTGTGGGATAATCTTTTCAATACTACCATATTCTTTAATCATTGAATAGGCTCTTGCGGGTCCAACTCCTTTAATAGACTCTACATAATCACAGCCAAGCAAAATGCATAAATCAATAAACTAAAATAATAATAATAATAATAAATGAAAATATTAAAAATGAATAAATCGAAAATCATTATTATTATTATTATTTGGTATTGATGAGGATAATGGTTTTTTTTTCTTTTTACCTGTGGCATAGTAAGTTCTAAACCTTCTAAAGCTTTTTGTAAATTAACTTCATCAATAGGTAATTTTCTTGCTTCTGAGAATGTTAAATGGCGAAGCAATATAGGAGTTGAAAAAGTTAAAGTATCCATATCTTCTGATGCTGCAGCATAAACTTTACCGACTCTCGCTAATTCTGCACATTGAGCTTCTGCTTCACAAGGTGCTATCACATAAGGTATACCCATAGCTTTTAATAATCGTCTACATTCTTCATTATGTTCTGGTGTAACTTTTACTGTACGTTTACTGAATCTAGTAACATCTTCCGTTGTACCTATTTAGATAATTATGATCAATTGTATATTTTATAAAATATTAATATATATATATATATATATATATCATTTTTTACTTATTTTACATATTTATTTATTTATTTTTATCCATACATATATAAGTGTGTGCTTAAATATATGTGTATATTTTTAATATATTAGTACCTGTTTCTGAAGCTTCTTCCATTTTTTCTTGTGCTTCTTCTTTACGAGCCTTACGTTTAGCAAGTTCACCTGACTTCATTTTAGGTGGTTTTCCATCAAATACATAAACAGGTTTTATTCCATTATCAACCATTCGTATAGTTCGATAAAACATACCCATTAAGTGACTGTATATATATATATATATATTTGAGTATATTTAAATCGCATTAGTAATAAAAGGAAAAGAAAAAAAAAAATTAATATTAGCATTATCGTTTTAATATTTAATAATTATAAAAGTGTATTTATTGTCATATATATATATATATACCTTGTAGTTTCACCAGCTTCATTCATTAATAAATTACCATCTTGTTGTCTTACAGCAATCATAAATTGATATATACTCATAGAGGCATCGATTGCTACTTTTCTTCCAAAATGACTAGATATTTCACTACTTTTAATTGCTTGTGGAGCATTCTCAGCAATCAATTTGTTTAAACCATGAATACCCATGTTTTATTATTTAAAGGGATTGTTAGTTATTAATAAAGCAATAAGTTAAAAAACAATAATGGTAAAAAGGAAAACGAAGAAAAAAAAAATTCGCGCCGCGTTTATTTTGGACAATTTATTTATGCACTAAAAGTGGCAAGTCACAAATTATTAACATTGCATAATTATTAATGGTAAAAAATATTAAATAATAGAATAAAACATATAAAATAATAGAATAAAGTATATATATTAATATGAATCAAATAGTGAAACTACGAAGACCAATTAGTGTAAATAAATTATATAATATAAATAAGTTAGTAAATTATTATTGGTGGTTTTATTACTTAAGGACATAATATATGTTTATATTTTAAAATAAAAGAAAAAAGATCATGCAGAAAAAATAAAAATAGAGCAACACTGAATGTTTTTTTTAAAATAAACATATTTTATCATAGGAGTACAGGAGATTCTAATTGATAGTATATATATATATATATATATATATATATATATCGTAAAGTAAATTTGATTTAATAAAAGAAACTCTTTAATTGTAATAAAGATTTAAAAATCACTGTGTAACAACATATACTTGCGGATTTTTTGCACTTGTAAAAGAAGTAATCTGTCCTATATATATAAATATTGATCATTAAGTAAAGTTTTATGCTTTTTCCTTTTTTTACTATTTAATTATACTTTCTGGATTATTAATATTTTCTTTGTTATTTATACTATTATCTTCTAAAACTACTCTATCATACATTTTAGGGGATTTATTGATGTTTTTTTTCGTGTTCACATCAAATATTATCATTATCATCCTATAATCATTATCTTCATCATTTCCATTACCCATTATTTTAGTATTTTCAATAACTGTAGTGTGTGTTTTGTTGCTTATTAAAAAAAGAAAGAAAAAACAAATGGCTATGTTCTTTCCTTTTTCTTTTTTTTTATTAATACTCCAACGCGTCATATTCCACCATAATGTTTACAAAACTAATATATTAAAGTAATCATCATAAAAAAGTATCAGCAGCAAACAACAAATACGAATTCAGGTTTTTATAACATCATTAGTTTGTAAATCTACAGCTTCCTCCGAACACTACTTTAAGTTGTACTAAACACGTATTTACTGGTTCCTTTTTTATTTTTTCTTTTGCAAAGATGTCACTAATATAATGCTGTGTTTTGTACTTTATTATTTATAGCCTTTTGTTAAGCCCAATATTAACTTGAATTATCTTTCAATAAATAGGGGACATACAATAATAATAATGATATAAATGTATGAATTAAAAAAAAGGAAGCATTCATTAAATAAAAAAAATATCGGAATTTGAAATTATATGAACTGTATTGTATACATGAAGACATACCATATATTGTATAAATACAAAAACAAAGCGACATTTTCTTATATATAAAAATTATGCATGATTTTTTATTTTTCACTAGTTTTGATCATAAGAAATGATAATAAAACAAAAGCTTTTGTTATTGGCCTATGTTTCACCATACAAGATTCAGAGTATTTAAAGTCGGTTATAAAACGACATTTAGAGCGTGTATGGGTTGTTTTTTTATTATTATTTTTATATTTTAAAAATGAAATATTAACATAATGTAGTATATATTAACTAATGGTAATAATTACAAAAAATAAAATGTGATATGATGATAATAATGATTAGAGTAATAATATTAAAAATGAATTGAATTAAATAATACATAACGATGTTTTTTTTTTAATTTGATATGAAAAAGGTAACTTATATAGCTTGTTACATCGATTTACCAATCATTTCCTAATCCAAGAAAATCAATACGACATAATCCATTGTTTCCACCAGATGCTATCCAACATGAAGTATCATAATTAGGATTAAAGCAAACCTATGATAATAATAAAGGAAAAGAAAAAAAATAATGAGAAAAAAACAAACATAAATTTTATTAAATCCATGTTACCTTATTAATTGATATAAGAGGATGATATAGACATGATTCTATTGGTAATGCTTTGGCTTCTTCAAAAGTCTACATTATTAATATATATATATATGATTATTGTTAATAATTTTAATGTATATTTGTATTTGAAAAAATAAAATAAATCAAAAAATAAACTTCATACCAAAGGTTTTAAACCATCAATGTATTTATATTTGTGATTTTTTTCATTATATGTTAACTGATATACTGTAGGTTGTGATTTTAACTATTTTTTTTTTAATATATATATATAAGATATTAGATGATTAGAATTAAATTATTTAAATATAAATATATAAACTTACTACACCCCTAATTCTTTGCGTATATGCATTATTAAAGGTAACAAATCCATCACTTGAGCAATGAACTATAAAAGCATGTAATTCACTTGCCGCTATGCAGTAACAACTTCCTTTACTTGCCGCATAGTATTGTCCTTGCTTATATTCAACACAATCATTAGCTGATATTTCTTTTATAGTTGTATCCCCATCGACAATATAAATACGATTTCGATAACCTGGCCAAGCAAGTGTGTATTGTATACCTTTTTGGATTTTATTATTATTATGTTTTCGTTTGTTGATCATATAAATAAATACATATATTCAGATTATAATTATTATTTAAAAAAAGAAAAATAAATGATGTTTTATAAATATCATTAATGTTGTTTCCTACCTCTAGTACGTTGCATTAACATGGGAACAAAAGGATCGTTAATATCTAAAATCATAAACTGACCATCATTACCGACTGAAGCAAAATTAACTGGATCATCTAAACCATGCCATGCTATTACCCGGATTCCAGAATCATGAACTACACTATTGAACATCATGTATTTTTTTTGTAATATGCCGCCATCATCAACTGTATTATTACATTGTAATGCTGCCTCTATATTCCAAACTGATATTTGACCTATCATCATCATAAACAATAAGCCATTTTTTGTTTTTTTTTTTTCAAGTTTAATTTCATTTTATAAATTAACACTTTACTCTTTTTTAATTAGTCGATATTTTTACCTGAAGATGTTCCAAGGGCTATTTTTTTATGACCACCCCAAGATAATGTTGTTATAATATGATTATTGAATGACATTGAATATCTTGATTTATTAACCTTTACTGTTTTATTTTATGTATAAAATAAATATGTAAACATTACTCTATTAGTTTTCCTTACATTTCTATTTTTCTTCATACATACATATATACATATATGTATATATGTACGTATATATCCTTATTTTATCCTTTTATTTGATTTTTTTATTTTTACAGAAAATTGGTTCATCGGATTTAATATTTAGTTTTTTTCGAAGTATTTTAGGATGAGGAACAGCCATGATTTGTAATGATCCATCACCAAAGCAAGCAGCCAATAATCCTAATTTTGGCATGGATTGATCATCATGATCAAGAATATTTTCTTCATTATCAACATCATCGTATGCACCATAAGGGCACCATTTGATCTCCCTAACATCACCAAAGTCATGTAATATGCAAAGATCTAAATTAATCGATACTTCTCGATTTTCTTCTGCATGCAAGTCACATCGCCATATTTGGATAGTATTTGAATAGCCTTTTCTATCTCCTTCATATGCAAAATTAACATTTGGATCTTTTAAACCACCTATAGATAAATACTGATGATGATTATTTGTTTTAGGTACATAATCTAATCCTAAAATAACCCCTCCAAAGTTTATTAAACAACCGCGTTTATATTGAATAGCTGATTCTAAAATAACAATAAAAGTAAAAATAAATAATATTATTATTTGCATATTGATATCCTTTTATTTTTAGTACATATATATATATATATATATATATATATACCTAAATTTATGGCTGATAAAGTTGAAATAAAATATTCTTTTGTATCCTTTTTATAACCTAATTCTACAGTTACAGGTTCTTGTTTTGAAGGTAAATAGGGTTCAGCTTCTTCTTTTGATAATATGGACCATTCTTTCATAGAAGCGTGTACATGAGAATAGGCTTCATTATCATATACTGGTTTTTTAAATAAATAAGATTTAAATATACCAGTTAGTTGTTTTTCTATATCTGGTATAGGTGGAAGATAATCATCAAGCTCTTTTTTAACCATTACTAAAAAAGCTCTTTTTAGGTATATATATTAAAGTTCAATAAAAAAAGAAAAATGAAAGAGAAAGAAAAAAACGGAGAATGAAAATTTATGTATGTATGCCATTATGTCATTTAAGGAAATAACAGTCACAAAGATAAAGATCATATAAATATATGTGCATATTATATCTTTCTTTTAAAAAGGATAGAGATGAATGAAAGAAAACAAAAAATTATTGCATCTTTTATATTTTTAAGGGGAGTGGCGTTATTATTTTATAAGTTTATGAAAAATATTATTCATTATGATTAAAAAATACTATTTTATATCAAAAATAAAAAAAATCGAAAAAGGATTACACAACAATTATCGCTTTTAAGATTCCCTTTTGAGCTAATCTGATATAAATATCGATCTTTTCTTTCCATTATATATCGCTGTTTTTTCTTTTTTATGTTCTTTATTTACTTTTTTGGTATTAGTCTGCAAGTTATAACCAAATTTAATAAATTTCGCAAAAGATAAATTATTTTAAAACCTTTATCATAAATATAATTTTTTTCTCTATTTAATTCTTTTTTTTTCTTTTTCTTCCTTTTTTTTCTTCCTTTCCTTTTTTCCTTTTCCTTTCCTTTCTTTTATACTTTTTTTTTCTTCCTTTTTATACATTTTCTATTTATAAAACATAAGTATATTTATTATATTCTTTAATATATTTTGGTAAACAAGATTAAGAATAAATCACATAGCTATAATATGTTAATAATTGTATTTAGCCTTTTTTTTTTAAAAAAAAAATACTAAATAGGCAATAGTATAATTTAAGGTTCGAACTTTCAATTTTTTATCTTTATACCTATTCTTCAAAAAATAAAGAAAAATAATACGAAATGGAAGTTAGTTTTAATAATCACAGTAAGCTCAATGACAACACTACTACTGTATCACCACACAGTCAAGGGGTAAATTGGGATAATCCATCTAATGTTATTTGCCCTGATCTTATTTGGTAAGCAAAGCTATATTTTTTTTAAAATTCTATAAATACTCTAATATTTATTTATTTTTCTCATATTTAACCGAATTATTTTACTGTTTTTATTAATACATATAAATATAAATATATATTTATATCTATTTTTATTTTTTATCGATTTTTATCAGGGTACCGTCTAGCAAACATACACGTATATCATCCGAAATTGAACCTAAATATAATTTTATAACTGACAAATATAAATATAATACTTTTTCAAAATCCACCTTATCAAACATAGTTTACATATCAAATGAAGAAGATGAAGAAGATAATGATGAAATATCCTCACAGTCAACCGATAATAGTGTTGTCAATGGTAAAAATAAAATGATAAGATAGAATACGTAATATAAATGAATTTCTAAACAAAGAGCAAAGCCTGTTTTTTTTATTATCAATTATTATTAATTTTATTTATTATATATATATATATATATATAATAGATAAGTCAACTTATTATTGTCACTCAATTTCATCAAATGATTCTTTATATATTAATAACGATGATAGTTATCAAAATAATAATAATTCATTAACACAAATGAAGGATAGATCGCCAAATAAAAATAAAAAAGAAAAACATAGCCATCGAATGAATAATAATAATACTAAGCATACTACTACAACTTTGCTAAAAACAAAAAATAGTCCAAACTTTAATTATGCAAACAGTGACACGAACTCCATTACGGATTTTCATGAAAATATTACCGAAAATAATAAAAGCATAAACAGTAATATAATCATAGAAGATAATGATTCAACAGCCATTTATATAAATGAATCATCTATTAATAATAATAATAACAATAAAAATAAATCATCTAATCAACTTCAAAAGCATATACATCATGTTAAAATACCAACTGACCATTATAATCCTTTATCAGCATCTCAAAAACAACATAGAAAATCTTTTAGTGAATATATGATGATCAATTTTAAAAAAGAAAAAAAATCATTATTTAGTACCTTTTTCCAACATCGGAATACCAAGAATATAAATAACAACAATAATAAAAGATACTCTTTAAATATTGATTCTTTGATGGCAATACCAAGCTCAACTAATAATAATAATAATAATAAATTATTTTCTTTTATTTCCATTAAATCTATAATACCACCACCCTTATCTAAAAAATCATCATCATCATCATTTAAAAAAAAAAAAAATTCCAAAGATTTATCCATAGAATCACCACCACCACCGCCTATATTTGAAATTGACTATGTTGAAAATAAACGATTACCTATTCAATTAGAACGAGGTATCTATAGATTATCACATACAAAATTAATGGATTATCAACGATCTTTACATCAACAAGTCATTATATCTAATTTAATGTATTGGTATTTATCATTAACCAATCCAAATATAAAAAGACAAAAACCTAAATCCTTATCATCACCAGATCATTATATTGAAGATAATATAAGATATATCCATGTAACAAAAAGAAAATTTATTATCCCTCAAAGAATCTCTTCTCCTCCTTTAAAAAATAAATGGAATCATAAACTAAATACTTCTCCATTAAGGTGAAAATAATAATACTAGTAAATAAATAAATAAATAACCATGACCTAATCATGTAAAAAAATAAATAAAGTGATTATAAATAATATTTAATGAAAAAAGTATATATATATATATATATATATTGTGTAATTTATTCAATTTTATTATGTTATATTTTATAATACTGTTATATATAATAGTTTTTATATTAAAAATAAGTAATCATTATTTTAAAGTGAGGATAATTTAAATTCCGCGCCTTTTTTTAACCGTTTTATTTTTTCTTCCTTTTCTTTTTCCTTTCTTTCTTTTCCATTTTCCTTTTTTTCTTTTTTCTCTTTATTTTATATCTTGTCTCATTTATAATTATTATTTATTAATAAAGATAATAATTATACTTTTCACTTATTATACTTAATTTAAACCTTAGTATAAAATAAATAAATAGAAAAAGTAAAATAATATAAATATATATCTATATATATAATAAAATAAATATATAATGGGAAATACACCATCCAAAAAAAGTGGAAAAAATAAAAGAGGCAACAAAAGTCAAAGTTTACCAGTTCCACCTAGAATTGAATTACCAGATAATGAATATAGTACAAATACAACACAATCAGTTAGTTCTATTTTAATTAATTCACAACATAGACAACAACAACCAGGAAGTAATAATAATATTAGTGCTTTAGCTCAATTAAATCCAGACTATCCGGTAAATGGAAAAAAGGAAGAACATGATGAAACACAAGATACAATTCAGAGACAAGATCCTTTTAAAGGAAAAGTAGAACATCCTCAACAACATAAACTTTTAGCTCAATCTGATTTCTGGCCACCTCAAGCTGATGTACAAAAAAATATTGAAGATAATAATAATACCCTTACTAACGCTAATCAACTTACTGTCAACTCTATCAATCAACTCACTGTGAACTCTATAAATAGTATGAATATTAGTTTAACTATGGCTCAAGTAGATGATTATATTCAACGTCTTTTAGAAGTAGGTTATGGTCCTAAAGTACCAAAGCAACTTTGCCTTAAAACTTCTGAAGTAAATGCTATTTGTCGTGCTGCTATGGAAATTTTTTTAAGTCAACCAGTAAGTTAATATTTGTTAAGATAAAATAAAAGTAAAATGTGAAAAAGAGGAAATATAATTTTTTTAGGGAGGAAATATAATATATATATATATATATATATAGCAAAAATGATGTATATATAATTTATTTTATAAAAGTTGAAGTAAATTACAATATATATAAGAAGGGGAATTATAATAATATATAAATAAATAAATAGAATTTAATCATTGATTAAATCACTCTGTATGCATATATACTAATATAAAAAATTGACAATCAACATCTTTATTTATTTTAGTCTCTCTTAGAATTATCCCCTCCTGTCAAAATTGTTGGAGATACACATGGTCAATATACTGATTTGATACGATTATTTGAAATGGGTGGATTTCCCCCTTCAAGTAACTACTTATTTTTGGGTGATTATGTTGATAGAGGAAAACAGAGTTTAGAAAACTTTTTATTATTATTATGCTTTAAAATCAAATGGAAAGAAAACTTTTTCTTACTTCGAGGAAATCATGAAAGTGGTAAAAAAAAAAATGGATAGAAAGAAGAAAAATTTTTTTTGAAACAAGGGATAGAAAAAAAAATGTATAGGATAATGACTAATAATTATTTTTATGTTTTTATTTTACTCTTTCTAAATAGGGTCAGTAACTCGAGGTATGACAGTCATCACTGACACTTATGAAAATTAAAAAATATATATATAATAATGAATATATATATATATATATATAAATATTTAATATTTAGATCACTATACAAAAAAGGAAATACGGGTATTCATTTATTCATTTTTTTTATGTATATTTAATTTTTAGTATATGGATTTTATGATGAATGTAAACGACGAAGTAGTGTAAAAGTTTGGAAATCATTTGTAGATGTATTTAATACTATGCCAATTGCAGGATTAGTCGCAGGAAAAATATTTTGTGTTCATGGAGGATTATCTCCATCCTTACATTCATTAGATGATATCAGACGTATACAAAGACCTACAGATGTACCCGATTATGGATTATTAAATGATCTTTTATGGTCAGATCCTTCAGATACAGTTGATGTATGGGAAGATAATGAACGTGGTGTCTCTTATTGTTTTGGAAAAAAAGTCATTAATGAATTTTTAGCTAAATTTGATTTGGATTTAGTTTGTCGTGCTCATATGGTTGTAGAAGATGGCTATGAATTCTTTAATGACCGAACATTGGTTACTGTCTTTTCTGCTCCTAATTATTGTGGTGAATTTGATAATTTTGGTGCTATTATGAGTGTTTCAGTGGAGTTGTTGTGTAGTTTTGAACTCCTCACCCCTTCAGACCATCCTCTTGCAAAGAAACGTGCTTTGGAACAAAAAGAAAATAAAGCTTAAAAATATTTATTTCTCTCTCTTTCTCTCTTTCTCTCTTTCTCTTTATATATTATTATTATTATTATTATTATTATTATTATTATTATTATTATTATTATTATTATTATTATTACTTTATTATTATTTTATTACTTTTTTATTTTTGTTTTAGTATAGAAATATTACCCTCTTATATTCACTTTCATAACTACTTTAGTTCATTGCAATCTTTTTAATATATATTTATATATATATATATATATATATATATATATATATCGACTTATTATTTTATATTTTTTTCCTCTTTCCTTTTTTTATCTTATTTTTTTTTTAAAGAAAAAGAAAGTAAAAAGAAGAAGAAAAGAAAAATCAATGTAATATAGTCAATAAAAATGAAATTTTTCTTGGTTTTTTTTATATTCAGCCACTCATAATACCCTAACTATGAACGTCACTCTTTTTTAACCTTGATTATGAAAAAATAAGAAAAAAAGCGGAATTTAAATTTAATTTGCTGGTTATGAACAATAGTTGAAGAGAAAAAAAAAACAACTGTTTATTTTGTTTTCCAACCTCTTTCTTCTTTTTTTCTTTTCTTTCTTTCTTTCCTTTTATTTAATTCTTTACTCCCCACTCCACCTTTTTTTTTTTTTTAACTTTATTACAATAGTCAGTACAATGTTGCGCGTCATTAATAAAACAGGTTTGGCGCGTAGAACCCCAGCAATGATTCAATCTGGAGGTAAACAAAAATATGAACGATTCAAAAAAAAATATTAATAATAATAAAAGCGAATTTGCAACAAAATAATATGACAAATAAAAGCAACTATATGATATTTACTCTATTATACTTACTTTTATATATATATATGTTTTATATAACCGGCCAATATTATTTACTTCAAAAAAAAATGACACCAAAATGTATACCATTATTTAATATATATATAAATATATATATATTTAATTCGATAATAATATCATCAAAATGATAGTACGATCCTTCTCTTCAACTGTAAGCAAAAAGGAAGAAGTGGAAGTATTTATTGATGGTAAATCTGTTATGATTGAACAAGGTGCTGCATTAATTCAAGCTTGTGAAAAAGCTGGTGTTGATGTAAGTGATATTTAATTTAATTATTATTATTTCAAGAATATTGGGTATATATAATTTTTATTGTTATTAATAGAGACTAATATTAATATTAATATATATATATATATATATATCGATTTTTTTTAATAATAATAATCATATTAGATCCCTCGTTTTTGTTATCATGGTAAATATATTATTTAAGAGTATTAGAAAAAATGCAACAGCAAAATAGAAATGGAAAAAAAAACTGTATATTAAAAAGAATTAGAAAATAATCAACTTAATAATAACAGTAGTCAAATGATGACTGTTTTAAGTTATCTATTGGAATAATATTAAATTATTTAATTTATGATTTTAATTCTACTGATAATAATAATAATTATATTAGAACGTCTTTCTGTTGCTGGTAACTGCCGTATGTGTCTTGTTGAAGTAGAACGTGCACCCAAACCCGTTGCTTCCTGTGCTTATCCCGTTATGCCTGGTATGAAAGTCAAGACTAATTCACCAATGGTTCATAAAGCTCGTGAAGGTGTAATGGAATTCTTATTAGCAAACCATCCTTTAGATTGTCCTATCTGTGACCAAGGTGGTGAATGTGATTTACAAGATCAATCCATGCGTTATGGTAGTGATCGTGGTAGATTCCATGAACCTACTGGTAAACGTGCTGTTGAAGATAAGAACTTTGGTCCTCTTATTAATACTGAAATGACCCGTTGTATTCAATGTACTCGTTGTGTTCGTTTCGCTAATGAAGTTGCTGGTGCCCCTGAACTTGGTACTAGTGGTCGTGGTAATGATATGCAAATTTCTACTTATATTGAAAAGACCATCAGCTCTGAAATGTCTGGTAATGTTATTGATTTATGTCCCGTTGGTGCCTTAACATCTAAACCTTATCGTATGACTGCTCGTCCTTGGGAATTAAAGAAATATGAAACTATTGATGTATCTGATGCTATTGTAAGTTGTTTATATATGTATATAAGATTATGGATGAATGAATCAATGCTTTTTATCATTATTATTATTAGTATTATTATTTTATGTGATAATCATCCATTTTTTATTTATTTTTACCATTTTATATGATAACCATTTATTTTATTATTAATAATAATAATCTATATGATGATTTTTTTTTTTTTTACTTTTACTATTTTACATGATGTTCATTCATTTTATTATTATTTTATATGATAATCATTAATCTTTTTTTTTTTTTTTTACTATTATATTATATTTTTTTTTTCATATATATATAGGGTAGCAACATTCGTCTTGATACTCGTGGTGTTGAAGTTATGCGTATTCTTCCTCGTTTAAATGATGAAATTAATGAAGAATGGATTTCTGATAAGACCCGTTTCTTCTATGATGGTTTGAAAGTACAACGTTTAACTACACCATTAATCCGTAATGGAGATAGATTTGTACCTGCCTCATGGGAAAGTGCTTTAGAATTAGTAAGTGAACGTCTCAGCTCTGTCAAAGGCAATGAAGCTAAAGCTATTGCTGGTCATCTTGCCGATGCTGAATCCATGGTCGCTTTGAAGGATCTTTTCAACCGTTTAGGATCAGAAAACTTAACTATTGATGCTCCTAATGGTGCTAAGGGACCACTTGCTATTAACAACGATTTCCGTTCCAACTATGTCCTTAACTCTACCTTGTCTGGTGTTGAAGAAGCTGATGTTGTTCTCCTTGTAGGTACTAATCCTCGTCATGAAGCTCCTATTCTTAACACTCGTTTACGTAAAGCTTATCTCCACAACGGTCAAGAATTCGGTGTTATTGGTGAAAGCAGCGATTTAACTTATGATTATGAACATATTGGTCAAGATGCTAAATCTATTGAATCCTTATTAGATGGATCTCATCCATTTGCTAAACGTCTTGCTGAAGCCAAGAAACCATTAATCATTGTTGGTTCTGGTGTTGTTGAAAATGCTAAGGATAGTGATTATTTGATTTCTAAAGTAGCTGAATTAGCTGATAAACATAAGAACACCATCTTCCAAGATAACTGGAACGGTTTCAATGTTTTACAACGTGCTGCTGCTAGAACTGCTGCTTACGATGTTGGTTTTGTTCCTACTACTAAAGAAGCTGAACCATCTAAATTCGTTTATCTTTTAAATGCTGATGAAATTAATACTGAAGATGTTCCTAAGGATGCTTTCGTTGTCTATCAAGGTCATCATGGTGATGTTGGTGCTCAATATGCTGATGTCATTTTACCTGGTGCTGCCTTCACTGAAAAGAATGCTACGTAAGTTTGTTTTTTTTTTTTTTTGCTGCCGTAAAAAAAAATCATTAAATTTACAATTATGCATATATAAATATATATGTAAATATGTATGTGTGTAAAAAGATTTTAAAGGAAAAAAAAAGAATTAACTCAAGATTTTATTTTTAATTGGATTAATTATAGATATGTTAACACTGAAGGTCGTACACAAATTACTCGTGCAGGTGTCAATCCACCAGGTGCTGCTCGTGAAGACTGGAAGATTATCCGTGCATTATCCGAAGTAGCAGGTCACACATTACCTTATGATGATTTACCATCTATCAGATCTCGTTTGAATGAAATCAGCCCTTCCTTAACCAGATATGATGTTATTGAACCTTCCTCTGCTGCTGAATTAGGTGTCCAATCTCTTCGTAAATCTAATGTCACATCTAGCGGTGAAGTCTTATCTAATGTTATTAGCAATTTCTATAGAACTGATCCTATTTCCCGTGCTTCTAAGACCATGGCTAAATGTACTAGAGAATGGGTACAAGGAAAAGATATTGAACAACCTCTTGAAGCCTCCGCTTAATAATAATATATATACATTTATATAATTTATTTTTTTCTTTAATATTCATTTTATTTTATCTACATTATTTTAATTATTTTAGTGTGATTAGGGGTTTGTTTTTATATTATTATTATTTTTATTTCTTTATTTATTTGTTTTGTTTTGAAAATGATTCATTTTGTAATTTTTTTTCTTTTTGTTTATGTTTATTTTTTTAAGGAAAAAAAAAAAATGCCACGGATATCAGTTTATTTTAGAAAAAAGAAGAAAAAAAAAAATGAATTATTTCCATTTCATTCAAAGATTCCTCCTATTCACCTATCATATATTCTTTTTCAATTTCTTATTCTCACCAATTTTTCCCGTTTCTTATATTATTCAATAGATATATATATATAAAAACAACAATATTATTACACTTTTTTATATTTTTTTTTAGTATTATTATTTTACTTATAATAATACCATACGTGTTTTTTTATTATAATAAAAAAAAAAAATCAAATCAAAATAAATAAATACATGAAAAAAAAAAATCATATAATAATAATCACTAATTAATTTTCATTTCTTTTCATTTATTTTAATATAATATAATGTCACTTTGTAACCGATGGAATGGAAGACCATGATGAATTAAGTATTTTAACTAAATGAGTAAACTGACAGCTTAAAAAAAAAAAGATCTACTAGTAAATAATAAATAAAAACACACTATCACAATTAATCAAATAAATAAATAAATAAAAAATAGGAGTTCGATATAATCATGGCCTTTAAAGGATGGCGAACCAAACATATGATATGAAAAAAGTAAAGTGGTGGGTCTTGTTTCTTTTTTCACTCTCTAAAAAAAGCAAATCTATTATTATTATTATTATTTTGGGGGGAGGAAGGGAGGAAATGGAAGGAGAAAAGATTAAGAAGATAAAAATACATTACTTTTTTTTTATGTTACTTCAAAAAAAAAAAGCTTAAAAAAAAACATTTGTTAAGGAGTTTGTGCCCCACTATTTATCTTTTTTTTTTTTTAATGATGATTTTTATTCTGATTTTATTCTGTATGAAATCCAAATGACAACTGAAAAAAATAAGGTATTTTTTCTTCTCTCCCTTTTTCTAGTCTTTTCAATCTTTCTTTCTTTTTTTAGCTCACTCCTTATTAGAAAAAAAAAAAAAGATCTATTTCCGTTTTAGTATGGTAACAATAACCTTTTTGCTACATTATTAAAGTTACAGAGAAAAAAAGAAACAGAATAAATCATCATTTTCCTTATTCATCATAAAGTTTTTTTTTTACACCCTTTTTTTTCACATTTTATTTTCTAGGTTGATTCATCATCATTCATCATTCACCAATATTTATGAAAGATTCGTTTTATAATTGCATTTATTTATTTATTTATTTTATTGTTCTTATTTTTATTTATTTATTTATTTGATTTGATTTAAATATATTTCGGTTTCGATTCCTATTGAAGTATAAATGATATATAAATAAATAAATAAAAAAAAAAAGGTCGTTTCCTTTTTAAAACTAACTCCATAATTCTATTAAGAAAAAAAGAAATGAAGAAGAAAAAAAGAAAAAAAGAATCGAACATAATTCTTCATTTGTTTTTTTTTTTTTTTGCCATTCAATTGGATAAAGGATAATTATTATTATTATTATATATATATATAAACAGCAATAAGATTTTAATAACGAAAGTAGTTTTTTTTATATTAATTATATTAATCGCGCGAAATTCTTTTTGACAAAAAAAATATATATGCTCCGAAGCTCCCTTCCGATAAAAATGCATAATTAAGAGTGCTCCTTGTTTTTATTTTTTATTTTTTTAGATAATAATAATAATAATAATAAAATTATAATCAATTTATTTTATTTATTATATATAATTAGATCATGAAAGGGAATATATTGTTCTTTCTAATTTCTAATAAATAAAAAGATATAAATAAATAAATACAGACGTTTTTTAAAAAAATCGGGGAATAGTATACTTATTTATATTTATAAAAACAGATTATGTGTGAAAAAAAAAATAAAGTAATATCCATCAAATAAATAAATAAGATATAAATTTAAAATTACTTTTTATAGATTCAAGTCAAATCAAATTGTCAAGATTATCATTTGACAAGACATCAATATGTTTATTTTTTTTTAATATGTATATATAGATTTAAATGATATTAGTTACACTAAAAGTAAAAAAAACCCACCTTTCTCTAAATATATATATTTAAACACGCGTACACATATATATATATATATATAATATAACAACAACCTTTATTATTATCATACACTCTCTTTTTTTCTCTTTTTTTCTCTCTCTCACCCCCTGTTTTTTTTTGTTAAAATTTAAATAAATGATCAACAAAAAAAAAAGCTTAATCATTAATGAAGGATTAATAAATAGTAATTTTATGTTAAATTCCGACACTTTAATGTTGGATTTTTTATTATTATTATTATTATGATATTTTTATCTTTTTGATATTATATTATTAGTTGTTGGTTATATTTATAAAAATCGAATAACATATAAGGAGATCTACTTATATAAGTATTTTTTTTTAAACATATGGGGAAGTTCATCGGGGTGAAGTTATCTTATTTAAGGGATATTAAGGGATGGAAATCAAAAGAGGAGGTGGAGAGAAAGTGATTAAGAAAAAAAGAATAAAATAAATAAAAAAAAATGAATGGAAAAAAAAGAGTGAAGAAGAAATATTTTTACATATTATTTTACTAAGTCTTGCCTTTTTTTTTATTATTTATTTATCTAGGAAAAAAAATACATGCAACTCATACATAATAAATAAGTAATTTTTTTTGACTTTGATGATTTACGCACGTTTTTTTTTTTTTTTTCACTTTGCTATTATTATTATTATTATTTTCGCTTCCTCACTCACTCGATTTTTTTCTATCCACACATAACACACACACACTTTATTTCCCTCTCCACTTCATACAATGTACACACTTTTTTTTCTCTTTTTTTTACTCCTCCTTTTTTTTTTTTACTCCCCCCTTCTCTCTCTTTTTTTGGAGAATCGTGCCTATAATAAATTTATATTTAAATAAGTGTAGATTTTAAAGATCGGCGTTTCAATCTAACTTTCTTTCTTTTGTCTTTTACACTTTTTTTTTTTTTTTTTTTTTTCATTTAAATTAAAAACTTGTATATATATATATATTTATTTACTATATTTTTTTTTAAAAAAAAAGGAACATTTTCTTGACAAGTTGTTTTTTTTTTCTTTTCTCTCTCTCCCTCTCTTTTTTTTTTTTTTTAATATATACGTGATTATAAATTATTATTATTTTTAACTACACACTTTATTTTATTGTTTTATTATTAATTTCTTTTTAAAAATGTATCAAGAAAATATGAATGAATATGTTTATTTAATGAATCCACATGAACAAGTCTTAACACCACCATCAACATCTATGATGATGCCAACCAAACAAGAAATGATTGTATTGGATGATCCATCTGATTTATATTCATCAACCAATACAACAACAACAATTATAAATGGTAATCATTCTATTTATTATGATAATCAACATTATCAAGATGATCAACAACAACAACAACCAGGTTTATTAATGGATGATTCAAGTAATGTATCATCACCAGAATCACAATATTATCAAGGGCCACTTCCTCCTCCTTCTGTATTTTCACCTTCACCATCAGAAATGATATCATCACCTTCTACCACTACTACTACTACAAGTGTTTATCATCAAAGCTATGATGATGCATCGTGTACATGGATGGAATTACCTTCTCCTCAATTAGATTCATCTTTTTTATTTAACTCCTATTATATAGAACAAAGACGATCATTTGATGATACCATTTTATCACCTAATCATCATCGTCATCATCATGGTTATTCTTCTATGAATAATAATATGGAAAATGAAATGGATAATGAATTATGTGATATTTATAATTGTCCTTGTTCTTCTATGTATCAATATTCAACTAATGATAATAATAATAATAGTGATCATGATTCATTAACATCATCTAATTCATCTTATTCTTTATCATCATTATCAACCTCCACTTCAACATCCACTTTAAATTATTCAATGATGAATAATAATAATGATTATTATCAATATCATGATATTCAAAATAATCAAGCATTAATAACACCTATTTCAACTCAATATCATGAACCTAAGCAAAGACATCATTCTTTACCTAATCTTCCAAAATTAACTACTACTACTAAAAATACAAAAAAAAAATCAGTCTCACCTTCCTCATCGTCCAATAAAGTCAATCCAAATATAAAACCATATCAATGTCCTACCTGTCAACGTTGTTTTGCACGTAAACATGATTTACAAAGACATATTCGTGTTCATACAGGCGATAAACCTTATGCATGTTTATGTTGTAAAAAAGCATTTGCAAGAACTGATGCTTTAAAAAGACATTTAAGAATGGAAGAACGTTGTCGTAATTCTCCTGAAGTGAAAGAATCTATTACTACTAATGGAAGACAACAACATCGTCGTATGGTGAGAAATGATCTTCATCAACAATAACATTTAAATAATTCTTTTTTTTTTTTTTAATTCATTCTTTCCTTTACTTTTATATATCTTTTTTATTTTTTATTTATTTTTTTATTTATATTAATCTTATGATTTCTGTTGACGGATGATTATAAGATATTTTAATTACATAACATTTTTTTTTTATTATATATTCTTTTTCTTTTTTTTTTCTTTTTTTCCATAACCTCCTATTATTATTTTTTTATCTCCCAAAAATCTTAATTTTTTGATTATATCTTATTTATTTATTTTATATTTATTTTTTTTGGGGAAAGATAAACCTTTTTTTTTTATGCTCCTTTTGGATCACACCCCCTTTTATATATTATATTATATTACCTTATATATTTTCTCTTCCTCTATTTATACATCATCTTTTATTATTATTATTTGATTTTTTCTACGTATTATTGTTTATATATGCCATACATTTTTATTTTATTTATTTATTTCATCATCATCTTTTTTTTTATTTTTATATATATATTTATATGTTTTATGTATATGCCTAATTCTTTTATTTCTTATATCATTTTTTTTTATTAATTTAATCTTTTCATGAAAATTTATAATTATATCATCCTTTTATTTTATTTTATTTTTACAATGCACTAAATATATATATATATAATTATGTATATCTTTAATAATCAATTTTTAGAAAACAATAAAAAAAAAAAACCAAACCAAACCAAAACAAAACATAAAACAATACATATTAAACCATATGATTTCATTTTTTTTTTTTTTTTTTTTTTTGTAATTTTGAAAATGTCTTCTTATTCTATTCTTCTCCTTCCTTTCCTTTCCTTTTTTTTTCTCTTCTCTCTTTCTTTCATTATAACCTTTTTCATAATTTTTTTTTCTTTCCCCCCCTCCTCCTTTTTTTTTTTTGCATTGTTACACTAATGATTATCCTGGTTTGATTATTAACTTATGAACCATGCGGCTACCATTACTATTATTATTATTATTTTAAAGCTTAATTAATTATATATTGGTTGATTTTATTGACAATTTATTGATAATATAAGGAAAGGATATATTCTAAAAAAAGAGTGAAAGAGTAGGGGAGGGAAAAGAGACTGTTGTATATAATTAAAAAAAAAAAAAATCAAAAATCAAAAGGAAAAATGAAAACAATAAATACATAATTATATATATATATATAGTAAATAAATAAATAAATAAAAAAGTTTGTATTTGTGATGGATTATTATTATTATTATTATTATATTTTTAATTTAACTATAAAAAGAGAGGGAATATAAAAAGAGAAATTTTAATTGGAAGACATATTGATTTCAGTAGAAGGAGAATCATTTTCATTATGATATTTAGGAAGAGTTAATGATTTAGTAGCTACTCTTGATTCTTGTTCATCACTATGAGTAATCCATATACATGTTCGTGTTTTTAATGTTTTTTCTACTAGTTGTGTGGATTCGGGATCTAATGCCGAAGTAGGTTCTATTATAAATAAAAAAAGTTTATTTTATTATAATCTTCTTTCTCTTTCTCTTTTTCATAAATTTCTCCCCCAATTTTTTTTTTAAAAAAAGATCTTTATATATATATAAATATATATATATTTGTCAATCTTTTTTTTTTTTTTTTTTTTTTTTTTTTACCATCTAATAATAAAATATCTGGATTTAAAGCAAGTGCAACGGCCAATGCACATCTTTGCATTTCACCACCTGATAAATTACTAGATATTTACAAAAATTAAATAAAATAAATAATATATATTTATATTAATACTGTTATTGTTTATATATATAAATGGATAATGATAATAATAATTCTCATTCTCTCTCTCTCTTTTTTTTTTAATTTTTTAATTTTAGTTTACCTCCAATTTTCTTCAAAATGAGATTCAGATAAATTCCATTCCATACCTATTTTAGTCTATCAAAATAGTAAATATTAACATTATTATTATAATATTAAAGATAACAATAAAAATAAAAATCCATACATATATATATATATATTCTTTTATAACCATTATTTATATTCTCATATTCATGTTTATTATTATTTATTAGTTTAAACTTACAGGGTCACCAAAGGTTTTTGACTTTTGAGATTGAAAACCTTTAGCCATATTAAATAAATCTAAAGGAGTACCAGGATGAATAGCTGGTCTTTGAGGTACATACATTACTTTTGATCTCCATTGAGGTATTCCATATTCTGAAGGTTTTTTTTCATGTAAGGTTGCTTCTCCACTTTCATAAGGTACAAGTTCAGCTATACACTTTAATAATGTAGTTTTTCTTTATATATATATATATATATATATATATATATATAATGAAAGATAAGTATTGTATATATATTTATTTTTTCTGTTGTTACTTTATATATATATATACATATATACTTTACCCTGAACCACTAGGACCTCTTAATACAAGTACATCACCTTTTTCTACACTTAAACTTATATCACGAAATAACCATCTATCATTAGATACTTTCATAGAAAATCCTTTAGCTTCAAACATTATTATCTTTTATTTTATATATATATATATATGTATATATTTTAAGGGAGGAGTAAGAAAAAAAAAAAAAGAGAGAGAGAGAAAGAAGGAGATCCGAAAGTGAAAAAGAAAATTAGTGGATAAAAAAAAAATGTAGGTGTTTAAATTTTAATCCCAATTAAAATTTTCTTCTTGCCTTTCCTTTTTTAAATCATTTAAATCAGATCTTTTTTAATTCATTATTATCTATTTATTTATCATTCTTTACTTACTTAAAGATAAAATAAAACCACAATAGTGCATATAAAATCATGACAGTATATATAAAACCATAATAATATTAAAAAAAAAGCTACTAAACTATTAAAAAAAATAAAAAGTTACAACACCATAAAAAAAAAGCATATTCTCTTTAACAACTTTTAGCTTTAAAAAAGTTCTTCAGCGTGTTCATAGTTCATATTTAAAATTCCTTTTTTTTATTTTTTTATTTTAACAACAACAATAATAATAATAAGAACCAAAGATTCATATATTTAAATCCGTTTTATATATATATGTAAATATTCATATACAAATAACATCTTGGTTGGACAATATTTATTAGCAAATATATATATATATATATAAATATATTTTCATTTTGATAAATATAGTAAAAGTGATTTAATAACTAATCATTTTTCTTGCTATTAAAAAAAAAAAAAGAATAAATAGAAAATGATCTTTTATACAATAGTTGATTGAGTTTTAACAATATTACAGAGGTATTTTTTTTTTTTTAGCTTTATTAATCTGATCATTCAGTTAAATATTACTAAAGTGATCACATGATAACGACGTTTGACTGTTAATAATTATAAATATAATAATTATTATTATTATCATTAAACAAAAGAAAAAAAATGGATTTCTATTTATTGAACACTTGAAAAAATGATGGTTTTATATATAACCTTAATGTAGTATATTTGAAACAGTCAATTGAATTTAACCTCATATACATAATCAATTGATTGAATCATCATTAAAATAATAACAATAGTATATATATATATATGTATATACCAATTATCCAGTCGCAAACAAGAACAATTAGGATATTTTTTTTTCTGAATATTTATTTAATATAAATATATCAATAATGAATTATTTATTACTATAAACAAATCATATATATAATTAAGAAAAAAAAGATATTAAATACTTTTTTAATTAAACAGTCATTTAATATTAACAAGTATTATTTAATTCGATATTGAATCTAAAAAAAGGCGTAGCATATATTTTATATATTAATTTATTAAGCTCATCCTTTCCTTAATTGTTTACATATACTAAGCAAGTGATATAATAGATTAGAATTCAATGCCAAGTTTTTATCAACCAAGTCTTGTTTATACTATATATTATTCTATATATATTGATGATGTATTGACATGTAATCAATTGTTTTTTTCTTTTTTTCTTTTATAAATAGCTATTGGATTTTTTATAATAATAAGGAGTGGGCATTCCAAAGCTATTTAGTAATTATATAAAAATGGAAATACCAACCGATATTTTTATTTATTTATTTATTTATTTATTTATATTTATTTTGGTGATGTTCAAATCAGATAGTTTATTTTTTAAATAAAATAATAGTTATATAAAACTAGAATTGTTTCACAAAAATTATCTTGTGAGATTACATTAACTGAGAGATGGGGGAAACTTCGAAAAAAAAGAGTGCTCTTGCTAATTCTTATTCATTGTCTATTATTATCGTTATTATGCTTTAAGTTTTTTTTTTTTTCTTTCTTATTTATTTATTTTGAAGGAATGAGAAATAATGATACTATGATAAAATAAAAATAAAAGAAGAAAAAGAAGAAGAAGAAAAAAAAAAGTCGTATTATCGTAATTTTTTCCCCTCTCTCTCTTTCTCCCTCGATTCAATTGCTCCTTCGAAAAAAATTTTCTTTGGTTGTTATTATAGTTAGTTAAAATAAGGTTTTTTTGCATTGGTCACTTTTTATATACATGATTATGATGATGGAAGGCTTGGTTTCGTCTAGGATTCTTCTTGCTTCTTTCTTGAAGTTTCTAAAATTCAGCCACTGCCATTTTTTCTTTTTCTTTTTCGTTTTCTTTATATAATAAAATAATTATATCAATTATATTTTTTCATTATTATTATTATCATCATCATCTAATATTATTTTAACATATATAAAATATTATATAAATAGGATTTTTTTTTAAAAAATAAAATTAATAAAGAATTGAACATAATTATTGATAAATAATATATATATAGTTTTTCGTTTATTTAAAAAAATGGCAATTTTTTCATAATGAGAGAGATCAAATCAAACTCCACACACAATTTTTTTTTTTTGTTATATGTTGCGTTCTAAATTTGGTAAATCCTCTTTTTAATTCAATTTTTTTTCCTTCCTTCTTTCTTTCTTTCTTTCTTTCTTTTATTTATTTCCTTAATATATTCATATATAGTTTATCTATTGTTTTTTTTTTCTTTTTCTTCTTCTTTCTTTTTTTTTTTTTTTCAACTTGTATATTTTTTATTTTTTCAATTATCATACCAAAAAGATTGTAAAATATTTTTTTTTTACTATGTAAGAAGATATTAATAATAATCATAAAATACATAATGAATACTATACTAACCATAAATCCGTAATTCTCTTTTTTTCTATTTTATTTTAAATAGTTCTATTTAAAAAAAGTTATATATAATTGAATACTTATTCTTTTGGTACGTGTATATTCTCATTTTATTTTAATTATACCAATTGATTTTTACCTTTTTATCATTACTATTATTATTATTATTATTATTTGATAAATATTGAATTTGTTCCTACATTTTGTTATTTAAATTGGTAAGTGGGATATTATTTATTTATTGTTTTAATATTCCTTGTTTATTCGTTTTTTTTAATGAATAAGAATATCAATATATAAATATATATATATATATGTATATATAACCTTTTTGTTCTTCTTCTTCTTTTTCATCTTTCTATTTATTTATTTTTTAGGATATGACTAGTACAGCTAGTACCACAACTACTACTACTACACCCACAAATAATATTAATAATAATAATAATAATAATAATAGTAATACACCTACTGATAATTCAACTAAAAGAAAAAGAAAATCAGACGATTGGGAAAAAGAGTTTTATAAAAATGGTTATCCGAGTGAAGTTATAGTTATAGAGGATTCTCCTACTCCTCCTCCTGTTTCTCTACCGCAAACAACAACAACAACAACAACAACAACAACAACAACAACAGCAACGACAGAAACAAGAAAACATATAGATAAAATAAATAATAATAACAATAATAAATATATGAATGATATATCACCAAATAAAGGTTTTTTCAAGTCTATCCCTATCACTACTAATTCGGCTTTTAATACTATTACTGCTACTACTGCTACTACTACTATTAATAATAATAATAATAATAATAATAATAATAATACTAATAATACTCATTCTATTTATGATACCTCCTCTACTTCTTCGTCTTCCCATTTTTCTTCTTCAACTACTTCTGCTGCTGTTGCTGCTATTCGTGCCTCAAAAAGATTAAGGCATAATCAACAAGAAGATATCTTGAATATTGTAAAAAAACATAAAAAAGATTTAACTTTATTTGGATTGGATCATGGTAAGTAATAACAATAACGATTAAAAAAAAAGACGATATAAATATAAATATAGATATAGGTGTGTGGTGAAAAAAAAAGGCAGAAATTGGGATATAAAAATAAATAAATTAAAGGTTTTAGGATAGATACAATTAAAAATGAAATCTAATCTATTTTAATACATGGGTGGGGGAATTATAATTTTTATTTTTTATTTTTATTTTTTATTTGTGTGGATGAGTATATGGATTGTTCATAAGTTAGGAGGAGAATAAACGGGATTTACAATTATTATTATTTTTTTATACTTTTAAATTAATAACAATCAATAATAGTAACAATATTAATATTAATATTTTAATATTAAAAGAGAATGATTAAACTAAAATAAATAAAATTGATTTAATATTTATATATAGGTAACCAATTATATTCAACACTTCCTACTCCTTTACGCACACCAACCACAACTACAACAAATACCAACCACAATGTATCAAATCATTTGACAGAAGTAAGCCATCAATCTCTAAAAAAGGAATTTGAAAAAAAAAAATTATCTGTTGGGGATAAAAAAAAAAAAGAGAGGGAATAACTGAAGGGAGAGAGAGAGAGAAATGAAAAAAAAGAAAGGCAATTCAATTATATTTATTATTGATACATGTGAACTTTATTATGTCAATTTTTCATGTTATATATATATATAATTAATAAAATTAATTATTTATTTGTATATATTTTTATTTTAATAGATTTATGATGATAAAGATGGTCATTATATAATTAGACCCAATGAATCCTTAACTGCTAGATGTAAGTATATATATATATATATACTTTTTATTATTATTATTATTTCTTATCATGGATATTATGATTATGATTATTTATGGAGAGGGAAAGGAAGGAGAATCATTTATAAAGAGGAGATGAAAATCATGAGGCTAATTTTATATTTTTAAAGAAAATATAAAAAGAATAGAACAAAAAAAAAAAAAACACAAACGTAAATATTAAAAAGGGGAAAACTAAAAAATAATAAATTATATTTACTTATTTATTTTTATTTTTATTTAGATAAAATCATGCGATTATTAGGTCAAGGAACATTTGGTAAAGTAGTAGAATGTTATGATCGAGTCCGTCGTACATTTTGTGCAATTAAAGTCATCCGTGCTATACCGAAGTATAGAGACGCAAGTAAAATAGAAATCCGAGTATTAAATACAATTAAAGAACACGATCCATTAAATTTAAAGTAATCAAAAAAATAAAAATAAAAAAATTAATAAATATATATATACATATATATATATATATATATATATATATTAACTTTCTCTGTATTTATTTTTTTTTAAAATAGTAAATGTATTCATTTATTGGAATGGTTTGATTATCGTAATCATATTTGTATGGTGTTTGAATTGCTTGGCCAATCGGTATTTGATTTTTTAAAATCCAATCAATTTAAACCTTTTCCTTCAAATCATATTCAGCAATTTGCAAAACAATTATTAACCAGTGTAGCATGTAAGGAAGAATATAAATAAATAGATAACATATAAATAACAATAGCAATAATAATGTTAATAATAATAATCTGTCATTTTACTTATTTATTTATTTTATCATCCTTTCAATCTTTTTTTAAAAATATATATATATTTAAAAATAGTTCTTCATGATCTTAAACTTATTCACACAGATTTAAAACCTGAGAACATACTATTGGTAAATCCTTCAAGTAGATATGGTCCAGATGAAGTAAGTTTCCTTTTATATATATATCTTAATAATAATAACAACTAAATAAATCATTTTTTAATATTATATATAGAGTAAAACATTAATATTAGAGAATACAGATATTCGATTAATTGATTTTGGATCGGCAACTTTTGAACAAGATTATCATTCTACGGTTGTATCTACAAGACATTATAGAGCACCTGAAATTATTTTAGGTATGGGCTGGTCCTATCCATGCGATGTATGGTCCATTGGATGTATTTTAGTTGAATTTTTTACTGGAGATGCTTTATTTCATACTCATGATAATCTTGAACATTTAGCTATGATGGAAGTTGTGATAGGCAAATTCCCACCACATATTGCAAATGAATCAGGGTAAAAGAAAGAACAAAAAAAAAATAATGATTATAATGATGTATATATATATTATTTATTCACATTTATATATTTACATGTTTATATATATATAGTCGAGAAGTACAAAAATATTTTAAAAATGGACAATTATTATATCCTGATGCTAAAACACCCCGTCAAAGTCGACAATATGTACGAAACATGAAAGCATTATCGGTAAATATTGAATATATCTATATTCTTTCTTTTTTTAAAAAAAAAAAAAAAAAGTAAAGTAAATAAATACTAATACTTATATATCACATTTTTATTATAATTATTATTATTAATATATATACATATATAGCAATTGATAAATCCACATACCCAATTTAATATTCAATTTATGGATTTAATCAAAAAGATGTTAGTATATGATCCAAATTCACGAATTACTGCAAGAGAAGCACTCCGACATCCATTTTTTACATTATAAAATATAAAAATCACATTTTAATATTACATATCCATTTCTTGCACATTTTCTTTTATTATTATTATTATTATTACATTCAATTACTTTTACTATTTTTATATAATCTTATATATATATATATATTCACAAATATATTTGCATTTTGTTTTACTTTATATTTTTTTTTATAATTATTCACTTATTCTTAAGCTTTACACTTTTTTTTTCTTGTTGCTGTTGTCTTTTATTTTTTTTTTTTATTTTTTTTATTTTTTTTTTTTTGCCAATTTATTTTTTTATATTGATTAATTGATTATTTCTTTTTGTTTATTTATTTATTGTTAACCTCACTCTTCTTAAATATGATCGTCACCATTCATATAAATAAATAAATAAATATTATAATAAAGCAATATAAATAATAATAATCATCAAATTAAAAAAAGTCTCGAATCATTTTATATTTTATCAAAAGGTATATTTAATGCATGCTAGAAATACTAAATTTGGATGACTGATTTCAAAAAATGAAAATGAAAATACAAAAAAGCCAGTTTATGAAAAGAAAAAAAGAAGAAAAAAAAAAGATATACCAGGATATAATAAATGATTTAATAAATAAACTCTTTTTTTATCAATTTAAATTGATGCTAGTAATAAATAAAACACAAAAAAAAAAAAATAATAATGAAGGTTTACCAATTCATTTAATAAGATTGATACTCCGATGGCTTTGTTATTTTATTTTATTTTTTTTGTGAAATAAGAAAAATAAAATAACCATTCTAAGATAATAAATAATTTGATGTATGCAATAAAAACATCGTGATAAATTGTTAAATATGTTCAATTCGATGTGTGTATGCTTAATAGTAAAAAAAAAAAAAAAAAAAAAAAAATATTTCATATTAGGAGATTCACATAAAATAAAATAAAATAAAAAATAGGGGAACGGGAAAAAAAAAAGTAGGATATAAGATTAATATATGTGTGTGTGTCCTCTCTGCTTCATATCACAGAAAACTCTACTGTTTTTGGAAGTGAGACTCGTGTGATCGATACATTATTTTTTTTTTTTTTTTCAAATAATAATAATAAAAAAACACTAAAAGAACCCTATTCAAAAATAAATAATATATTGAAAAAGATAAAAAGAAAGAAATGAGTAAAAAAAAAAAGCATAAAGTCATCAATTTAATTCATTATAAGTTGTTTTTTTTTAGAATATAAAGAAATTAAAGAAAGATAGCTAGTATTAAAAAATAAGTGATCATTAGTTTTATATTAATAATGATGTCATTTATATAAATATATAAAATATAAAAAATATATATTATATATATGTTATTGATTATAAAAAAAAATGCATTGATTAATATATGGGTTTTTTTTTAAATAAAGAAAAAAATTAACCCATTTGAAAATAATAACTTAAGTAGATCAAGTTAGATTAAATATATTATATAAATGTTACACTTTTATTATTCCCTTTTTTTTAAGCTCTCACATCGTATCACTTTTGAAAATTTATTATATAAACTATAAAATAAAATATAAATGATTAGCATAATCATATATAATTTATTTATATATTTATATAAATGTTAGTAATAACAATATAAAAATAAATTGTTATTATACTCATTTATCGGTATTAAAATTGTATTATTATAATAATAATAAAAACCCTTATTGACACGTTCTCTTTTTTTTATATAGAAAACAAAAAGTGAGTGGAGGACTGGCTTTGAAAAAAAAAATGATCATAATGTCGAAGTTTAAAAAAAAAAAAAAATCTGGATCATCAAGTTTTTTTTGTGTTTAAATAATATAAAAAGTAACACAGAATTTATTAAAAGGAACATAACTTTTATTATTTCTCTTTTTCCTTTTTTTCTTTTTATATCTATCTATATATTTTATTTTTTATTTTTTTACCTTTTCTTTTTCTTTTTCTTTTTTTTTTTTCTTCTTTCTTCTTCTCTCCTTTCATTTAAACTCAACCCTTCCTTTCCTTACCCTTTTTCCTTTCCTTTTTTCTTTACTTTTCTTTATATATATATAACTTGTAATGGTATTAAAATCAACTTTACTTTTTACTTTAGCCATTGTACAATTAGCTGTTGGTAGTTCAATTACCATTACTCGCCCTACACCAAAAACTACATGGGAAGCCGGTAGTGTAGTTGAATTTAACTGGTAAGTAAAATATATATATTTATAGTATACTTTTATATATAAATATAGTATATATATATATATATATATATGATTTATTTATTTTATTTTTTTTTTCATTTTCATTAACCAATTAATCTTTTTTTTTTTAAATAGGAAATTAGCAGAATCTAATTCTACTGTGATTAAATCCCAAACTTCATGTAATAAAAAAGTTTCTATTGCTCTTGCAGCTGGTCCTGCTAAATCCCTTTTAATTGAACGTGTTATTGCATCCAACGTTAATGCTTGTAAAGGCTCTTATAAATGGAAAATCCCTAAACAATTTGATACAACTAAAAAATATGTTGTAGAAATTGGTCCTAGTGCTAATGATATTGCTTTTGCTGGTAAATTAAAAAATTAAATAAATAAATAAATTAAATTAAAAAAACAATCATCCAAGTTCATTTACTAAATAACCATCATCATCATCATTTTATTTTTATTTATATATATATATATAAAATAGGTTACATTACCATTAATAAACCATCTACTCATAAAAAGCCTACACCTACACCTACTAAATCTAACACTCCTACTTCCACTCCTACTACTACACCTACTAAAAAACATGAACCTTCTTCAGTATGTATCGTTGTACCTAATAAGGATGGTAGTGGAAATACCGTTAAATGTCATCCTCAACCTACTAAAAAGAAATCCCACCCAAAGAAAAAATCTCAACCTAAAAAGAATTCTCATCCTAAAAAGAAATCTCAACCAAAGAAAAAGCATGATGATAAGAAGAAATCCACTCCTACCCCCACTTCTTCTAACACTCAATCCATAGCTACACCTAATATTATTTAAATAATAAATAATAAATAATAGTTGAATGAAATAAATAGAATAATCAATTAAAATAAATATTATGATGAAAAAAAAAAAGAATTATTAGTATATATATATCTATATACTTAATTTTTTAATTTATTTATATTGATTATTATTATTTTTATAACTCTCTCACTCTCTCTCAACTCTTTGTATTTTTTACCTTTTTTTTTTTTCTTTCTTTCTTTTTCTCCTCTAGTATTTTTTTTTTTCTCCTTATTTATTTATTTTTATTTACATATATATATATTTATCCTCTTGTTATACTACTATTATTATCTTTTTTTTTTCTTAAAAAAAAAACAGAAAAAAAACTATAAAAAACTATATAATAAAAAAAAAAGACCTTTTCAAAAAAAAAAAATTAATATATTTTTTTTGCTTAGGTTTTTTTTATTATACTTATTATTATTATAATTAGAATTTTAGTGTATTTTTTAGTTTTTATATTATAGAAAAAATAAATCTATATAGAAAGGACTGTGTATATTTAATATAATTTAAAAAGTAAAGGTTACCTAATATAGTATAGGACAACTTGAAAATTAAATTAATGTTTTATTATATATTTATATATATACAAGCTTGGTTTTACGCATTTACTACCTTTTTATTATTATTATTATCATTGCTCTAGTATAATTATTTTTTTTTTTAAAAAAAAAAGAAAAAACATTCTAAACAAGTAAAAGGATATTAATTAAAACTATTTTTCAAACTAATAATTTTTAATCACTTTTTTTTTATTTTTATTTTTATATGAATACAAACTATATTATATAAATTAATAATTGATATATGTGATTTTTTTTTTCTATTATTTTTATTATTATTTCTTGACTCATAAATGTATACTTTCCTCTTTTTAAAAAAAAGGGGGAGAATAGGAGAGAGAGAGAGAGAGAGAGAGAAACAGAAAAAAAAAAAAAGGCAAAAAAAAGGGAATTATAATTCATCATGATCAGTGATGATCTTTTGATCACTTTTATCCCTATTTAAAATTTCACTAAGAATTTCATCACTATCAAAGGTATCAATATGTTGAGGTTCTTCTTCATCTTCTTCTTCTTCATTTTGTTGTTGATCATCATTATCTTCTTCTTCTTCTTCTTCTTCTACAGTTGAAGTATAACTAGAAATAATATCATCATCAGATAATTGTAAATGAGAAAGTGATGTTGCTTTAGTTGTTGAAGAAATGGATTTTTGTTGATAAATAAAATCAGCAATATCTACCAAAGTACGATTTCCTTCATAATAAGCTACACGATGAGTATCAGCTTCAATAAAAACAATCATAGGGTAGCCATCAATTTCAAGGGAAACTTCATCATTTAATGGAATTTCATTACTAGTACCATCCATTTTAGCAATCATTAAAGGATATTTTTGTTCTTGAACAACATCACCTAATCTTGACCAAATAGGAGCCAAGGCTTTACAATGACCACACCAGGGTGCATAAATTTTTAATAAAACATCTTGTTCGGCATTGGTAATTAATTCGTTATATTGTGATCCAACAATGATTTTAACTGATCCATCATTCTTTTCAGGTATAGGATCAGATAACACATAAGGTTTAAGTTTATCATTTAAATAATCTTCAATATGTTGTTCAACTTTATCATAGGTCATAGATGATAATGATCCTTGAGGATATAATGCAAATTTACCTTTGACATGATCTTGAATGACAAATGCTGGCCATAATGATTTTTTTTCTCCCTTTTTTTCTACTTGTTCTTTTTCTTTTTCTTCTTCTCCTTCTTCTACATCTTCTTCTATTTCTTCACTAGGAATATCAGCTTCAAGACCGAGATATTGAGCTTGTTCAGGATAAGCAAGAGCATCAATATGAACAAAACTAAGAATACCTTTGTACTTTCTAGCTAAATTAGTAAAATCAGGTAAAAGGTCATTTAAACTATCCTTTGAATCAATAAATAAATAAGCAAGTGGTAATCCAGCGTCGTCATAATCCATGAAATTGTCAGGACCAATTTCACCCACCAAAGGAAGTATTTGTTGTTTAATCAATTTAATTAATTGATCAACTGTTCTATTTTCTAATGATCCTTCATATATTTTTACCATTTCTCTTTTTTTTTGATCATTATCCTTTTCTAATTTTCTATAAATACTAAACCCATTATCATTTTTATTTTCCATGAATCCAAATCGATAATCATTATATAATTCTTTTGCTACATTATTAAATCTTCCATATTCTGAATCATCATCCTCATCTTCTTTTACATTTTCTTGAATATCACCATAACCAATGACAATAACATCTTCATCTTCAGAATTTAATAATGCATTTTTATCTTCTTTTGAGGATAAAAGGGTAACTTTTGGTAAAATTTGTCTTTTCACAAATTTAACCATAGAAGAAGCTGTTCTAGGACCTTCATAAACTACTGGAGTACCATTTTCATATACTTTAAGAGTTGGGAAACTTTGTACATCATGTTCAATACATAAATCTTCATGATCATTACAATTAACTTTGGCAACACTAAAACCTTGTTGGGTTAAAGTATTAGCTGCTTCTTTAAATTCAGGAGCTGTATATAAAAATGAAGGATATATATATATATATATATATATATATATTAGTTACTTGTTATTTTATCTATAATTATTATTTATTTTATTGTATTTACCAAGAGCTTTGCAATAACCACACCAAGGAGCAAAGTATTGAACAAAAATAAGATGATGATGATCTATAGTTTCTTCAAAATTGGTGTCAGTTAAAGTTAAAATTGGCGCGTCCTTATAAATAGCATTTATATCAATATCTGTTTCTTCTACTGGATTTTGATCTTCTTGTTGAGCATGAATAAATGATAATAAAGTACTTAAACCAAATAAACATAAAGTGGATAACTTCATTTTTTTTTTTTTCAAAAGAAAAAGAAGAAGAAAAAAAAAAGGAAAAAGGAAAGGAATAAGAAGTAGAAAAGGAAAAGCAAAATCAAAAAACAAACTTTAACGTGTAATTTAATTAAGAGACATCGGGATTTTAAAATAATGGCAGAGTAATATCCACTAAGTGTGGCGATGCTGTAAAAATATTTAAACCCAGAATATTGGTTAATGATCAGAGATTCATTTAGTCATTTTAAAAAATAGGTATATACATATATATATTATTTTGATTTATTTACTAATATATATATATAAAAAAAAAATAAAGATAGTTGCATAAACAAGCGTAATATACAAAATAAGACTATAACCACAATTTTATAAATTAAGTCCAATCATTATGTACACATGGTATTAAAAAAAAAGAATCACTTTTTTTTTTTTTTGATTGTTTTGTAGTATTTTTTTTTTTATTTAATTATATCATACATCATTATCAAGGAAGTAATTTATTAAATCCGTTTCGAATTAAAAAGGAGAATTATCTGATGAATAAGGGGATCATCATTTCTTGGTAAAAAAAAAACACTTTATTTTTCTTTCTTTTTTTCTTTATTTCTTTATTTCTTCTTCCCCTTTTTTTTTACTTTTGAAATAGATACTATAAATAATTAAAAAAGATAAATACTTTTCGTTTTTATTATCCCTTTTTTATACAAATTATTCATTTTTATTTCATTTTTTAAGTCTTTCTTTCTTTTTTTTTTTTTTTTTTTATAGAGATACCCTTTTCTTTTTTTCTTTTTTTTTATTATATACCTTTATTTTTTTTTAATATCTAATTTTAATATTTAATTTTATATATATATATATATATATATATATAGATGATGAATAATCAACAATGTACAGCTTTAACAACAAATGATAATATTAATATTAGAATGTCAGAAGATAGAATATCTTCTTTTACTACAATGTCTATTAATGAATTCGATAAATTATTTAAAGATCGATATAACGCTACTTCTGCAGAAGACGATATCTGTTTTCCTTCTCAAAACAACACATTAAATAACAATAATAATAATAATAATAATAATAATACCAATAACAACAATAATATTAATAATAATAATACTAATAATAGTAATAATAATGATAGTAAACCAATTCATACTAATTTAAAGGTTCAACAAAAAATAAACTATGATGCTTTACAACAATTCAAATCCCAATCTAATGAAAAAGAGAATATTTCTAGTACTTTTACTTTAAACGAAAAAAAATTATCTCTTTATGGTGATAACCATAATACTGTAAGAGGAAAAAGAAGTAGAAGAATATATATATAAATATATAATTAAACACTTATCATTATTATTACTATTATATAGCCTCATCCAATAGATAGTAATGCACTTAGATTTATTTATTATCATCGTAATACTTCAAGACTTTATGGTAGAACTTTATTTGATTTAAATTCAACTGAAAATAATATTGAACAATTACTGGAAAAAGAAAACCATTGGTTAGATATTACTTGTCCTACTTTAACTGAAATGAAAGCTATTAGTCAAGTAATAATAATAATAATAATAATAAAAGAAGATATAAATATAAACATAAATAATCATACCTTAAAACCTTAATTTTATTCTTATTCTTATTTTTTTTTTTTTTTAGATATTTGGTATTCATCGATTAACTATAGAAGATATTATGAATCAAGAAATAAGAGAAAAATGTGATTCATTTAAAAATTATTTATTTGTTTGTTATCGTGCTTTTGTACATGAAGATAATATATTAAAACCAATCACTTTTTATAATATTGTATTTAAAGATCATTTATTGACGGTAATATTTTTTTATATAAAGAAATGATCATCATTATCAACGTTTTGATCAATTTTATTTTCAGTTACTTATTTATTTATATTATACATTTTTATTTATATTTATTTATTTATTTATTTATTTATCTATTTTAGATCCATTTTGATCAGGTACCACATGTAAATTATGTCCAACAAAGAATAGAACAATTACAAGAATATATAATAATTGGCCCAGATTGGATTAATTATGCATTAATTGATGAAATCACTGATAGTTTTGCACCTTTAATTCAACAAATAGAACAAGAAGTGGAAACAATTGATGATCTTATTTTATTACAAACTTCTACTTCTATTAATCAATTAGATATGGTCACTCGAATAGGTATATGCAGAAAAAGAGTCATGCAATTACTTCGACTTTTATCTAGTAAATCTGATGTTATTAAAACTTTAATGAAAAGATTTGATGAAAGACAATACAACAATAATACAGGCAATTTAAATTTTTTAGATTATTCATCATCTTCTAGTTTAGAATCGTTACATCCAACTCAACCTTTAACAATATCAGCATCATCTTCTCCTTCTACTTCTCCTTCGCCGCCACCACCATCATCAATTAATCATTATCATTATACTTCTAATCATCCTCATCCATCTATTGACGAATCTATTATTACTAATAATTCTTCTATTATTTCAACTACTCCTACTATTACAAAAAACAATCATCATCATTTACATCAAAAATCGTTTGATCAATTACCATCTTTAGCTTCATCTGTACCTCATTTTCATCATCATCATCATTCTTCTTCTCCTTCTTCTCGACATAAGAAAAAAATATCTTATTCTGAATGTTTATGGCATCAAAATGAAAATGAAGAAGATGATCGTATTTATCCTGATGTTGGGCTTTATTTTGGTGATGTTTATGGTAAATCATTTATTGATTAATAACATTTTTAAAAAAAAAAATGAATAACTGATACATCTATATATATGTTTTTATTTATTTATTTGATGAATAAAAAAAATAAATCATTATCATTATAATTTAGATCATATTCTTACTTTATTACAAAACCTTCAACATTATGAAACTGTATTAGCAAGATCTCATTCTAATTATTTAGCACGATTATCAATTGAATTAACACAAACATCAAATTCTACTAATAGTGTTATTGGTAGATTAACTATTTTTGCAACTGTATTATTACCAATGAATTTAGTTACTGGGTTATGGGGTAAAATGAATAATAAAAATGAAAAGGGATTTTATATATATATATATATATAAAAGGAGTGGATTAAAAAAAAAGCAATTGAGAAAACAATGAGTATTTTTAATTTTTTAATTTTTTAATTTTTTAATTTCTATATTTATATATATTATATAAATTAATTTATATTCATTTAAATCATAATTTTATAATTATATAGGAATGAATGTTGGTGTGCCGGGGAAAGATGGACCTGATTTAACATGGTTTTTTTGGATCGTTGGATTTATGGTTTTATATACAATTAGTATTGCCACTTATTTTGCTAGATGGTATAAAAAGAACCTTTAAAAAAAAAAAGGAAGGATTAGAATTTTTATTTTTTGTTTTCCTAAATGGTATTATAAAAAAACAATAATGATTTTTCGATCTTTTAACGAATAAAGAAAAAAAAATATGTACTTGGTAATCATGTTTCTATTTTTTTATATATATTTTATTTTATTATATATAAATGAATTTTAACCATTTGTATTTATATGAAGCTTGGCAGGCATTTTATATGTCATACTTAGAATCAACTTTAAAAAATAAAGTATTTAATATATGTAAATATATATATAATGCAATCCAGAAAATTAAAATTCAGAGAGAAAAAAAATGAATGATTAGTTGAGGTGATCATCATGAAAATATACTTATATATTCATATAAATTTATTCTAAAAACTAGTCATTACCATTTTTAAAGTAAAGGTAAATATATGTATATATACATTGTATTTTTTTAAAAAAAAAAAAATAGGAGAGTTTCTATATTTGGATGAAAGTATAAATTTAAAAGGTCCATTTCACTTTTTGATCACGTGCTCAAACGCTTACTTGCAATCTACTTTTTGGTCACCTGCACATACATATTTATAGTTACTTTGATTAGCTTTATTACTTTGGATGTTTGAGCGTTACTTCATTATTATCTTCATCAAGAGCAGCTATAATAATAAACATCAACAACTACTTGAATCACCGTCATTACCACCATCTACATAACAGTAGTATATGTATATTATTAATTTATAATATGGATGCATACTAAACCCCGATCACTCTGGAAAAAAAAAATTATATGGTTTGATTTTTTATTTATCATTATCATTTTTTCCTTTCTTATCCTTTTATTTATTTATTTTTTTAACATATATATACAAGGAAATAAAAGTATATTATTTATTTCTTCTACACCAATAACAATATGAGTACTTTTTTTAAATAACCATTACCATTACAGTTATTCATTCTCTTTCATCTATTTCTAGTATATATATATATATATAACTATAACCATTACTGTATTTATATGCATGTATTAGTTTTTAAATAGAGGTTGAACTAAAGAATAATAATAAAAATAGAGTGATATTTATATATATAAAACAAATGCTTAGATGAAACACATAAAGATTAAAAATTAGGGGAAAGAAAAAAAAAAAAAAGGTTAACAAACTTTGTATACTTTTAACTTTTTTTCTTTTTTTCTTTTTTTTATGATCATGTCCAGATGAATTTTTTCAAAATATGAAGTTTTTTTTGTGATATTATTTAAAAAACAAAGAAAATGATGAAAAAAATGGAAAAAGAACGAGATAAAAACAATATAAATATATTTAATATCTATCTATTTACTATTTTTTTTTTTTTGGTTTTTTACAGAAAAAGAAAGTTTAATTTATTATCTCTCTCTCTTAAAAAATGCATGTAAAAACTATCCATATTTGGATTTAGACGAAAACAAATCCTAATTTAATGAAGATAAAATCACAAGGTTTATATATATATTTAATCAGTAGCTGATAGTACTTTGGTTGATCTTCTTTCTTGGTTTCTATTTTGTTGTTTTAAAAATGGTTATTATTTTTATTTTTTCCCCTCATTTTTTTTTTTTTTTTCATTTATATATATTTGTAAAATAAAAATGATGCTAAATTATTATTTTTTAAAACAAGAACTACATACCAAAAAAGGAATAAAGGTTCCATGACAATTGACTTTATATTAAAGGGGAAGGGGTGGGGAAGGGAGGGAAAAGTGATGAATAAAATGAATGATGATGATATATGATGATATTAATAACAATAATAATAATAAAGAAGAAAAAGAATATGTTTTAAATAAATGGTATCTACTTCCTTTTAAGAATAGGATTAAATTTGTAACTAACTTAACAGAAAACTATAATATTGAAAATGCATATAACGTTCATTAAAAAAAAAAAGGAAGAAAAATATATAAAAAAAGATTGAATGCCGCCTAATGATTTCTTTTATATTATTGGTTAAATATTTCATGATTGAATCCCCGTGTAATATCTTATTACCATTTATATCATTTTTTTTTATTTTCCTCTCCGTTTTTTTTTTTCTCTCTTTCTCTTTCTCTTTCTCTTTTTTTTCCTTTTCCCTTTTTCTTCTTCTTCTTCTTCTTCTTTATATTATAAATAAATAACTTATTCTTCCTTTCTTCCTTTTTATTATTTAAAAACAAAGACTTTCATATACTCTTTTTAATCTTATTTTCATTTTCTTTTTATTATATGTATATACTATGCATGACGAAATTACAGAAGCCATTGACTTTGTTGGACGTTTACTTCAATCCAAATTAGACCCAGCTGTTATTCAATCTTTTAAAGAAAAACTTTATACTGTTTTAACTGAAAGATTTGCTAATCATTGGGATGTCAATAATCCTTATAAAGGCAATGGCTTTCGTGCTATTTGTAATTTTAATGGTCAGTTGGATCCAGTTTTTGTTTTAGGTAAATAAAAAAAAAGAGATAATTATATATATATTTATATATATAATTATCGGTCTTATTTAAATATAATCTAATTATTTTATTATTATTTTAATATTATTTTATTATTATATTAGCCGCTAATCAAGTTGGTATATCACCTACAACCATATTAGTTCATTTACCTAATGAATTTGTTTTATGGGTAGATCCTTCCTCTGTATCTTATAGAGTGGGTGATCATGGAAATATCATGAATTTATTTACTAATGGAAAATCACTTCAAAAACAATCCTTTAAAACTACAACTTCTACTACTTCTACTCCAATCCGTATTTCTCCTCCTCCAAGTCCTGCTTCTAGTGATAAAAATGTACAACAACAATCTTCACCATCAACTACTTCTTCTCCTTTAGCTATTCATACAAAAAAAGATCAACAAGTATCATCTGCATCTCCTCGTCATAAGCCTATGGTTTTAGTTCATTAAAAAAAAAAAGGCATTATACATATATATATATTTATATTTTATATTTATTATTAATTTTCATTTTGTATATTATATAGTAATTATATAATATGTATACTCTTTTTTTATTATTATTATTTTTATTTCATCACTTATATATTTATATTCATTTACATTTTCATTTTTTTTTCTCTTTAAAAAAAAAAACTTTTCATTTCTTCATCTCAAGTTATATTTTAACATGTTGGTAAATTATATGAAACTTTCTCTTTCTTTTTCTATATATATACATAAATACATGTATATATATTATCCCTCTTTCAACCTTTCCCATCCGCTTACTCTCTCTTTATTCTCAACCCCTTTATTAATTTTTTTTACTCTTTCATTATTTATTATTCATTTTAATATATATATATAAATATATATATATATATACATATTCCCTTCTCATTTTTATTTTCCGTTTTTCTTTTATTATATTTATTTCCATGTTTCTCATTTTTAGTTAGTTGATTAATAATTTTTATTGTAATATAAATTTCATTCATTGTTATTTGACTCTTTCTTTTTTCTTTTTCTTTTTTTTTTTTATTTCATTGTTATTATTGTGGTTGTTATTTCCTGTTTAAAAAATGAAAAAAAAGTGAAAGAATAACATTAAAAAAAAAAAAAATGAAGAAATATAAAAAGAAAACCATATATTTTTTATATATACCATCATCATGCAATATACATGTACATCTTTAGCCCCTAAAAAAAAACTTTTTTTTTAATGTAACTCAACTGATTTTTTTTAGTTATGCGCATTTAAGTTGATTGGAGCGGAGGAAGAAATTAAAAATAAAATAAAAATAAAAAAGTATGATGTTATGTTTCTATGTAAATCTTGATTTTATTATACTTTTTAAGTTATAGTTCATTTTTTTTTCTATCTCTTTATAAAGCATTATCCCATATTTTACATATTTCTTTAACTTCTTCAAATTTCTTTTCTACACGATCAACAATTTCTATTTATAAATTAAAAACAAAAAAAGAAGAAAAATTAAAAATGTTAATGTGTATATATTCCATTATTCATTTTTTTTATTTTTATTTGTCTTATTTTTTACCTTTTCCATATTCATCAAGTAAATTTACATCAGGTGATAATTTATCATGTTTTTTACATTCTTCTCTTGACATACAAACTGCATTTAAAATGGATAAAGGCTTTGTTTTATCCCATCTTACTAAAGCTAATTGTTTTTGAGGCCCTGATAAAGCACTTTTTCCATGCCATACTTCTTCAAATATAAAACCAACATCTCTTGGATCTAATAAACAAGTTCTATTTTTTTTTTTAAAAAAAAAAGATTTAGATGTTGATTATAATTATTATTTTCTTGCATTCATTTTTTTTTCTATATATATACTTTGTTTTAAATAGTTTCATTTCTCTTGCCAATAAATCACGATGTAATCTAAAATAAAGACCTTCTCTTAATTTAATTGGTAATGGTGAATAACCTGGATATTTAGTTAATTGTAATATGACATGATTTGCTATTGCCATGCCAAACATACTTGGAATAGTCCCTAAAACTGGCAATATACGTGCTCTGAAATCTGGTAATGCTGCAAATTCATCAGCTTCCGTTACATTTTCTTCATCTATATAAAAATATCATTATTATATTATAAATGAAAAAAAAAAAAAGATGTTAATGATTGTTACAATAATAATAATAAAAAAATGAACCATTATGCATCTATTTATTGATATACCTAAAGGTAATAATTTGACATGATGTGGTTTTTCAGTGGAATAGGCAACAGATACACCTCCTTCAATATTTCTTTTTTTCAAATGTTTTCTTACTGCTCTAGCCAAAGGATCCTCTATATAATCATTTTTTATTTTTAACAAAAATAATAATAGTAAGTAAAATAAAATTAATAAGATGATCATTATGCTGTTAAAAAAAATCACCCATGCTTTTTTTTTCATTTTCTTTTCATTCATGCATTCATTCACTCGTTTTTATTTCTTCTTCTTCTTTTTCTTCTTTTTCTAATCAATACCTAAAGTTTCATTAATATCAGTAATTTGAATACGAGAAGGATCTGCTTTAGCACCTGCACCCATGGAACTAATGACTTGTAAATGATTTTCATAACAATATTGAATTAAATCGATTTTGGTGTTAATGTTATCAATAGCATCAATAACATAATCTGGTTGACCACCTAATAAATCATCAGCATTTTCAGCATTAAATAATTCAATACGAGCATCAATGTCACAATTAGGAACAATCTTTTCAAAATGACGTTTCATTGTTAATACTTTTGGTGTACCAACATCTTCTAAAGCAGCTACAGCATGGCGATTTAAACTACTAAGTGTTACTTGATCAAAATCAATAATTCTTAATTTTTTGATACCTGCTCTTAATAACATTAAAGCTGCCCATGAACCTACCCCACCTGCTCCTACAATAATAACAAAAGACGATTGTTGCAATTGTTGCCATTTTTCTTTATTAAATATCACTTGTTCCCCAGTTAAGGAAGTGCTAATTATATCATTGTTGGATTGAATATTAGGTAAGAATATATTATGTTCTTGTTCTAATGGTGATTCAATGACATGCTTGTTTTTCTTTCTTCTATTGTTGTTTTTCCCATGTCGAACATAAGCTTGATATCCAAGTACACCACTAGCTGTTATTAAAGATGCTGTTAAGGCTGTAACAGCTACTTTTGTTTTTTCATCTTGTTTATCAAATAACGTAGTTAGTTTATGATAACTCATATTAATGTAATTTTTTTTATATAAATAAATATATATGCTTGTTCAAAAATAAAGAGTTAACGAAAAAGAAAGGTGAAAGAAAAAAAAAAACAAAAAAAATTTAAATACCATATTTTAAAATTCCGCCGATTTGGCTTTCATGCACTTATTTTTTATATACGACATATTACTTATTAACATAAAAAAATAAAAAGGTATATATATATAATTATTGTTACTTCTTTTTTTTTAAAATGTATATGATTCTTTTGAAAAACAAGGGTCTTGAATAAACCAAGTTAATATTGGACTTTTTTGATGTAATGGATGACTAGCCACTCTATATATTTATATATATAGAAAGAAAAAAATAGATCAGTCAATTTTTGTAATACCTTTTTTATATTTATTTTTTCTTTATCTATAAATATAGATAAATATACATACGATTGTAAAAAAGTCTCTAAACCTTTTCTACGTTGTTCAATAACATGATCATCAAATCTATTTGTAAATACTTTTCCTGGTAAAGAAGGTAAAACTGCTTTCGGATTTCCTTTTTCTAAATGATTTTTAAACCATTCAAAATCACTATATCTACGTCTTACTGATGAATATTTGGATTTAAATACTGGTAAATTGGTCTAAATTAATAATAAAACATTATTATTATGATGATAATGATGATTTTTATGAATGTTTCTTCCTTATCACTTTTGTCAGTTACTTTTATTTCATTACTCTGCAAATAATTTCATAGTCTGTATACATTTTTCTGCCTATTCCTATATAATATATAAATATATAAATAAACTAAATAAATAGACATAAAACTGGATATATATATATTATTTACCATGTGTAAGGGGATCTCTTACTTCTATTTCTAAAAAGTTTTCAGGTTCTCCATAACGATCTTCAACCGTTTGGTGCCTATCTGTTGTATATATCATTTTATCAAAAGCTTGAAAAGTATGTTGTTGTTGGATATTACTAGCTGAAGCCATCTTTTTTTTTAAGAAAAATAGAATAAAATTAAATACGAAGTTAAAATAAAAAATGATAAAAAAGAGTAAAGAAAAAATGAAAAAGAGGGAAGGAAAATAAAAATAGCTCTTTTTTTTTTTTGCAAGATGATCATAGCTTTTTTTTTTGGACTGACTTTAAAATAATTGTTTCATCTATTAAAACTGATCAACGCTTTTTCTTTTTTTAGTTGAAATTTGTTGCATTATTTTATTTTATGTAATAATAAAGGAATATAAAAAAAAAATATCTATTATAATTTATTTTTCTTCTGGTTCTTCATCATTTTTTCTCTTTCTACCAGCACGAGCTTTAGGTCCCCAATTAGCTGTTGGATTCACTTGATAACGAACAAAGTTTCTAGATTCAGTTAAAACATCAGGATGACGAGTAAAATCTGCTATTACACTAATTTACATATATAATATAATAAATTAAATAAAATAAAAACGAATACTTTTTTTTCCATTTTACTCTATTTTATATATATAATTTATTTATAACTTACGTTGGTTCTTGTGTTAAGATTTTATAAGCAGGTGAATTTTCAGATATATTTTTCATAGTAACAGGTTGTTTTTTAATCCATCCACGAACAAGATCCCACATTACATTAGATGGAGCATCGGTTTTAACTGCTTGTGGTGCACAATGAGATCCAGATACTTTATAACCAGCATTTAATATGGCAGAACTTTTTTTAAGAAAGTAATAATAATAATAATAAGAAAACATTAATTAGAATATATGATTTTTCTTTCTTTCCTTTTTTTTTTTCTTAATCATGATGGTGATGATGATGATGGCATAAAGTTACTTACTGAAGATCTAATATAGGCATAGTGTTACAATGAACAGTACCACATAATCTTTGAAGAGTCCAATAACATGGTGTATCTAATTCTTCTTGAATTAACGTTAACATTCCCTTCATGCGTTTTTCTGTACCGTAATTTTGTTCATTTTCTTTAACATGATTTAACATTTTACTAACAAATTCTTTATCATGTAAATTTCCAATCCATGCTGGTCCACCAACCTATAGAAAAAAAAATTATAAGCCATTAAATATAAGCTACCCTAATTTATCTATCCCCTACCTTGTTTTTTATATATTATCTTTGATAAACTTACATGATGTGTATATCCACAATTATTACATAATGTATTAACAGGAGGTCCTGAACCAGGTGTATGTCTATCATGTCCATTTTCTTTTTTTTCTACTTTTCCTAATGGCTGTGTTGCATATGCGTGACATCCAGTACATTCATATATAACACCAATTTTACTATTATAATATATTTATCATAAGTATCTTTCTTTTTCTTTTTTCTTTTTCCATTTTTTTAATGCATATACACTATTTTTTTTAAAAATAAAATAAAATATATAATAATACCTAGCTGCTTTTTTAACTTCATTTGGTGATGTGTATACACGAACAAATACACGTAAATAGAAATCAATACTGCAAGACATTAATGGTACAATATAACGTTTATAACGACCTGCTGATGTTTGTAACATTTGTAATACTAATCGAAGTGCCATTTCGTGAGGGAAAGTACCTTTTAAAGGCATACCATTATATTTACCAAAACTAAATGTACATATATATAAATATATATATTAATTCATTTTCATTTTTTATAAATTAATCTTATTTTAATTTACCAAGTTTCAGGATGCATTGATCCTGTAAGAATAGCTAAATCTGTACATGTCACACATAATAATCCACCTTCAGATACAGCTTGAACAGCACCATCTACAAAAGGAGCAGCTGATCCATAAGGATCTAAATCAACTACATCATATTTTTCATCTGTTCCTATAGTATTATACATAACGCGCCTATATACATATATATATATATACATTAATCATCCATATTAATTAGAAAATGAAAACTCTAATTTTTTAAAATATATACATTACATAGCGTCACCTTTATTTGGTTTAAGAAGATCTTCAGTAAGATTATTATATTTAAGATTTCTTCTGATTGATTCTACAGCATCTTCTAATAAGTCATTAGCAACTACTTGTCTTAAATTAGGAATTTCTTTAGCATAACGAACAGATCGAAGTCCAGTAGCAGCCAAGGCTTCTAAAATATTAAAGTTAAAAGAATTGATTTGTTTTTCTAATTTCTAGTATTATTAAAAAAAAAAAAAGATATACATGTTATTATTATTAATAAAATACATTTATGTATATATATATAAAAAAAAGAATATATACAACTTACTTCAGAAAGATGTTGACGTTCTTTTTCGTTTTTAGCTTTTTCTAATTTTTTATTAATACGATCCTTTTTTTCTTGTAAAAAGATTTCACTCCAAGTTCGAATAGCAGCAATAGACATATCTCGATTGAATTCTTGAACTGGATTATAAAAAACTTCATTACTTTTAGGAAAAAGAATAGTAGCTTTTCCTTCTGTTACTGTATTATAAAGTGATAGATCTATTTCTGACATGGTGGTGGTTGTATTAGAAAAGTATCGACGTTGTCGTGTTATTGATGATACTACTACTGTTGAAGCTGTTGTTGTTGTTGCTTTTTTAATATATGTGGATGGAAATGATATTCTATAATAAATATGTTGAAGTGCCTTATGCATACAACTTTTTCAAAAAAATAAAAAGAGTATTAAAGAATGAATAAAGAAAAGAAGAGAGAGAGAAAAAAAAACTATATACATACCTTAAAAATAAAAAAATGATCATAATTTAAAATACCGAACTTTTTTTTTTGATTTTAGATGTTACATTGAAAGATTTAAGCCACCCTATTTCCAAATTAAGATCTTTTACTTCAAATTGATAAGTTGGCATATATATAATTTTATGTATCAATCTTTATTTTTATATTTAACCTTTAAAAAAACAATAGATATATAATATAATTAAAAAAAAAATACAATATAAATTCTTTTATATAAATCTATCGATAAAGAGAACAATATTTTTTAAATAAATCTTTCACTTCTGGTGATCTTTCAGGTATAGGAGCAGTTGCAAAAGCAGTTGGGATATTTTCAGGTTGTTCAGTCCATTGATATAATGGAATATCGTGTCCTTTTAATGCTTCAGATAAGCTGGTTAAAGTTTCCACATTTTTAGTCTATTTTTATCAATATACATCCTCTTAATAAATATGATTATCTCTATTTTTTTTTTATATGATGATGATGATCATATAAAATATTTACTTAATGCATATATATATATATATATATATACATTACCTCTAATACAACCTTATGCATACGTTCATAATCTTCTACATATTTAATAGTGTTTGGTTCACTCTTAGTGACGTGTAAAACTGCAGTAGCAGCGTGACAAGCTTGAGCCATAACGCTATATTATCCATAATAATAATAATAATAATAATAATAATAATAAATTTACATATACATCCATTATATATTTTCATTTTATTTTATGTTTTTAGCTTTACCTTCCAGTTGGCCATTTTAAGGTCTACTCTATAAAAAACAATATATAATAGATAAGTACCAAAAATTAGTTATTTAACAATTGATGTTTTATTTTCTTTTCCTCTTTCTTTTTGTTAAAAAAAAAAGAAAATAACCTTTGCAAGATCTTTTCGAACCACAATATACATGGTTAAATGCTCACAAGCTACAGTTGCCATTGCAATTTAAAAGAATCTTGTTTTAAAATAATAGTATATAATAAGAGAAGGAAGAAGAAGAAAAAAGAACTAATCTTTCACTCCTATATCGGTATTTAAATTCCGTTTTTATATATTTTCGTAGATACTTTATTTTATGTTCATTTACTTAAGTAATTAAAAGTTTAAAACGATTTTATTAATATAATGTAGATTGATTTTAATTTTACATCAATTAAATTATTGTATTAAATATAATTCATTCATTTTTTTTTGTTAACACGAATTTTTGAACATAATAAATTTGTTTATGCAAAAAAAAAGACCAGAATGACTTATTTCTTACTATTATATAACAGTTAAGCTACTAATAAAATAAAAATTACTTACTTTTGATCAAGCTTATATTTTTATCAATTTATCTTCTTATAAAAATAAGAAACTACTAATGTAACTCACCCGTAAAAAAGTAAAGATCAAAACACGCTTTGCCAATAAGCATATTTACGTATATAGATCATTTGTAATTTTTTTGCTTTTTTTAATTCTTACTAAAATAAGAAATAATCTTTAATAAGAAAAAATCAGTTTCAAAAAAAATACTAAAAAGATAATAGTAGACAAGCTTTATTACTATAATCATAATTTAATATCTTGGTAAAATACTAAATAATAATAATAACAATAATAAAAGTGCATATAATAGTTATATATATATATATTTATATAATATTTAGAGATTATAGTTTCTAATCTTAATGAACTCCATTTATATACTATTCATATAATGCCTAAAAAAAAAGGTTTTTAATGCCCGCGATTAACGCGAAACGAATTTTAACTTTTTTTTCTTTGACTCGTATTTTTTTTTCGTTCCTCTTCTTTTTTTTTTTCCTCCCACCCAATTCAGGAAAAAAAACTTATATATATATATATTTATATATTTATATAAATATTAAATATGCGTACGCTTGAAGATGCTATTATGAGCGAAACTGAGATATTACTAGAAAATATAACAAAAGTATGTGAAAGAAAAAAAATAAATAAACAATAATAGAGATATGAAATATATTTACTAAATATGTATATATATATATATATTATAGTTAAATGAATTAGTATGTAAAACAAATCATGAAGAAGTAACACTATTAGTTGATAAAATACGAAGCATAGAGACAAAAATGATGCTAGTATATACTTTTTTACAGTCTTCTTTATATTCAAGTAATACGTCTCAAGCTGAAGAAGAACCTAGAACAAATAGACCAGCTTTTTTATAATAGAATCCCCCATACAAGAAAAAGAGAAGAAAAAAATCATCCTTAAAACAAACAGTCACCTTTTTTTTCCTCACTTTTTCCTTTTTCAAAGAAAATTTTTTTTCCTCCCTAACAAATACTAGTCTTATCATAAAATTGTTTATACCCTTCTTATTATATATGTATGTATAAAAGCATATTGTAAATAATTTATTGATTATAATATATAATTATTATTGTTTTTGTATATTTATTATCAAATGAAAATAAATAAAACTTTCTTTCTATGTATATATAAAAATCTATATATAAATCTATATTAAAATAATACTCATAAGATGTATACCATTTAAGGATTATTGTTGGCTGAATGATAAATGGTTATAAACCAATAAGAAACTAAATATACAAGCTGTATCACATCAACAATTAAACAATACCATTTTTAATGATAATGAAAAATACTTTTTTTTTTATTTATATATTTTTACTAAATTGTGATAAAGAATAAGAAATAAAAAAAAGGGAAAGGGAAAAAAAAATGATGATAACCGAATATACATAGACATAATAAGTCATGAAAAAAAAAAGTATTTTTTTATAAAGGTTTTATTATATATATAATATCATGTATTTATTTCTTATTCTTGGGGTTTTCGTCGGAACTAGCCCAGTTTTGAGCCTATAACAAATAAAACAATAATAAAAAAAATAAATATTGTTATTCAGATTGATTATAAACATATGAGTCACTCAATATTTTAAAAAAAATAATAATGATAAATAATACTTACAGCCTTTTTGAAAGCCTATAAATACAATAACAAATACACGCGTAAATAAAAAGAAAAAGGAAAAAAAAAAATAAGATTTGTTAGTAAATAGGAGAAAAACTTCTTTTTTTTTTTCACAACGCGCTAGCTTTTTTTTTTCCTATAATAAATAATAATAATAATAATAATAATAATAATAATAATAAACCAATAATAATACTAGTACTCTCGCCCCATTTTTATAGGCGCGTTTTATTATTAATATTATTATTATTATTATTATTATTATTATTATTATTATTATTATTATTATTATTATTATTATTATTATTATTATTACTTATTATTTTATTATTTTTACTTTTATTTATTACCACCTTATAAAAAATAATAAGTAATAATAATAATAATAAAAATCTTTTTTTTCTTTTTTTTTTTTTTAATATTTTAGTAACTTACGTCCTTGTGGAGAATATTAGGGTTTTCAGCCTTGATCTTGGCAAGTTCGGACTATTGAGAATATAAAAAAGAAGATGAGTAAATAGAAAGAATAAAAGTGCGTTTTTTTCATTTTTACCTTCATGAACTTGTTATAAGGAGTCATTTTCTTGTTTCCTAGAGATAAATAATAATAAAATAATAATAAATATTAGATACTTATTAATAATTTATATATAGATAGAGGGAGAGGAAAAAGTAGCCCATAATACTAACCAGTGGATTTCTTAGTAACCTTTTCTTTAGCCATTATAAAAAGTGATAGATTGGATTAAAAAAAACTTGAATTTGTAAAAAAAAAAGTGTTTTTGAAAAGTTTTCTTATTGACAAAAGTGTAATAAAAAGAAAAGAAAAAGAAAAAAATGTATTATGAGCGCAATCATTTCATTTGTATTAGATTCTAAAATGTTATTATTATTATTTTTTTTTAACCTAAGTGACTTGATTATTTAAAGTTCCGTATCTTTTGATTTTGATTGGTTAAATTTTGTATATTGGAATATATATATTATTATTATAATAGCGCTCTTTTGATTATTATTTTTTTTGGCTCTTTACCTATTATTAAAAATTATATATATCATATGATTTTCGCCATTTTTTTTTAATCACATAAATCTTCTTTTTTTCGAATTTTCACTTCCTTTTTTTTTTCACTCTATTTTTTTTTTCCCTTACATATACTGTTATTTAAATAATGTCTAATAAAGAAACTAGTTTAGATTTAAAGTCTATTAATTATGTTGATAATGTAAATAGTAATTTAGTGTGTTGTATATGCCAATATCCATTTGTAAATCCTATAGTATCACCTTGTGGGTAAAAAAAAAAAAAAAAGAGAGAGAAAGAATAAATATAGAATAAGTTTTTTTAAGAGTTTATTTTTTTTTACTTATATACTTTAAATATTATTTAGTCATACTTTTTGTGAAACTTGTATATATCAAGCTTTAGAAACAACACCACAATGTCCTATTGACCGTTTACCTTTAACTATTGATAATTTGGAACCAGCAGTAAAAATTATTACTAATATGGTGAATGAATTAAATGTATATTGCCCTCGTGCGGAACGTGGTTGTGATTTTATTGGTCAACGTCAATATATGGAACAGCATTTGAAAAATGATTGTCTTTATGCTTATCAGCCTTGTCAGCTGGAAGAATGTCAAGAACTAATATTGAAAAAGGATTTAAATAATCATGTATCTACTTGTAAGCATAGAGAAATGGAATGTAAGATGTGCAAGAAAAAAATGCCAGCTTTTGAATTTGAAGTAAATACAATAGTAAAAATAGATTATATATACTTATATACATTTATGTATATAATTTAATTAATTTGAATTTTGCATAATGATTGCCTTTTAAAATTAATTAATTAGGATCATTATAAACTTTGTCCTTCTGAAGAAATTCAATGTCCTCACTGTGAATCATTTAGATCAAGATCAGAACATGCTACACATATAACTACATGCCCAAAAGCACCAATGGCATGCTCACATGAGGAATTTGGATGCCCATGGAAAGGTAATAGAGAATCTTTTGATCAACATAAAAAGGATTGTCCTTATGAAGGAATAAAAGGATTTTTAACTTATCATCAACAGCAAAATAAATTAATGAAAGAAGAATTTCAATCCATCCGTAAAGAACATGAATCATTAAAAAGAAATCAACAAGATTTAAGACAACAAGTAGAAAATATGAATAATCAATTAGGCATCTTATTTCCAGCTCATTTCAATCTCGATCCTGATCTTCCTTTAGATGCTCAACAAGAAGCTGTATTATCTGAAACACAAAGATTACAATCAGATCTTGATACACTTTCTGCCAATATGGCTAATTTAGAATTAAAACAAAATATGGCTTTAATGACTGAAACATTTCGATTGCAAGAAGAATTACAAAGTATTAGAGCAGTCTGTCATGGTATGCGTATGCAGATGCATTATTTATTAATGGAACGAAGAGGTGCTATGATGGCTACTTCTGCTCCTCATCCTTCTGTAAATAATCCTCCCCCTCCACCTCCTGTTCCTCCACATGATCATCCTGAAAATGGTGGTGAATCTGCTTTTCAACGAATGCGACAATGGATTGGTAAAATAAATATATAATATATAGATATATAAATATAAACAAATCATCATTTTTTTAATTAATTTATATTTATATATATATATATATATATATATATTTGTATATAGATGCTGCAAGTTCAAGACAAGATACCAAATTATAATTAATTTATATATCTTTAAAACCAAAAAACCAAAAAATCTTTTTTCTTTTTTTTATATGTATTATATACTATCCTATCTATTATTAAATTAATGACTAGACATACTAACATTCATTATTTAATATAAATGTACATCTTTTTATTTATTTATTTATTATTATTTATTTTATATATATATATATATATATATATATATATATATATACAAATCTATGTAATCATCAATAAATTGCTATGAATAAACCATTATTACCATTTTTCATACCATTGAACTGAGGTTTCTCAAATAAGATTCTAATACAAATACAATTCATTTTTTTAATATAGAATATTGGTTTTTTTATTTCTAAAAAAAGGGAAATATATTGAATGGAAATAAATACATATATTCCCCATTCTTAGTAGGCATTTTAAATATACACACATAAAAAAAAATGAAAGGTTAGGTGAAATGGCCATTAGGAGAATACATATTTCATATTTATATACTATTCTAAAGTTTTTTATTATTTTAAATAAATATAAAGTGTATTTTATGTAGTAAATGAATAGAACTTATATATGTGTATAATATGCTCTATTTAGACTTTATATACCCTGTATGTATAAATACTTAATAAGTAATATTCATTTTTAAACACAATGCAGTTGCTAAATGGAGTAATTTTTATGAACGACAATCATACACATAATTCCTTTTTTTTTTTCCACTACTTTTATTGACGAATAGTAATAAAATGAATCTATTATTACTTTTTAAAATACTTTATAAATTTTTGATATTTTTACATCAAAGTAATCTCTGTTTTAATAAGAAGATGGATGGATAAAAATATAAACTTGATCATAAGAAAACAAAAAAAACGTTTGTTCGTAAAATGAATGAAATACCTATACCTATAAGTTTGATAAGTATTGTGCTCTAGTTTCTTTTAGATCATTGACTCTTACATGTTTATTATTGTTGTAAGAATCTACAATTAATAAAAAAAATACAGATTTTACGTAAATAAAGCGTACATATATACAATTTAGACCTCCTTACTTCTGTCAGAACAAACTTCAGTTCGTACGTCCAACACTTGAATTTGCTATAGCATTGATCGATATGACATATAAAAAAAAAATTGATTTAATAAAAGCACAAAAATTCTATGCTTAAAATTCTGCTTGAACCATTCAGCTGATTCAAAAGCATCAACCATAATTATTGAACCTATATGTAATATACCATCCATCAATTGTAACAAGATATAATATACTTCAATTCAATTTCTTAACGAGGCTTCATAGTTTAACACAGGGTTTATTATCTACCAATATTATTTCTGGTTTATTAATGAGGAATACAAATCATAAAAAATGGACAGTTCTTAAAAAAAGAATATATTATGGAATTCCTTTAATTTAACAACATTAATATATCAATTCAGTATGAATTCAGTTTCAAAATTTGATATAGGTTATCATATACAAACATATAAAGAAAAACAATATCATCTTCGACAATAAACTATAAAAAAAAGATGATAAAAAAGTTGCATAATTACAAAAAATCCAAAGTCGATCCTATTCCCTTTATTTCTTGCACATACAAAGAGCGGATCCGCTTAATACAATGGCGTCTTAGCAGGCTATCACCTACATTCCCCTTCTTTATTTAGATGTAGATGTGGCGACCAATCAACAGATGTCTACCAATACTTCACATCATGTAGTTTATTAGTAGTTGATATTGAATATTTAGATTGTATTATTAAAAACTATCTGCCAGTTTACGTTCAATCAACTCTTCCATTACAGTTATTGACCTTCTTTTAAACAGTATTTCACAACCATTTAAAAATATGCATAAACATCATTGGAAATACGCAAGGTCACTAATGCTTAAAAATATGTATAAAATAGATCAACAGCCAAATCCACAACATACAGTAGAAGATAAACCTAATTATGGTGAAGGACTCTTCCTTAAACAATAGTATTATTATCAATATATGACATACAAATATACTTCTACATATAATTTTTCTTTCTTTATAATCGATATATATATTTATATTCACCCCTTTACCACATATATATATTTTTCTGGCATAATTCTAGTTTTATTTTATTTTACATATCCTTAAATTTCTCGAAATAGCCGATCGTATGCGAATGTCCGATCATCTAGTGTTATATTAATAAGTATAAATTTTGGACGTTGTAAGAACTCAAGGAAACAAAAAATAAGAAAGGTTATATAATAAAATAACTTCATACTAGCATATTTAGCAATAAGATATATCTGACATTATCTCATTAAATCTTTTATAGATTTTTTTTTTTTTTTTTATTAAAAAATTCTTTTCTCACATAAGATGGATGAATAAAAAAATTAAGGATGATCATTAGAAAATAAAATATTATTACTAGTAACCTATGGACATATAATGGATAAAAGAACTGTATTTATATAAATTACAGACATGTTTTCACATAATTATAAAAATTTACACTACAAAAAAAAATGTTTTTTAAAAAAATGTTTTATTAAAGTATTTCAATTTATTTAAATTTTTTTAATCAAAAAAAATGAAAATGAATTTTGGATTATAAAGAGAAAATAAAAATAGAATAGAAAAGATTAAAGAATCTATTCTTCATCTTCTTCTTCATCACCACCGGCAGCAGCAGCAGCTCTCTTTCTCTTAACACGACCAGCACGACCACCACCATAAGGAGAGGTTAAAGCGAAATCGATGTGTTTTTGAGAATCTAAACGAACAATGAAAGAAGGAACGTTAACGATTTGCTTACCAACACGGATGTGACGTTGACGGATTAAGATACGAGCATGGTGAATAGATTTAGCAAGACCTAACTTGAAAACTTGAGTTTGGAGACGACGTTCCAAGAAATCTTCGATCTTAAGACCTAAAACGTAATCAAGTTTCATACGGTCTTCAGTCAATACCTATTATTATTGTTATTGAAAATAAAATAAATTAAAATAAATACATGGCATCAATCCAATTCATTTTCAATTTTTTTTAAAGCTGTGATCAATTTTTTTTTTCCTTTCTAATGTTGATTTTTAGTTTTTTTTTTTTTCAAGTGTGCTGTTTATATCTCTATTTTTATATTAAAATATCAATGACAAAAAATATTTCTAAATAATAAATGAAATACTTACACCAATACGAACAAGACGACGAATTAAAGCATTACCTTCGAAGAGACGACGAGGATCCTTATCATCTAAGGTTAAAAGTTCACGAGCAGCACGACGAATCTTGGATAAGGTTAATCCGACTCTCCAGACTTCTTTCTTGTTCTTGAGACCGAATTCACCGATCAACTTTAATTCTTGATCGAGACGAGCGGCTTCGAAAGGACGTTTAGGGACCTTGTAGGTTTTGGAGTAAGTACGTGAAGCACCGGTCATGTTGATATGATTAAAAAAAAGGAAAGAAGAAGAAAAAAAAAAAGAAAGGTTGAAAATAAAAAATAGTATCATATATTTTAGGAATCTGAAAATTTTTTAATTCTCTATGATTGGCTAAATTAATTAAGCCACTAAATCCCTATAAATTCATTTTAATACCTTTTTTTATAAAAAGTTGTTCCTGATTTTTTTTATATAAGATCTTTTAGTATTTATAAATCTATATTGCTTTAAGTAGAATTTTTTTTACATATTATTTTGCTAATAAAAATATAAGATAACCATAAATTGTTTAAAAAAATAGGACTACTTTTTTTAAAAGGAAAAAAAAAGTAGGAAAGAAAAATCAATATATAACAATTAATCAAACCTATTTAAGATTTTATAAAGAATAAATTCGTAACTATGCTAGAGATTGATAGCATTATATATTTAATTCTTTTATAATTATAAAAATTATTTTTGTAGCACTTCATATTATTTTAAGCATGATGATGATCAAGGTATTATATTTCTTTTTGCTTTTTTTTTTTCATCACTTCATATTTATAAAAAAATAATGAATGAATAAATGTTTTTTTAGTATAAGTAACTGGTTTATATAAATAGATCGACCTCATATATCTGGTTTAAATGATGATTAATTGCTTAAATGTAATATTTAAAAAAATTGATCATTAATCGTTGTCTATTGTTAATAAAAAAAAATGGTTGAAAGTGAATTTTTTATACAAATCAAGGATGGAATAAAAATAAAATAAATATAAAAAAACATATGTTTAAAGTTAATATTAAATAAAAAAAAAACCATTATTTATAAATACGAATTAATCTTATTTTATATTTATATTCTATTAAAGATTAAAAAATAAAAACCATTTTGCTTAAAAAATTATGCAAAAATGAATTATTGAAAATGAAGTTAAAAAGGTGTATTAAAGTGACCGGTAATCATTTTTATGGCTTGAAGTGAAGTCGGAATTTGAAAAAGATTTTTGTTGTTTGAACATAATTTTTTTGTTCTAGTTGAAATTATTTTTTTTCCTCCTCTTCCACATTTTGTGCGTTTATTTAATCGGTACGATTCACAATTTAAATTAAAGAAAAAGAAAAGAAAAAGTATAATAACAATCATCATTCGACATATAAAGAATTGGAATATATAAAATAAGAGGAAAGTCATAATCAGTCGTTCTAACTTTAAACTTTAATTTATATATATATTTATATATATTCATATTATGTACATAATAAAATATTTAGAAAATGCCTCACTCCTTCGGTCGTAAGTTATTTAGTTCCTCATGAAAAAAAAAAGAAGGGAATTCAAATATATGAATATATATTTAAAAGTAACCATTATTTTTGTTATGACTATTTAAATACTAATACTAATAGTTCGTGCTCGTACTCGTCACATGTTCTCCCGTAACTTCCGGGAACATGGTGTTATTCCTTTATCCACCTACTTAAAGACCTACAAGGTTGGTGATATTGTTGATATCAAGGCTAACGCTGCTGTTCAAAAGGGTATGCCTCACAAATTCTACCACGGGTGAGTGATTTTTATTTATTTATTTAACATTAAAAAGTATATATTAAGGTGTTTTTTATTGTTTAAATAGCATAAAAAAAAACTAAGTACAATGGATGATTTATGAATTTTTACTGATGTATTATTATCTATCTATTTTTTCTTTTTACTTTCTAAAAATAATAATCCCTTTATATATATAAAATGATGATTATTTATAAATTAGTCGTACTGGTGTAGTTTACAACGTCACCAAATCTGCTGTTGGTGTTATCATCTACAAGAGAGTTGGTAACCGTTACATGGAAAAACGTGTCAACCTCCGTGTTGAACATGTTAAACACTCTAAGTGTCGTCAAGAATTCTTAGATCGTGTTAAGGAAAATGCTCAAAAGAAGAAGGAAGCTCGTGCTGCTGGTGGTAAGTTTTTTTTTCTTTTCTTTTTATCTTATCTATATATTATGATTATTGCCTTTTTTTTTGTTTTGTTTAGCGAATGAAAAAAAAAAAAACAACGATCACTAAAATTATCATCTGTCATTTATTATGTAAATATATAGTTAAAGTAAACGTCAAACGTATTCCTGTTCAACCTCGTGAAGCTCGTCATGTATCTAGCTCTGGTAATGTTCCTCAAACCATTACTCCTATCCCTTACGAAACTCTTATTTAAAGAGCGGAGCATCATTATTTATTATTATTATCAAATTTGTTTTTTAATAATAAAAAGAAAGCATCAATATTTTTTTTTAAAATAAAAAAAATGAATAAAATAGTAAAACTTATTGTATAAAAAAAATCACATTATTTCCTTTTTATTTGTTATATGCGCCCCTGAATTACAATGGTAATTTTTTTTCTATCTTGGATTTTTTGAAAGATTTCATTTTTTTTAAAGTTTCATCATATATCAAATGGTTACAAATTATTAAGGTTATAAAATAAACAAAAGTTATCTGAAAATAGATTGAAAAATATTTTTTTTTAGAATTGAACTTTTACCACTAAGGAAAAGTAAAAAAAAAATAAAAAGGTCAGAAAAAAATCTATTCCATATTAGAAAATTAAGCTCAAGCGAAACTCCATATACCAAATAAGAGGAAATAGGTCAAAAAGTCCAGAGAATTTCATTCCATATTAGAAAACAGATCCTTAAAGAATATTACAAGTTTGATTGTTCTGAGTTAGTATTTTTAATTATTTATTATTGTTATTATTGTCATTTTTACACATTATTTCCTTTGCATTTTTATTTTTATTTATTTAATTTAATCAATCATAATAAAAAAGAAAGAAAGGACTTTTAAGAAACTGAATATCTATATATATACTATAATTAAAAACATTTTCTATTATAGCCCGTTTGCACCGTAAAAAGTTTCAGGCCCTTTTTTGTATATTTTGCGGCCCTTATTTTGATCTGAGATTACTTTTTATTTTTTTTTATTTACTTTGCTTTTCTCTGCTTAATTATTTATTTATAACTTTCCATTTTTATTTCTCTTTCTTTCTTTCTTTCTTTCTTTCTACTTTTATATCTTATTTATATATCTTATATTCCCTTTTAAAAAGTTATTCCAAAAATTATGTCACCTAGTATTATAAACACTGATGAACCTACTGTTGTACCAAATGATGAAAATGATGGTCAAATTCAAGATTGGATAAAACAACTTGAACAAGCTGAACAGTTAATGGAACAACTTGAAGCTAAAACAGAAAAACTTGATGCAAGAATGGATGAACTCTTAGCTAATCTTGATAAATCAAATCAACCTAACGGTAGTTCCACAGAAGTTGACAAAGATAAAGAAACTGAAGCAGATACACAAAATACAAACCATTCAAAAGATGAAAACTAAATCTAATTCTTTTCTTTTTTAAAAATGACTTTAAATATGAAAGAAGAATACTCTTCTCTTTCTTTCTATCCCTCTCTCTCTTTCTCTCTCATTCTTTTTTTTTATTCTGTTTCTTTTTTATTAAACTATTTTATTTTTTACTTCCTTATTTAATATATATATATATATATATATAAACATAACTTTATTAATTATTCTTTAGTTTATATATCATAATAGTATATTTATTGATTATTATATTATTTACTTTTAATTACTTTTTTATGACTTAAATACATTTAAATATATATTATATATTTATATTATAATTATTATTATCATTATCATTATTATTTTTAGTAATACTATTACTATTGTTATTATTATTATTTTTTTAAATGTATATAATTTTTAGTTTTGTCTTTCATGCTTTAAAAATATAAAAGGTAAAGGAATGAATAAAATTTTTGTGTACAATCAATTGGCGCAGAATTGATTTTTATTGGTTGATTTTTTTCTCCATATTTATATTTTCTTCTCATTCTATTTTTTCTCTTTCTATTTTTTTTTTTTTTTTTTTCCAGTATTGATACCTATTTTTTTAAAAATATTCATTATAAAATATATATACTTACATACATATATATATATACAAAAATGTCAGATTTACAGAAAGAATTATTTAAAAAAGGAAGATTACCAACTTTAAGCAGCGTTGTTGAAGAATCAAATGATGAAAATAAAAAGTAATAATATGTATATTTATATAAAGATAAAAACCAAGCATAAAGAGTTGGCAAACGCACATACACTCACATACAGAAAAAAAAAGCTTATTTTTATTTATATATTTATTTATTTGTATTTATTTATAAAGTACTGGAATTCAAATACCATTATCAAAAGGAATGAATAATGAACGTTATGCACCTATTCAATGGGATCAATATTTTGAAAAAAAAGAAGATATAATATGTAATGAAAATGATACTTTTCGCGTTTATTCATTAAATACTCAATATACTCCTGATGAAGATAAAGGAAGAAAAACAATATTTATTATGCATCATGGTGCTGGGGATGGTGCTTTATCTTTTAGCTTAGTGGCAAAGCTTATTTTAGAAAAATCAAATAAACAATGTGGTATTACAGCAATAGATTGTCGTGGACATGGTATTATATAAATACATTCATCGTTTAATAATAATAATAATAATAATAATAACAATTAAAGATTAAATATTAATATCAATGTTATTTTATTTTTAAAATCATAATAGGTGATACGGAAACTAGTGATGATACTGATTTTAGCTTGAAACGATTATCTGATGATATGGTTAATATTATCACTAAATTATATCCTGAGGATTATTATGATTTTATATTAGTTGGCCATAGGTATTATAAGAACACAAAATATAAATAAATATATAGAAGTTAGAGATGATGAACATCAATTTAATAATAATATTATTAATATATATTTTTAATTAGTATGGGTGGATCTGTTGTAGTAGATGTTGCATATAATAGACAATTACCAAATGTGATGGGCGTAGTTGTCATGGATGTAGTAGAAGGTTCAGCATTAGAAGCTATACAGTCAATGGATAAATTTTTAAGTACTCGTCCTACATCATTTCAATCGATGGAACAAGCTATTCAATGGAGTTATAAATCTAAAATGGTTCGAAGATTAGACGCAGCTAAAGTATCTATCCCTCCACTTGTTAAATTTGATGAAGATAATTTACAGAAATATATTTGGCGTACAGATCTGCAACTAACTAAACCTTATTGGACTGGTAACCGCTTATATATCCATTTTTATTTTTTATTTTTAAATTAATTATAGACAATTTTTTACTTTTATTTTTATCGTTTCTTTAAATTTTATTTTTAGAATGGTTTACAAATTTATCAGAAAAGTTTTTAGGTTCCCCAGTTTCGAAATTATTATTATTGGCTGGTACTGATCGATTGGATAAAACTTTAACAATTGCTCAAATGCAAGGTAATTTATAAATATATATTTATTGATCAAAAGCGAAATAAAGCAAAAAAGAAAAATGAACTTGATTTTTATTTTTATTTTTATATTAGGTAAATTTCAAATGAATGTACTTATGAATAGTGGGCATTTTATACATGAAGATGCACCCGAAACTACAGCTTCCTATTTGGTTGATTTTTGGTCTAGGTATTCTAAACTAGTATTACCAAATAAAATTGGGCATAGCTTATAAACTTTTTTTTTGCTTTTTTTGCTTTTTTTTTACGTTTAATATTAAAAAAAAAAAAAGAAGGAAAAAAAAAGGAATAAAAGAAAAAAGAAGAAACGCTAATAGCATTCCTTATATGATAAAGATACATTTGAATCGATATTATTTATAAAATTGAATAAAAAGAAAAAAAAAATCAATACTATTATATTATTTTATGGAAGATGGTATTAATTTTACTAATAATATTATATACAAGTTGTAATAGCAGTGCTATTGATCATATTAATAATGGTACCAGCTAGATAATAATGCAGTAGATAATCGGATGAATGAACTTCAAATGAACAATGATTACTGGATTAACGAATTTTTAAAAAAAATTATTTTTATAGATTCTTATTAAAATGAGAATCATGATAATGTGAATGATTGACAAAAATTTAAAGATTAATACACACATCACTCATAGATATATAAATTAAGATGGATTATTAACAAAAAATTTTTCTTTTATTTTCTTATTCTAATGTCTATCATATATATATGAATACTTAACAAAATAATGATTATATTGATGTAAATGATTTATAAAAAATCATTATAAAAATGAGGTCAAAATGCAAAAAGTAAAATAAAAAAAAAGTAAAATTGAAAAATGGTAGTAGTCAAATTAAAAAAAATCAATAGAATTGATGATTGGATTAGCGATATTTATGCATACTTTTTTAAAATAGTAAATTTTTCATAACCAAATATGGATATTTTGCGATTTTTAGTTTATATAATCAGATAAACTATTGAAAAGAAATATTTTTCTATATCTTTAATCTAATCATCTACTGTATAAAAAAAAAGAAACTTAAAATACATTCTTACTATTATTATAATTGCTAATAAAGTATTTCATTCATTATTTTTTAAATAGAAAAATAATAAAAATAAAACTATCATCAGTAAAAAAAAATAAAGCAATTATTAATAATTTTTGTATAATACGTGATGAATTTAGTAATTATTTTTTTATGATTGTTTCGGATATACGGATATCTTTATTAAATAATTATATTAATAATTAAAAAAATCACCTTTTTTTAAAAAAAACATTACAATATTTAAAATCAATCATTTTACAAGTACATTAATAAAATAGTATAGATATAACTTATTATAAAGCATTGTTTTGTTCCAACATAGTGCTAGCTTGTTGAGCAACGGAATGGAATAATAAATAGTTCCAGTCATCTACTACAGAGGGTATACAAAAATGCAAGCAATCTAACCATAACAAAATTATAATTATTATTAATATATGATCCCATTCCTTATTTTTTTCTTATTTTATTTTCTTTATCATCATTACCAGTATCAGGACTAGAATGAGAATCACCTCTAAGATTTGATAAAGATGATACATTGAAGAAATGGAATCGGTTATCTTTTTCTTCATCAATCCAATTCTATAAATACATTTTTTTTAAAAAAAGAAAAGTATGAATATGATACACTTATAATAATTCCTGAATAATATAAGTTTTTTATCAACTTTTTTTTTTTTACCTTCCAAACAAAATCGAATTTTTCTAATAAATCCCATTGATATTCACCTTCTTTTTTAGATGGAGCATGGGGAACAGTAGAAGGAACTTTATATTGAGAACATTTTGCGTGACCATAAGGGGTACTTCTTACCCAAATACGCTGATGAGGTTTTACATGTTCCTTTAAATAATTAAAAACGACTTTCATAGCATCAGTATAAGCAGTAATTAATTCTTCATCTGATTTATTAGGACCCCATTTTTCATCTTGGTGCCAATGAGGACCAGTATTAATCATTATATAAGTAAAACGATCTAAAGCGTGTACCCAAGGAAAATTACTACCTTTACCAATCAAATATCCTTCTTCATCAAATGGTTCCATTATTTTAAAATCATCCAATCTTACTAAATAATCACTTCTTAAATAAGCTAAAGATACTGCTTGTTCTTCATTTTGTCGACTTGTATGTACAAATTGTCCAGCCCAAAGATTTGTATCTCCTCCTGTTAAATTACTATCCAATTTTACACCTGTTAAATCTTGTCCTAATAAGCATCCTAAACTTTCAAATTGTAACTGTGTAATAGAATCTCCTACCATTAACATTGGATTGGTTGCCAAGTGTTCTGTGAACTTTCTTACATCTACTTTAATTAATGAACAGGCTTCTGGTTCCCAACTATAATCCACACTATATTTTTTTAAAGAAAAAGAAGAGTAATAATAAATATATTAGTATTCTATAACAAAAGTAATAATTATAAAAAATAAATAAATAAGGGGAGAGAGAAGGGAGGGGATATCTACTTTTTTTTAATAGTATTATTATTAACGATTTTTATACTTTACATTGCACGACTTCTATTGAATTCACCAGGAATATCACGTCGATAACATTTATGAGGGAAACTCCAAGGACAATGATAGTTAACAGCCTTCTCTAAACCTTTTCTTGTATCTTCTTCAAGGAAAATAGGTTTATGTTTCCAACTACCTACGTTAAAGGAATCTGTTGAACACTGTAAAGAATGACTTGGTACTTGTGAAGTAAATTCTAAAGAAGTAGCAGGATCCGGTTTATGTACAGAAGGTTTTGGTAATACTAAGTTGCTATCTTTCCATGACCAAACAAATATTAATAATAATATTATAACACAAACTGTGGTAGAATAAACGATGGTAGACTTTAACTGTGGAACAGCCATTATTTAAAGTATTAGTATGTTTTCAATTAGTAAAAAATATAAATAAGTAAATGAATAAATAAATAAAATACTAATATATATATATATATATATAACTTTTTAAGAAAAAAAGAAAGGAAGGAGTGTATAAATCTAATTTGTATAAAAAAACAATGATTTAGAAAAAGAAAAAAGAGAAAGGAAAAGGTATTTCTTCTATTTTATCAATTTAAAACAAAAATAGAACGAAAATAGATCAAAAATTTCAAATCCCGAATAAGATCGACGCCTATTATTTATCCTCCTTTTTTGATACTGATGAACTTAAATATAGTAACAATAATATATATGTCATATATTTGTAATATATATTTATTAAGTGAATTTTCTATTTATTGTTTAATCTTTGCTACCTTTTTTCTTTTATTGACTCTTTACTCTGTTTTTATTTATTCTTTAAACACTTTTTATATATATTTAAGTCACATTTATTTATTAATTATGTTTTAGTTATTTTAACTAAATATAGAATATAAATTGTTGATTAGTACCTAATAAAAGTGATACAAAATTTATATTGCGGATCTTATTTGTAGCCAGTCATTTTAATTTATTATCTTAAACAAAAACCAGACTAAAACATATATATGATAATTAAAAATTAAAAATTTAATGTATAAAATAATATGATCATTACTTTTTTTTTATTAAAATTACTATTAAAGATTCTCATTTGTTATGGTTATTTTTTATTACTATTATTATTTCTTTTTTGTTAAACCTTATTAATTCCAAATATTTCGAGTACTACTATCATATCAATATCAATGATATTGTTTTCATGATGATTAAAATTTTCATCAAGTACTATTTGTCCAACATAACCGATAGATGATGCTGATGAGTCTTTAGATTCAGTTACTTCTGATACAGGTATTAACACTCTATCTTCAGGATCAATATAATCATGGCTAACAATAGCTTCATGTCGATTTAAACAATAAATCGAATATCGAATCTTTGATTGTTGTTGCTGTTGTTGTTTTGATGGTTTACTCTTTTTATTATTCTTAATAGGTGATTTTGTTGCTGATTCTTTATCATCATCACTATCGATTATTACTTCATTTTCTTCTTTATCTTTTTCATCACCATCATTGCAATTATCATCTTTATCATCATCGGTACCATCATCATCATCATCTACTTCATTATCTACTTCTTGTATTTTATTAATATTGCTATTACTTTGTTGAGTTTGATTTGAACTAATTTCTAAAGATGAATTATCTTGACCAATATAACCATCTCTTTGTAATTCAAAACGACATGAAATAACTTGTACATCATTATTGTCATCATTCTTTATTAACTCTTCATCTTCTTCATCATCATCTTCAGATTCATTTTTAACAGGATAAGAGTCTTCTTGAGGAATTAATAATGATTTTGGTAAAACTTGAACTTCTACACGTACACGATACCAATGTCCAAGTATATATTCTGATTCTGAATAAATGGTTTTATTAAAAATTTTTTGAAATTGAGTAGCAGTAGTAGTAGTTGTTAATTGATCTTTTTTATTATCATCGTCATCTTTTTTCATTTTTTGTTGATATTGTTGCTGTTTTTTATCGTTTGTAATATTCATACATTGCCAACCATCATCATCCTGTAAAGGTGATGTTAATTGAACGGAAGTACAAAATCGATATTTTGGTACACCTAATAAAATTCTTCTTCTACGTTCATGATGGCTGGAATCATCTACATCAAAATACTCATCTAAAGCAGCTTGTCTTTCCATACCAATCTGTTGACTATTTTCTTGAGAATGATCATGATTTATAGCTGTATCCATTTTTCCATAACGAGGTATAACTGTAGCAGATGCTTTTTCTGTTGTAGTAGTATTAATTGTTGTTGTTTTATTTGATGTTATGTTAGAAGTAATAAAAGAGGATGATAATGATGACGTATCTGTAAGTTGTGACGACGTTGATGTTGATGTTAATACTCTTTGATTTTGACTTTGTTGAAAATTAAATGGAAATAATAACCTTTCTAAAGCTTCACGTTGCCATAGTGCTCTAAAAACAATACTTTCATCAACAATGCCATCTTGTCGTACAATTGATAATTGATCAAAAGTCATATTACTATAAATCACTGTTGTTCTTAATAAATAAGAAATAATAGTTGCTTTATCAATAACTCCACCAGATGATGCATCTGCTACTAATTTTTCAAATGGTATACGTGCTGAAAAACTAATTCTTGACATTTTACGTGGGTGTAAATTAGCGGATGAAGTGATTGTATCATCTTTATCTTTATTTCTATCATCATCATTATCATTACTACTTTTATTATTATTACTGTCATTATTATCTATTTGATCAGCAAGTTCTTCTGAAGGAATTCTTTTTCTTTTTTTACTTGATTGCCGTACAACAGAAGGTGATAATAAACCATGTTTATTATTATTATTATTATTATTATTTTGTTTATTGTTATTGTTTTTATTTTGGATCATTGATAATGATTTTAAAGGTTTGCGAAGAAATCCAGATAATCTTTTACTATCTTGATCAACAGGTCCAGCAGTTGTCCAAGTGATTTTTCCTACTGAATGCATAAAAGCTATTAAAACTTCACGTAATAAACAGTATCTTTCATATTCGCAGCCAACATAGAGTAAATCTGCATTAAGAATATCTGACATATAATCTACAGGTAAACGTGAAATAATTTGTGGATTATCAGGTCCATATCTTAATAATAATAATAAAGCTGCATCACGCAATTGATGATAGGATGGATGATGTCTAGGAAGTTGACAAATGATTTCTAAATCACGATTAATCGTATTAATAGATAATAATTTGGTGGTATATCTTTCTAAACAATTTTGAACAAGTGGCTCCAATTCAAATAATATGGCTATTGAAAGGACTCGTAAAGTATCTTCATCTTTAAGTGTCTTTACAAAAGTATTTCGATCTTCCATATAAAGCCATTTCAATACAAATCTTATATGAGACGATAAAATATGTTGTGATTGATCATTATCAAATCGATTTACACTAGTTTTATTTTTATTACTGTTATTATTACTTGTTGTTGCTGTTGAAGAAGAAGCATCTTTTGAAGAAGAGATAGTTATTGGTTTTTGCCACCGTCGTCTAATAATATGATCAAAAGGTGCCTTAATAAATCCGCATCGTGCCATAGCTTCTACAAGATCAATGGTAAGGTATAGTTTTTTTGATTGATCTATGAAAGAACTTCTTTCTGATGAAGTATCTGTTGTTGTTGTTGTTGTTTTATTTTGTTTTGAATTATTTACTTTAGTTAGTCGTTCTGTATTGTTGAGTAGTTTATTAAAAAAAGGTGATTGAGCAATGATAGCTTTATGTACATCAAAGCGCATAGTAAAAGGGAAATCATAATGATAAAAAGCAAGTGATAAATCAGAAAATGCTGATTTTTCAAACATTTCTTTTAGTACATATTGACTTAACTTCATTTTATATATGTGTATATATTTTAGTTTTAAAGGCTGATAAGTAAAAAAAGAAAAAAGAATAAAAGTGAAGACAAAAAAAAAGAGGTAAACTTTAAAAAATAAAGCAAAATTTAAATTCCGCCTTTTCTTTAAAGACTTGCGATGACTTTTTCATATTCCCTTCTCTTCTTCCCTTTACATTATTTTTCTTTTTTTTACTGTCTTAAAAACGTTAAAAATAACATGACAGATATCATTAATATAACTGAAGATAAAGGTGTCACTAAAAAAATATTAAAAATAGGTACCGGACCTAAACCTATTAAAGAAGAACGCGTTCGTTGTAAGTATTTTATCAGCCAGTAAGTAGATACAATGGTAATAATAAATAAGTTTTTAAAGCTTTTCTTTTCTTTTTTTATTATTTGGATATTAAACCTATTGTTATTATTATCGTTTTTCTTATTTTTATAATAATAAATAGTACATTATGAAGCCTATATAGAATCTGATGGTACAAAGTTTGATAGCTCTTATGACCGAAATACTTATTTTGAATTTATTCTAGGTGAAGGTATGTTTTTTTATTATAATTTTTTATGCTAAACTAAAACAAATAAAGAAAAATAATATACTATATTCTTGCTAAATATATAGGAAAAGTGATAGATGGATGGGAAAGGGCTATAAAAACCATGAAAGTAGGTGAATCTGCAGAAATAACTTGTTCTAGTGAATATGGTAATAATAAAAACTATATGATCATTAAAAGCATTATTAAATTAGTATTTAATAATAATATTAAATAATCATATTGTAATAGCATATGGTAAAAAAGGGTACTCATCAATAATTCCACCTGATACAACTTTAAAATTTAAAATCACTTTATTATCAAAAGAAGAAGTAAGTACAAAATGTAAATGGCTATTTATATGCTTTATAGTTAAATATAATTTTAATATATACATATTTATTAAAAAAAATACTCTATTTTATAAATAGACCATAGATTCAGTATCATATAATATAAAAAAAGCTACTGATTTAAAAGCAAATGGTAATGATAAATTTAAAGAAGGCTATTTTGAAAAAGCATTAAAGATTTATGAACAGGTAAATGAAATGATGTTTTAAAGTTCTTAATTCTTCCTTTTATTTTTACAAGATTGTATATTTATTTATTTAATTTAAAATATATGCTTAGGGTTCAGAAAGGGTAATTAATATTAATAGTAATGATATAAAGGAAATGGAACAGTTGAATCAAATATCAATTACTCTTCTTTTGAATATGGGAATGTGCCATTTAAAATTAAAACATCCAAGCAAAGCCATTGAATGTTGTGAAAAGGTATATTAACAAAAAAAAAATATTGATATGTATTAACTGTTAAAAAAAATTAGTAGAATTAACATTAATTCTTATAGGTTATCAATTTAGATAAAAGTAACATCAAAGCATATTATCGTTTAGGACAAGCTTATTCTGAAATAAGTGATTATGAAGAAGCAATCCGTCATGTAAAGCTAGGATTAGAGGTAGAAAAAAAATGTATTTATCCATTTTATATAATAATTATTTACTTATCTTGATATTATTATTATTACTATTATTATTATTATTATTATTATTATTATATAGCTTCATCCAAACGAAAGTTCATTATTATCTCTTTATAAGCAATTGGAACAAAAACAAGCTATATGGAAAAAGAAAAATCAAGAAAAGTTTAAAAATATCTTCAGCTCATAATTTTTTTATGTAAAAGAAGTCAAATAGATGCAATAGTATATACTAATCTTATTATAATTGTAAATAAACGTATTTATAAATAGATTGCATAATCTATACGTTTCTGTGCTTTTAATATATATATTTATAGTTGAAAATAAAAACAAGAATAAAAAATTATGTATATGTATATATTTAAAATTTTTCTTTTTAGGATGAAGCTGTTGGAACATTTCCACCACGGAATAAGTAAAGCATTTCTTGCAAACCAAGACGACCTAATTTTGGTGCTGTACCTTCACCTAAGGCACTGTCAGCAAGTTCTTGTTTTTTACGTTGCAATTCTAAGATACGATCTTCTACGGTATCATTAATAAAAATTCGATGTACTTCAACATCTTTAGTTTGTCCAATTCGATGAACACGGTCGATTGCCTGATTTTCAAGGGCAGGATTCCACCATACATCCATTAAAATGACTCGATTTGCCATAGTTAAATTCAAACCTAAAGAACCACATTTTGTAGAAACAATAAGTACCTTCATTTCAGGGTCACTATAAAAATTATCAATAACTTTGGTACGATGGGCAAGAGGCATAGATCCATCATATCTACCAAATTTGATATTATTCATTGTTAAAGGTTTTTCAATGATATCCAACATAGAAGTGAATTGGGAAAAAATAATAGTCTTATCTTGACCTCCAGTTTCTTCTTCTGTTCTTTTTAAAATCTCTATCATAGTATTTATCTTCTTACTGCTTATAAACTCTTGTAAATTTGCAATTTCTTCGGAAGTAGGCTCAGATTTCACCTCTTCCTCTGATTTATATAGTTCGGGTACATGCACTTTGAAAAATATTTCAACTGATAAAAGCTCCTTAGGATTCATTTCACCACGACATTGGGGACAAGTTTTTGGTGCTCCATAATTATTGTTTGCATTCAAATAGTCTATAAAAATTTATTAAGAAAAAAAATAGTAAGAATCTGGTTTATTTATTTGTATTTTTAACTTGTATATTTTTTGCCACTTACTAGACATGCACTCTTTGCACATAATATGACCACAGTGAGCAATGATTTGAGGATTATCACAAGCATCCATACATATTGGGCACTATTAATAGTAAAAATTATTAATATATTTAAAATTATTGATCACAAATATATAGCTCATTTATATATATATATAACATTTACTTCAGATGTTTCCAATTCACCCTTATTTTCTAAAAGGCGCTCCACCACTTTATTATCCAAATTCTTTGCACATTTTTCTTGTTGTTCTGTATCATCAATTTTTTCAGGTTTTTCAATTGTAGTTAAACTAGGATGTAGGCAGGCTTGTCGTAAACGTAATAGGAGTACCAAAACCTATTTTTTTTATGTATAAAAAAGTTCATTATTTTTTTTTATTTTAATAAAAGAAAACATTATATATATACTTACATTTGAATAATGTTTCATAACTGTTCCACTTCGAACGTATTCATCAAATTGTTTCATCACACCTCTATTAACATTATTATAAAATTCTCTTTCTTCTGGTGAAAAATCGACATGAGTAAAGTGAACATTTCTTTCTGGTAAATTAAGAATAGGTCTTCCATCAATTTCTGCTTTTTTGGTACGCCGAAGTGAGATTGCTTTAAGAATAACTTGAATTTTTTTACAAACCTATTATATTCATAAGTATACACAAATATTATATCATTATTAAGTGTTTTTTAATAATAATAATAATAATAAGTATATATGTGTACTTTTTTTTGTTACTTACATTTAGATCACCACTTTTAATCTTTTTTGAGATTTCTTCTCTAAATACGTCCCAGTCACAGTATGGTTTAATTCTTAAGAACCTGATTAATGAATATAACTCATCGATATTATTTTGGATGGGAGTTGCTGTTAGGCACCATCGATAATCAGAAAGAATACTACAACTATATTATATATTAATAATAATAACAACAACAATAATAAAATCAGTCAACACTTTGTATTTATATAGAAATGCATATAAGCAAATTAAATATTACCATCCTTTTGCTCCTTGAGTATGTTTATTCTTAATGGTATGTGCTTCATCTAAAATAACACGGTGAAACTTTGCATTTTTTAGTGGACCTTTAAGTACTTCATTCTCGTTAAATTCTATTGAAATGATACTATAGGAAGTAATGATGACTATATATATATACATAGTCGTAATGTTAACAAATTAGTAATTAATAAATAAATGTAAATTCATTTTTTCATTATATATATTTAAAAAAATACACATACCATCATAATTTGCTAAATCATATACACTTCTTGCACGATTTGAACCATGATAAACAAGAACTGAAAGATTTTGTGTTTTAAATTTGATTTCTTGGGCCCATTGCTCTATTAGTGATACTGGGCATACTACTAAAGTGGCTTTTATTTTTAATGGTTTTTCTGGCTGTTTATTTTTTCCTCTAATGGAAACACTCATAAAATCTGGCACTTCATCCACTTCTTGACATTGTCGATCAACCATAATTGCTAAAGCTTGTACAGTCTACAAAAAATTAAATAAATAAAAAAACATTATATATTAAAGATGAATTTAAATATATTATTAAGTATTAGAATTGTTTTCGTTATTTTTTTAAAAAAGATCATGCAACTCACTTTTCCTAAACCCATATCATCAGCTAACATACCGCCTTTATTAATAGATTCTTCTTGTTTCTTCATCCATTGGAAACCAATTTTTTGATGTTCTAATAAATTAACGGCTAAGCCTTCAGGGGTACCAATTCTACTTTCGGGAGGGGGGACTTCATCATTAATACATTCTAATAATTTTCTAAGTTCTTCAGCGGCTTGACTGGTTGATAAATATTGTGATGAACGATTTATTGATGATGATGATGATCCATCAAAAGGAAGAGGTATTTTATTATTATATTGGAATGGTTTACTACCACTAGCAACATTATTATGAGGAAAAATAGCAGGTGGATTAAAAGTAACACCATATCTTCTCTCTGCTTCAGCTCTTTGTCTTAATAAGTTTAATTGATGGATGATCATATTTCTATCTTGACCACCAAAGATTATATCGTCATCGGGATCTTCTTCATCGTCTTCTAAATTATGGAAATCATTCATAAATAAATCATCAGCACCAAATCCATATTGATCATCAATTGTTAAATCTATTACTTGATCATCATCACTATCAATAACGTATACATTTGGTTTATTTGATGACGATGACGGTGATGATGATGCTGTTGCCGCAGCTGATGATGAACATTCACCCTTTTCGTTCATTACAGTATTGATATAATTGACATATTCATCATAATTATTATTATTATTACTGACATTTGATAATTCTGCTTTTGATCGTTTATTACTATTATCTAACACATCCATTGGTCTTTTTCCTTTTATAAAAGCAGTTAATGTAGTTTGTATCTGTTCATTATTTGCTGATGAAAGGTTTTGAGGATGTGTATTCATAATAATATTATTACTAATATTATTACTATTATTATTAATATTATTACTAATATTGTTACTAGTACTATTGTTATTATAAACTTCATTATTAAAATTAATTAATGTGTTAAATGTGTTATTACTGTTACTATTTCCTATTGATAATCTTGCTTCTCTATCTAGTTGTTCTTGTATTTTTTTAGCATATTCAAGTTGCTGTGCCTCCATTTCTAAACGTTTTTCAATTTCTTTCTGCGCACGTATTTCATTAATATCTATCCCCATTGCAACTAAAGCATCTTCTGAAATGTCGTCAGTCACAAGATCATCTAAAGGATTAGGTATATATTGCTGAGTATTATCATTTTCTGAACTAACATCACTATTATTATTGTTATTATTACTATTATTATTATTATTTGTTAAATCTAAACTATTATCATCGTCGTCAGTGTTATAACTATCAAATATATGTATATTATCTCTAAATTGACTACTGATATTATCTGTATATGGGGAATCTTGGGCTGTATTAGTAAGATCAATTGATTCAGTTGTTGATTGAAAATCTATATCATTATTATACTCCATATTATTATTATTATTTATTTATTTATATATTTATTTAAAAAAGTGGAGAGAAAAAGAAAAATATAAATGAATAGTAAAGAGAAAGAAAAAAATGAATGCTAAAAAAAAAAAAAAGGATTTTAATTGGCTGAACTTTTTTACTAGTTTTTTTATTTGGTAAATATATATAAACAATACTGTTTTGATATACATACTTATATTTATATAAATATTATCTATAAATATATAATAAATAAATATTTTTTACAAAGATTGATTATTAAGATGATTATTAAACATTTGAAGGGAAGCTTCAGGTTGGTAAAATGGAACCTACATAAAATGGAGTAAATATATTACGCATAAATAAATAAAAATGGAATGATTGTCCTTATATGTATATATATATAAGAATTAAATAAACTAACCTCATGTCCAGCTTCATACACACGAACAAAAGTTAAACCACCACCAGATTTTATTTGACCAACTTCTTTATCGTTGATAATCCATGGTTGCATTGATTGTTGACGATATTCCATATTTCCACCAAATTCTAATTTTTCTGCCCAAGCATAATTACCATACTAAAAATAAAAACAATGGTAATAATGTGTGTATATAAATTAGTTTTATTCTTATTTTTTTTTATTTATACTTCTGTTTATTTAACTACCCATGAACAAATATAATCGGCATCGCCTGAATATAATAAAACTCGTATATTCTCATTTAATAAATTGGCTACATATGGTGCTGTTGTTCTTACACTATGATTAATCAAATAATAGTAATAATAATTATAAAAAAAAACTAAGATCTGTTTAATTATTTTCTTTTTAAAAAAAGTGGAATAAAAATAATTTATTACCTATCTCCTGTTCGAGAAAATTGTTTAAACTAGAGTAAAATAAAATGATTTAATATAATGATTATTTTTTTTATTGGTCATTGTATTTAAATTATTTGTTCTTTGTTAAAAATAGATCTTACCACATTATCATTACATGCTTCAAAATTCTTTGTATTACCAATTTCTGATTTTACTGTTTCGCTGTTTAAAAATTTAACATAAGCTTCAGGCATATCTTCATGAGTACGAACGTCATAAAAACTTCGATTAGCTTCTCTATATAAGGAAGTGATATGACGATTACAGAAATTATCAGCAACAATACAATCAAGATCATTGTTAGTTTCATAACATTTCTTAACTATAAATAAATATAAACAAATATTAACATCATTGATTAAATATGTATTTTTCTTATATTTTTTTTCCCCAATTGCTTTACCTTTCTCAGCACATGAAGGATAACTATCTTTCATTTTTTGACAAGTATCATCAGATAATATGCTTCCATCTAATATTGTATAAATAATAAATAAATAGGAATAATCATTATTAATAACCAATAGTCATGATGATGATAATTAATATTAATAAAATCAAGAAAAGCATTTATTACTGGCTCTTCATAGCTAGGAGTCCAGTAACAAAAAATGATAACTTACATGAAGAATTACAAGCCATTGTAGGATAATGTTCCCTATTTACATATAATAAACATATATATATATTTATGAGTTTCCTTACACATTTAATATAAGTATATAAAAACATCCATCATCATAATAATAATGACAATAAAAATAACCTACAACTGTATTAATGGATCAGTCCAACCATTTCCAATACCAATAGAAGCCAAATTAATGACACTATTATTTGATAAACCTTGTTGAACACGTTTATTTTCATTGATAATATAGTCTGCATAAACGGGGATATAATGACCAGCATAGGATTCACCATAAATATGAAAAGGTTGTTGTTTATATTTTGGAAACTCTTTATAAAAAGCTTGAATAAAATCATAAGCGGGTTTTGCTCCTAAGAAAGTACTATTGACATTATCTTTTCCCTTAGAAAAACCAACACCGCTTGGCTATTTTTTTAAAAAGAGGAATACTAAAAGTTAATAATAGTAACAATAAAATAAATATAGGTTCTTTTTTTTTATTATTATTTACTTGATCAACAAATAATAAGTTTGAATATTTATTCCAACTATAAGGATTTATTTCAGGCTTTTGATCATCTTTGGTTACTTTGCAAGGACCTAATTCTTGCCAAAGTCCACTAAAAAATTTTAATTGACAAAAAAAGAAAAAAGAGAGTAAGAAGAGGTATATAAAAATTACTATACCTAAACAAAATTCTACTCCGTAAAAAATAACTGAGTTTAAAATTTACTTACATCATGCCTAATAAAGTATATAAATAAAAGAAAACATAATTCTGTTAATGAAAAAAAAAAATTTCTGTAATTTTTAAACACTGATTTTTTTTACGACTATGATGATTTACTTGAACATCCGGGACCACCATTTAACCATAGAGTTAAAGGAGCGTTTTCTGGATCATTTTCACTTTCAAAAAACCAATAAAAATACTCTACATTATTAGGTAATGGTAAATAACCTGATTTCTAAAAAAAAAAAGTGATCACGTTCATTTTATTATATAAATTTAGTGCTCTTAGGTTAAAGGTGTGTATATTTTTAGCATTTTTTTTTTTACTTGAAAAACATTTGCTTCACATATTCTTGGTTGATTTGTGCTGTTTGAATTTTCTAAAGGAGCTAAATAAACCAATTGTACACTGCTTAATAAAATCAATAAAATACTATTTAACATAATAATAAATATATATAATTTAAAATAAAATAAAAAAAGATATATATATAAAAGAGAAAAGAATGGTTTTTAATTTTAAATGAATATATATATTTATAAATAATTTGTTTGTCAACAAAAGGGAAAATACAATAAAATTGTTCTAGTCTCAGATCCTTTATGATATACTTCTTCATCCATATTTAAGAATATCAATGCAATTACAAATAGATCATTGATTTTTATTTATTTATTCGATTTTTGATTACTATTTTATATATATATATATACTGAAACTATTTTAGAAAAGGAAATACAATACTATAAATTTTTTTTGACATGTCTGAGAAAAGAAAAATAAGCCAATAAAAATTTTTTAATGCAATAGATCGGAGATACAGTTTTTACGGGTGATTATAGTAAATCGTGTGGTAAAAAAAAGAAAACCGTTTTTCTTTTTTTGTTTCTATTTTCTTTCTTTCTTTCTTTCTTTCTTTCTTTTTCCTTTCTTTTTCCTTTCTTTATTTCTCTATTCCTTTCATATTTATTAATCCTTTTATATATATAATTTTTTTTTGTTAATTTGATCAACTGAAAAAAAAATGCCTAATAGTTCAACACGTTCTCCTGAACAGAGTATTCATTCACCTAAAATTGGAAGATCAAGACAAACATCCGTTATTATAGAAGAAGGACCTCATAATAATGATTCATCTGCACCAGTAAGACCTCGTCCTCGACCTAAATTATCAAGTAGAGCTACTTCTTTTGCTCATTCGGCAAAAAGAGCATCCATGGGAGCAAGATCTTATTCATCCATGTCTCTATATGCTCATTTTGCTGGTGAACATTTAGCTGACGAAGATGCTGCTGAAGCATATCAAAAAAAACGTGTTATTGCTGAAGAAAAAGAAGATTCTGGTATTGATACTGAACAAATAAAAGTCGTTCCTACTGCTTCTGTTGGTAAAGCAATGTTCATGTTTTTAAAAGCTTTTATTGGATCTGGGGTTTTATTTTTACCAAAAGCGTAAGTTTAAATTAAAATCCTTTTATTTATTTATTTATTTATTTGCTTGTTTTTTATGATTATCATCCCATTTCTAAAAAAATAATGATAATCGACTAATGATATTTATTTAAAAATAGTTTTGCTAATGGTGGAATAGCTTTATCCATTGTTTTAATGGTAATTGTTGCTGTCATTTGTTTAATATCATTTTTGCAATTAATCAAAACACAATTAATTGTTGGTGGTTCTTATGGTGATATAGGTGGTACTTTGGTAAAAAAAAAAAAAAAATCATAATAATTATAATTATGATAATAATATTTATTTATTTATCTCTTTTTTTATATATTATTATTAATATAATAATAATAATAAATTTAGTTTGGACAAGCTTTAAGATTTATTGTATTATTTTTTATCGTCATTTCACAAATTGGATTTGTTTGTTCTTATTTTATTTTTGTTTCAGGGAACTTTTACAGTGTAGCAAATGTACTTTCAGAATGTCATAATTTTATTGCACAAAAAAATTATATATGGTTTCCATTAATCATTTTAATTCCTTTAGCTTTAATTCGTCATATGGCTCGATTATCATTTTGTGCTATTGCTGCTGATATTTTAATTTTATTTGGTTTAATTGTTATTATTTATTTTACTTCTGATCAATTATATAATCATGGCGTTGGTCCAAATATTATTGCTGTGAACTCTGTTGATTTTGGTCTGACAATTGGTACAGCTACTTTTTCTTTTGAAGGCATTGGTTTATGTAAGTTTTTTTTTTTTTCCTTTTTTCCTTTTAGATGGAATAAATAAATAAATAAATTATATCAAATAATATTTTTTTGTTTATTTATTTACTAATATATTTTTTTTTATAATTATCTAAAAAACACAGTGATTCCTATTGTGGAAGCTATGGCTGAACCTCAAAAATTCCCCATTGTAACTATGTTAGGTATGGTCATTGTATGTGTTATTTATATTTTGATTGGTACTTTATCTTATTTAGCTTATGGTGATAAAATCCAAGCTGCTGTTATTTATAATTTTCCGCCTGATAATCGTTTAACTATATCTGTAGAATTATTATATTCTCTTGCTGTTATGTTGACGTAAGTTAAATTTTATATATAGATAAAAAAAATGTTACATATATTGATTATGCATGATTTTTTTTTTTTAATTTATCTAATTTAGTATGCCTTTTATGTTATTCCCTGCATTAAAAATTATTGAAAATGGTATTTTCCGTAAATTTCAATCTGGTAGTCAAAGTCTTACTGTAAAATTTTCAAAAAACATTTATCGTATTATTATATCTGTTGTTTGTGCTTGCATCGCTTATGGAATTGGTGGTGAAAATTTGGATAAATTTGTATCTTTTGGTAAAGAAAAATAAAATAATACTAAAAATGAACTATAAAAAAAAAAGAAAAAAAGGAAATTATAATGTATATATTTATTTTTGTATTTATTTTATATTTTATAGTTGGTTCTGTTGCTTGTGTAAGTTTTTAATTTATTGATTCAGTACCTTTTTTTGAACTGTATATATACATAAAAAGTTCAAAACGATACTAACGATTATTCCTATTAATAGGTCCCATTATGCTTCATTTTCCCTGGTTTATTCCATTTCAAAGTAGCTAAAAAATTATGGGAGAAAATACTTGATTCAGCATTAATTATCTGGGGTGTAGGTATTATGATTTATACATGTAAGTGGTCAATATATATATATAATTTTATATAATGTTATTATTTTATTTTTTACTTATCTATTTAATTTTATATAGTGTATGTTACCATAAATTCATGGGTACATCCTGAACCAGCTGAAGCATTAGAACCTTATTGTCCATTATAATATATATATATTAATTGTAGTTATATCGACTTTTTATTTATTTTTATTTTTATTTAACTTATTAATACATAATATCATTTCACTTAAATTATTATTTTTATCATTATTATTTTACATCAAAAAAAAAAAATGGTTGTTAAAATATTGTAATTCTTAATATATATAGTATTTATTTGATATATGTATATTTATATATCTTAATAGTAATAAATGATTGGAACGGGGATTTAATTATTAGAGGTATATTTTTTTATTTAAGACATATAAAAATTATAGCTATATTTAAAGTCTGCTGTCATTAATTTTCTTTAAACGGTCCTTGGCAATAAGCATCATATCAACCATACCGGTTTTCATTTCTTGCTCCTTATTATTAGAAGCAATTCTTTCACGAATAATGGGAATGATTTCAGATCGAGGACGACCAGCGACAAAGACTACAAATTTAAATCCATATTTTTCTTCATATTCCTATTTAAAGAAAAATATACATCTATTATTATTTCTGATATACATAAATATATATATATATATACATAAAAAAAACTCTTATCATAAAATAAAACTTCCTTTTTATAACCCTTTCTCTTTTTTTTTATATTTTTAATGAATGTATATACATTTATTTATTTATACCTTATTTAATTGAGCAAGGGTGGCATTGATTTCACGATCTTTTTCAGATTCACCACCTTGACGGTTTTGATAACCTTGTTCTTTAAGAGACATAGCAGATAAATTGGCTTTATTTTCACCAATACGAGGGTGAGCATTGATGATATCCAATTTATCTTGTTCACTTAATTCATTACCAAGACAGATAGATTCAGCATATTCAATAAGGTCAAGATAGGATTTGTATGGTCTAGCAGCTAATAAACGACTAGCAAGTGGTGGTGCAGTTTCAAATAAAGTGTTAACAGCTTCAATGAAGACTTCAGAACTTTCACGGTTAAGTTGTTCAATAGGAGGAATAGTAGCCATTATGATATTAATATATATATAATAAATAAATAAATAAATAAATAAATAAAAGAAAGAAGAAAAAAAAAAAAGAAAGAGAGAAAGAAAGAAAAAGAATTAAGTGATAATTATATTGTATAAAAGTACTATGGATTTAAAACCCCGTTCAAAAATACCAAAAAAAAAAAGCGATCATTATATATTAAATATATATATTTATAGTACCTTTGTTTATATTCTTGATCGACAAAGCCGTTGACTAGATAATATCATTATCATAATAGACCATCATTAAAAATATCATATATATATATATATATAATTTTTTTGTATTATCAATAGATCTGCGGTAGGTTCCTTTTTTTTTAACTTCTCTATATTATTATTACAATAAAGATATTACATATTGAGTAAAGTTAATCACAATGAAAATAAAAAAAAGTTTCTGTACTTTTATATATATATATATTCCTTTTTTTATTAGGTTAGTAAATTCACTTAAGAATACATTTATAAATAAAACCAAGAGTTGTTTTCCAAAACTAATATTGATAAACGATTTAAAAACCAAATATATGTTTTAAATATAGAATGCATAAATCAAATATAACAAAATGGGTATCATAAGTGAAAGTAGGAAAAATAGTAAAACAGTTAAGATTTATCTATAAATTTTAACCCCGCCTTTTTACTGATTTTGCTGAGTTTAATTTTACTATAAATCTTTTTTATAAAAATTAGCCAATCATAATTTTATTATTTATTTTTTTTACACATAAATTTTCATATACTTGCTATAACAATCTTTTGCAATATATTTGACGTTTAAATAATCTGATCATCGATATTGTTAATTTGATCTTTTATTATTTTATCTTTCAAATATTTTATTTTATTTAATTAATGCTATATTTATTAACTATCTTATTTTATGATTCTTTTTTTTTTAAAGTATTTTGGTAAATCTTTTTATGGTAATACAAGTTTTACTAATAACCTTTTTTGTAAAGCTGATCTATTGTATAAAAATGATTGTGGCCGAGATATGTTTTTCATTTTTATTTTACCTTTATAGAAATTCATGTTTTTTTATTTATTTATTTATTTAGGATAATAAACATTTAAAAATAAAAAGGAATTAATAAATCAATATTTTATATTAACTTGATAAAAAAAAAAAATGAAACCCAATAAACTTCAAGCTCAGATTTTTTATCAAGATTATATTGCAATTGCACTTATATTGATAAAGAGTGTTTATAAATGTATTCTATATAAAAAATTGATCTGTTTAAGAAGTTTATTTGTAAAATAATAATAATAATAGAGTATTAAGTAATATATAACTAAATAAATAAATAATAAATAAATAAATATAAGCAAAAAAGAAGAAAAGAATAATAGTAATAAATAAAATAAAAAAAAGACTATGAAAAGGAAATTTTGATTTAAATGGGTGGAAAAAGGATGTTTAAGGTAAGCGATAATGTGATATTTTTGATATTTGTTCATTCAAGGTAAAACTAGAAAAGGTATCCACACATACACAAATACAAAAATAAATAAATAAATAATATATATAATATATAAATTAAAATATAATTAACCTGTTAAGTAAATATTTTTCATTTTTTTTTTTCATTATTACTATTAATAATAATAATATTATTATTATTTAGAGTTGATTAAGATCTTCCAAAATTTTTTTACTAACTACCATACTTTTCATTTTAGTGGCCCGCCTCTGTAAAAGTTTTTCAGTACGATATTGTTCATAATAACGTTCCAAGGTTTCAGAAATAAGAATACGACGATGAGTAACTAAAAGCATTGTCTTTAATTTGTTAAAATCGCTATATTGATCACTTAAACAATCGATTGTTCCCCATCCGTAATCTCTTCCTAATTGGATGATCTTATCACCATCATTCATAGTAAGAGGAATACCAGTTTCTGGATCTTCTTCACAAGCAATAAAAGTAAAAGGAATAGCACGTAAATAATCAATAAATGCTTGTACTTCATCATCTTCTTCTTCATAATTAAATTGTTGTAAAAATTCATCTAAGGTTGGATTTGATTTGTTATTATCTTTTTTGTTGTCATCACTTTTATTATTATCCTCATTATTATTATTATTATCCTTGTTATTATTATCAGTTGATTTATTTTTTATATCATGATTGTCCAATTGATTTTCATCTTCATCTTCTTCTTCATCTTCAGGCATACCATAAATAGGGATTTTATGAGTACTATAAATGGTTTGAATAATTGTAGGTCTTAATCTATTTCTTTGAGCTAAAGTTAGAGTATCTGATTTTCCAATAACTGGGATTACATTAACCCTTTTAGATAATTTTGATAATACACGAACATCATATTCGCCTAAATCACGTTTACTTGGATCTACAAAATAAAGACATGCATGTACTTGGGTATCAACTGCTTTAGGGTTTCTCTTTACTTTACTTTCCTATTATTATTATCATGATAAAAAGTAGAATATTATTTTTTTTTAGATTAAAAAATCAATTGTTTTAATGCATCTACCTCCTTTTTTATTATTATTATAATTATACAGATAGTTTTTTTTTTATCTTTCTTTTTTTTTGCCACACTTTTTTTTTCATTTTAAAAATAGATGTAATGTACATATATAAAGCCAGGTCCATTTTTTTAATTACCTCAGCTAAAGTCAAATCAAATTGATGTTCAATATAACCCAATATATCATGTAATTGTTTATCAACAATATATTCGGTTTGAAAGCCAGGAGTATCAATTAAGGTAAGAACCATTTTTTCACCATCTACTTCAGCTTCCACTGATACTGTATAAGGTACCAAAGTACGTTCTAAAGGACCTGTTATTAATGCTTGACCATTACCAGCTGGTTGTATCATTGTTTCTCGTTTCTCTTTAGGCATCTTTAGTTTTAATGATTCTAACAAAGTTCTGACAAAAGATGTTTTACCAACACCTGAAAACCCAACCACCATAACATTAAAGTGTGATATAACTGGTTTTCTAGACCTTGGAGTCATTTTTATATATATATTTATATATACTTAATAGCTTATATGAATAAAAAAAAAAAAGAAATATTAACTTAAAGTAGATAAAGGAAAAGAAAGAAGAAGGAAAAAAAAAGAAAAAGAAAAGGAAGAAAAAGAAAGAAAGAAAGAAAGAAAGAAAGAAAAGGTATAAAAATAAAAACAAAAAATAGGATATATGAAAAAAAAGTTACACAAAGGTATATAATAGTGATTATTTGCTCCGTGTTTGGAGCTCGTGTAATGAATAATATATAACCTTTTGATTACAATAAATTTGGCTTTATATCAAATCTTAATTTCGATATTATTAAAATATATTATCGCTGTTTTATTTTTTAAATGATTAAAAATACAATATATATATATATATATATATATATAACATGAACTATTAAATAAATACAAAAAAAAAAAAACTATTTACATTATATACTTATTTAATAATAAGTTTTTAATATTCATTTTTATATAATTAATAATACTTTTGATTGTCTTGATTTTTTTTTAAATATAAAATAGTGATGATGATATTTTTTTTGTGATACACATCTTTAAACAAGTTTGACACTGTTTATAAGTTGTTCTAATATTTTGTACTACCATACCAAATTTTTTTTTTCTCTTTATTTTTCTAAATTATCATTGTTTAACACTACTACCTAAACGAATATATTCAATTAAGGATCGGGTAGGGCGACCTATCAAACAAACAAATAAATAAGTATATAAATAAATAAAGATGGTTATTATTATTATTATTATTATTTTATCATCATCATCATCATCATCATCATCATCATTTATTTATTTATTTATTTATTATTATTATTAATTTATTATTTATTTTACCGCTCATTCCTTTAATATGGTATCCTTGAGTAGCTTGACTGTCCATAACACCAGCAATATCAATATGAGCCCAATCTACTACTTCTTTTTGTTGATTTTCGTTATCAGATTCTAATCCAGCTACAAATTCTTTCAAAAAAGCAGCTGCTGAACAAGCACCTCCAGATCTTCCTTTACCAAGATTATTTAAATCAGCTACAGTAGATTGTTGCATTTCTTTAAGGTAACCTTTATGAAGAGGCATACGCCAAAATGGATCGGATGTTAACTCTCCTGCTACATTCAATTCATTCCACAATTTATCAGAATTGGTAAATACACCAGCATAAACTTCTCCTAAAGCTACATCCATAGCACCAGTTAATGTTGCCAAATCTATAATGCTTCTGGGTGAATAAGTTGAACTGAGATAATATAAAGCATCAGCCTAAATAATAATAATCATGTTAATTAGATGAATGATTCATACTTTTTTTAGAAAAAAAAATAACCAATATATATATATATAAATACCAAAATCAATCTTCCTTCTGCATCAGTATCAATCACTTCAATAGATTTTCCATTCATGGCCTTAATGACATCACCAGGCTTGGTTGCTCTTCCTGAAGGTAAATTTTCACATAAAGGTGTCACTGCTACTACATTAACTGGTAATCCTAATTTAATAATACCATACATAGCTCCTGCTACTGTTGCTGCTCCTCCCATGTCACCTTTCATTAATGCCATATTGTTAGAAGGCTTTAATGAGATACCTCCACTACATCATTATAAAATATATAATACTTATGTTAATTCACATTACATATATATTTATGTAATCCTATTGTATCAATTATATAACTTACGAATCAAAAGTAACACCTTTACCAACAAGACCGTAAGGTTTGTCATTAGGATCACCACCATTATAACGAATTTCCAAGAATCGTAATGGTTCAGAACTAAAAAATAATAATAAATAGATTAGAACATTTAAAAAAAAGGTTAACATCATTATTACCATAAAAGTGATCATGATTTTTAAAGGTGATATTAATATATGTATATATATATAAATCATTTACCTTCCTTTAGCAACAGCTAAAAATGAATTCATATTATTTTTAATAGCCCACTCTTCATCATGAACAATCACTTCAGTATTTTCAAGACCAGCTAAAAGGTAAGCAACTTCTTCAGAAAATATTTTTGGTGTCATTAAATTAGAAGGGGTAGTCATAAGCATACGAGCCAAGTTTTGTGAAGTACCATAAATTTGACCAGTTTCCCAATTTAAGCCTTGTTCTTGATCATTATTATTACCTAAAGTAGAAGAAAAAGGTGTCACTTGCATATCAACCTGTCTTGATTTTTCTGCTTTAAGTTTATCAAAAGAAAATTGGGCTAAAACAGCACCTTCAGAAGCACCATGACTACTAAGGGAAATGTCAACACCAAGTGTTTTGACTTTATGATCTTTAAGTGCTTGAATACCTATGGCAGTCTACATATAAGTTAAAATAAATATGTAAATAAAAATAAAATAAAAAATAATAATGATAATTATAATAATAATAATAATAATAAAACTTACAGAGTTTCTTGCTAATTCAAAACGTTTAGCGCGTTGAGAAATAGGACTATCATTATTAGCAGTAGGTTCAGGACCAAGAGAAACAACAACTACTTGTTGAACACTTCCAACATTATAAAATAAACGTACATCGCCAACCTTTTTAAAATTGGAAACTTTTAATTGTTCTGCAAGAAGTGATTGTGTAGAAGTTGAAATATCTTTGGCAGCAGGAAAAACTACGTTTTTACCGTCTGTGTAGGCACCTACTACGATAGCATCTAATTGTTGCGAGGTATTAAATAAACGAATAGAATATTTACTGATATGTCTTTGATAACGAGGCAAAGCACGTTTAAATAGTAAAGCTGACATTGATTGTATTTATAAAGGAAAACAAAAAAAATAAATAAGAGAGAGAGAAAAAAGACGAAAAAATAAAAACGTGTATTTTTATTCACAAAAAAAGCGGAGTTTTATTAAACTCTAAAAATTGATCATAATCAAAAAAATATATACAAAAGCTTGGGCTATAATAAATAATTGGGAATTTTTATATGTATATTATATAGCTTTTTATTTTTTTGGTTCTAAATAAAAAATAAAAGAATACCTGAATTTTATACACTTTTTTTTATTTCATTCATAGTTTTAATCATGTTAATTATAAATTGATTTGCAATTGTTTCTTTAATCCTTTATAGGCTTTTTTTTAACGATTCCTTATTTTCATAATAAGATGGGTTGAAAAGATAAACATGATCATAATAAAATAAAAATATTTTGTTAATCATTTATGTATATATTTTATAAAACTGTTTTATAGAATAATTGATTTAATAAAGCGTATGGTTTGCATTAAAAAAATAAAAAATTGAATGTGTAATAGTATTTGTTTATAGATAGCCATCGCTTTATACTGGATCGAAAGAGGGGAAATGTCCCTATTTTTTTCAGTATATTTTTTTTATCATATGAATTTTTTGAACATTAAAAAATATGTTGGTTCAAAAAAATCAAAAAATAGACTGACCAAAAATATAAAAAACAATGAATATAGCCCATTCCTTTATTATATATAGTATGTTTAAGCTATTAATAAAAAATTCTTTCCTTTCTATGTGGCTCTTTAATTTTTTAACTTTTATCCATTTTTATAAAATTAATAATCATATTTATGTAAAAAAAAAAATATATGATGAGCAAATAATAAAATATTTACATACAATAAAATAACATAATAATAATAAAAAAGTCACTATAAAGCTATTCGTTTTGACTTTTTTAATAAAAATAAAAACATATATAAATAAAAAATAACAATCAACATATATAATGATTAAATTATTGGAAGTACTTTATTTAAATAATGATTTATTAAGACTATATCATTCTACAACACATCTTGAATTTTAGTTTAATTTTTCTTGACTTCAATGAATAAAAACTCAGCTTTTTTTAGAATAAGAAAGCCATCAATGGAATGTTTCAATCATACAACGTTATAAATATTAAAGGTTTCATGCTGGAATCCTTCAATACTTGACTGTTATTAATGTTACCGCTATTAATATTATTATATTTATTTTATTAATATTTTTAGCATAAATATCTGCTGAGTTATTTACTGAGTATTCCATCTTTAAGGTGTCTGACATCAGTTTAACATTAATATCTTAGCTATAAGGATCAGTAGAATTATTTGTTGAATACTCTATCTTTAATTTAAGTGATTTTGGTTTTACATTAATAGCTTTTCCATGAGTACTAATTAGATTATTGACCGAATATTTCACATTTAATGTGACCGATATACGATCTATGTTATTGTTGTTTTCAATTTTTATCCTTTTAGAATCAGCTATCTGGTTTCTTGAAATACCAGGATCAGATAAAGTTTGTTTTATTCCAGTATTCAAATTATGGTCTCTTGATGTATGATATTTTCTTAAATTGCTATGCCTAAACCCATTGATATTACGAATATAATATTACTCTTCAGATATAAGAATATATTTTTGTGGAATCAGTTTGCACAGAAATTAACTAGACTTGGAATTTCGTACCTCTATTAAAGATATATATATATATATAAGTAAATAATTATTCAAGCCATAGATAAAAAAAATAGATATAATCTACTTATATTCATTTTGGTTTCCTAATATATAATATTTAAAAATACTACAACTTGATTCTTTTATTATTATATTTAAAAGAAATTGATAAATAGATGTAAATATTAAAAAAAAATGAAAATGAAATAGAAGAGTTTTTAAAATAAAACTATTAATGAACTTACTAATATAATCAACCACATATAAATATTGCTAGTGCATTTAATCGTTGAAGTTATATAGTTTAATTCTGAAAATTACATAAAACTAAATTTATAATCAGTTCTCTTCTGTGCTTCAGTAATTTATTGCCCTTCATTTATATATTTATTAAAAAAAATGTATAAATAGATGTAAATGTTAAAAACAAAAAGGAAAAAGAAAAAGGAAATAGAAGCATATTTTCAAAAGAAGCGATAAAAGAAAAAGAAAAAGAAGAAGAAGAAAAAAGGTGATAGAAGAAGAAAAAAGGTGATAGAAGAGAAAAATAAATAAATGAAAAAAAGAACTGTCACAATCATCATGACCTAATTTTTCAATCATTCATATTTTTTAATAATACTTTTTTATACATTTATATAATCCTCTAGTAAAAACTGATATATGGTATATAAATATAAATAGTTTATATATGTTAAAGTGATAAAGTACTTTTTACTTGTATTAAAAATTTAAAAATCATGGTGTGACAATATATGCTCGCAAATGGTCTCCGCCTATAAAATGAGAAACATGGCTGCATATATATGTAACTATTGATCTTTAAGCTGTATGTTTTTTTCTTTTTGCATTAGTAAACTATCAAATTATATTTACTGGATTATTATTATTATTATCAACCTATTACTATCATCATTCTATCATCATATTATGATCATTATCATCATTACCTTTGCTATGAGCTTCCATATAACTATATACATCATTTAAAAAGATATTTAATCTTGCTGATACTCTGATATTTATTATTACTCCAACGCGTTATGTTTCATCATATTGTTTACAAAAATTAAATAGCTATATCACCATTGTCAAAAGTATTAGCAGTAAGTATCAAACACGAATTTCAGTTGTTTTTTATAATACCATTAGTTTGTAAATCTACAACTTCTTCAATACACTACATCAAATTTTCCTAAGCAAGCATTTTCAGACTCCCTATTTTTTTTTTGTTAACTTACCACTAATATGATGAATTTTTTAATCGTTTTTTATAAACTTTTATTAAACTCAATATAAATCGGAACTAATTTTCTATAAAAAAAGAACATATAAAATATAAGTGTATATATTTAAAAAAAAAAGAGAAAGAAAGAAGAAGAGAGAAAATAAAAGGAAGGAAACAACTATTAAATAAAAATCATCGAAATTTAAAACTACTGAAGCTGTACTTGTATACTCATCATATATAATATAAATATAGGAAAAAAATGACAATTTTCTTATATATAATTATTATACATAATTTTTTTATATTTCATTAGTTTTGATAATAATTAATATCAATAAAAAGAAATATGTTATTAACTCTTTAGATCTTTTATAGATTTTTGGTTTCATTTTACATAAAATTACATTTTTATTACTCTACGACGATGAATGAACAATAAATAAAAAAACAGATGTGATCATAAGAAAGTAAGAATTTATTTCAGTAATCTAAGTAAATGTAATAGGAAAAGCCTTGCTATTTCTCTCTTTCTTTTTAATTTTTCTTTTTAATTTTTTCCATAAACGTACTTATTTGTAATCTAAAAACTCACATTGAAGGGAAAAAAAAGATGTACAAATAAAAAAAAAGCAATGCTTTTTGTGAGTATATATAATAATAAAAAAAGGATTAAGGTTGGATTGACCTTCATACTGGATTATGAATAGATTAAACCAGATGTGAATTATATCTTTTACAACGTTGGATGTTTATATTTTATTTTAACATCAATAATCAAAAAATAAAAATAAATGTTTTCATGTAACTTCAAACTTGTTTTTGCCATCCTTCTTTTCTTAATTTGGATGAATATTAAGATTTATCTCTTTAAAGATAATTTTTTTAGGAGTAAATAAATCTTATATCATTTTATAAAATAAAGTTAAATCAAAAACTCTTCATTTGTCTAATAATGATTTTTTTTTATTTAAACAAATCATTGAATTATAAACGTCCCCTTTCACCCTTTTGTTACACATCCTTATATATACACGAATACAGACATTTAAAGAGTCAGAATATATATATATAATCCATTTCTAAACTATTATTCGATATATGATATTTATTAAATGTGATATCAATTTGATTATATCATTATTTATATTATCGACAATATTAAAAGATATTAAATATAAAGCAGAGTGACTGTATTTAAATAATTACTGCGGCATTATAAATTAAAAAAATGGGAATCTCTTTTTTTTCTACCTTTTTTCTCTTTCTTTCTCAGTTTTCTTTTTTTGTATTTTTCAAATATTCTTTTTTACTTATAATTATGGAATCATGGGCTGTTAATCAATTAAGTGTATTCTTAGGTTTTGATCCAGAAACACTTAAAACTCAAGTATTGCCCTATCTTATGAGTTTTGATTCTCCTATTTCTCTAAGTGAACATTTATATGTAAGTTTATTACTTAAAATAGTTAAATAAAATAAATAAATAATATAACTAAAATGGATATACTTATTATTTATAATAACAATAATAATAATAGGATTTGTTAGGTACTGATAATAATACTATTGACTTTATTCAAGAATTTATTTCGCGTCGTTTTCCAGAAAAACAACCTACTCAAAAACTACACCAGCAACAACAACAACAGCAACAACAACAACAGCAACAACAACAACAACAACAGCAACAGCAACGACAATCTCAAAAAAATGATACCTCTTCTTTTCCTTCTTTACCACCTACTGTAAAAACTGATTCAACAACCGAATGGCCAAGTAACTTTAATGTATATATTAAAAATAAAAGTACAGAAACTCATCATGGGTAAATAAATAAATAAATAAATAAATAAAAAAAGAAATAGATAATAAATAAAAATAAATAATTACACTTTTATTTATATTTATTTATTATTAATATCACTAGAAAAAATAAAAAACCAAACAAGTCTTCATCTTCTTCTGGGACTCTTGTATCTGATCGATTAGAAAAAAAAAAGAAAAATAATAATAACAATGAAAATACTGGTATGACGTTAGAAAATGCATTAAAAGAATTGGATATTAACGTACCAAAAGATGGGAAAAGAAAAAAATGTAACTGTCAAGGTAAATTATATAAAATAAGGATTAAAATAGGAACATAAAACATATATAAACTCGGTTTTTTTTTTTTTTCTTTTTTTCTTTTTTTCTTTTTTTCTTTTTTCTTTTTTAGCTACTAAACATGAATTATTGACCATTGCACCAAATTGTTTAAACTGTGGTAAAATTATATGTGTAATAGAAGGAGTTGGACCATGTAGTTTTTGTGGATCACCAGTATTATCAAAGGAACAACAAATATCATTAATTGCGGAAGCTAAAAAGAAAAGATCCGAACAAAAACAATTAAAAAATGAACAATTACAACAACAGAAAAAAAAAGCAAAAGCAACTCCTACACAATCAGTAGGTTATGCATCAAAAGTAAGTGGTGATATTGTTTCTAAATATATATATGATCAACAATTGGAGGATCAAAATCGTTTAAAGGCTGAACAACATAAAGAAAAATTATTAGAATTTCAACGAACAAGTGCTCAAAGAAGCAAAGTCATAGGTAAAATAATATATATAAAAAAATAATGCATTATTTATTTGTTTATATTTGTTTATATTTATTTGTTTATTTGTATTTAAATTTCATATTTTTTTTATATATTTCTAAAAAAGATCAAGCTACAGATTTTACATTACCAACTGATCAATTTAGTCCATGGTTAACACCTCAAGAACGTGCAGCATTAATCAAAAAACAACAAGCCAATCTAAATAAATTAGAAAATAAAACCAATCAAAGAAGAGTATTAACGATTGATTTATCTACAAAACAAGCTAAAGTTGAAGATGTGATTGATTCTTCTTCTTCTGAAGATGAAGATGAACCTATAGAATTACCTTCCATAGATAATAATCCATCATCCACTGGTACATTTGCTAATAATCCATTATTAAAAGGTTTGAAAGGTCCTTCATTCCGAAGAAATCATAAAAAAGAAAAATCCAATCTTCAAAAAGAAAGTAAATTAAAAACTCGAATTCAATTTGATGATGAATGATTAATGTATTATAATTGATAAAAATAGATAAATAAAAATAAATAAATAAATATTACTGTCAAGTTAAATGTCACACCACATATAGTAGACAAGTAGTACAATGAAGATTCTATACTAGATGTTCTAAACTAAACTTTTTTTCTTGTAAATAAAAAAAAAGGGGAAAGACTTGTGTATTTTTTTTTTTCTTTTTGTGCGATTTAGCGAGTGTGAGTGTAAAGCTTTTTGATTAGGGATAAAAGGAATGCTAAGGAGACCTTCTGTAAAGATCATCCGAATTTATATATATGTGTAAATGTATGTATTTATATAATATTTGTATATGTGAAATGATAAATAGATATATTTGTATATATTTATATATAGTTTTATTTTATTTGTAAATAATAATAATAATAATATATTAATAGTCCCTTTTATTATTACCAATTATTAACAAATTTTCCATAATCTCCTTTTTTGTTAAAACAATAAAAAAATCATATAAAGATTTGATTAAACAAAAAATTAAGAAAACACAAAACAATGAAAGGGGAGAGAGAGAGTTCAGATTTAAAAAAAAAAGTGAGGGAGTAAGGTCAAACCAAACAAAGTGTCATTATTAATTTTTTATTATTATTTGCCTTTTATTTGTTGTTCTTGAAGTTTTAAAATACTAAGGGAGATTTTTTTTTGTACTCTCCCCCCTTCTTTCTCCCTTTTTTTATAAAATAACATTCATATATAAAAAGAGGATGCACACCAAAAAAAGACATTAAAACCCAGTAATCATTTTTTTAAACAATTTGATTTTAATTTTTTGTTTCTTTTTTCTTTTCTTTTTCCTTCTTTCTACTTTTTCTTTTTTTTCGGTTTTTATATACTTATATATTTATTTAATTGATTTTTTAATATTTGGATGTAATATGATAAAAACAGGACAACCAATACAAACTACAGGAAATAATCTTGTTGGATTATGGAGACCTTCTTTTGTTAAAGTGGATCATAGATTATTTGTTTATGGAGGAGGTGGAAATGTTACTAATGATTTACATGTTTTAAATTTATGCGATATGCGTTGGGAAACTATTCAAGTAATATAATTACAATCATTTTTATAATAATAATTATTATTCTTTTTTTTTATAATTATTATGTATTTATTTATTTATATTTATTTTATTAATATTAAAATCAGACATCAAAAGGTATTCCACCATGTAAAAGATATGGTCATACAGCAAATCTTTGGAAGCATTATATTGTTGTTTTTGGTAAATCATCCAAATATAGTTGAAATTCATACAATTTAATCTCAGTATTCTCATTCCTTGAATTTTTCTTTTCTTTTCTTTCCTCCTTAATTTTTCTTTTTTTTTTCTCTTCCCTCTTTTCTCTCTTTTTTTATATTTATTTATTTATCTATATAGGTGGCTGTAATGAATCACAAAACTATTGTAATGACGTTCATTTATTTGACTTGGAAAAACTAACATGGCTTCAACCAGAAATAAAAGGAACTGTTCATGCTAGATATTTACATAGTGCAGCAATTTATGATAACAAACTTTTTATTTATGGTGGTTTTGCAAAAAAAGCAGAATGTAAAATAAATAAAATAACTATATACATATATATATGGTTATTGTTTTTATTAATGCTCTTTCTCTTTTTTTTTTTATTAAAAATAATAGGTACATATGTCTTGGATGAAATAGCAGTATTAGACCTTAATACTTTTACTTGGTCAGTACATAGAGGAGTACCACCACGATATAATCATTCAGCAACTTTAGTAGGTCATAAAATGTACATTTATGCAGGCAAAGAAGAACGTGGAAATACTGTATCTGATCTTTTTGTTGTTAATCTTAATACTCCTCCTTATACACCTCATCCTGTTCTTGTTGGTAATCAAGCAAATAATAATTCACAAATGGTTTTATTAAAAAGTCAACATTTTTGTGAAGCTGTTTGTGGAAAACTTTTAGTATTTGGAAAATATATTAATAATAACAATATGGTTGATAATAATAATAATAATCGATCAGCAATAACAAATAATTCAACAGATTCAGTTTATGGTTTATGGATGTTGGATTTAGATACCTTAGAATGGCAACGTCAAGAATGTAATACTAATTTTGAAATAGGTGGTTGGAATTATTTTACAATCATCACTGAAAATATCCGTCCCAATGGCATTTCATCATCAGATGTTCAATCTCAAGTAGCTCAAAATAATTTATTTTTCCTTGGTAATACCGATCCTATACGTCCACAAGGTTATGATCACTTTAGGTAAAATAAAATAAATAATATATATACATATATATATATGTATGTATGTATGTATGATATAGGAGAATGATAAAAAGTGTATATGAAAAAAAAAGTGATAAAAGATCATAAAATAGAAGCTAGGGAGGTTTTAATATTATTATTATTATTATTATTTTATTTTCCATTATTATTTTCATTATCATTTTATTTTATTTTTTAAACCAGTAAAGAATAAGATAAAAGGAGCTAGTGAAAATTTTATTGATTATTTAATTTTTTTAATATTAAAGGGGGATGGAATAAATAATTTTTTTAATACTAATTGTTTAACATACATTTTTTTTATTGTTATGATGATAATGAAATAGGGATGCATTAATAATTAATGGTGAAACACTTGGATTATATGATATTCCGCCCATCCCAAGCTCTAATGAATTTGGACAATTATTAAATAATCCCGAATTATCAGATTTCGTTATTGTTCCTGCAAATGGTCAAGAATTACATGTGCATCAAGTCATTTTAATTACTAAATGGCCACATTTTCGTCATATGTATCGATCAGGAATGGTAGAATCTCAACAAGGTAGAATGGAAATTTCCGAACCTTATGAAGTGGTTCTAGCATTTTTAAAATATCTTTATACAGATCATTTAGATGAAGATGAACCATGGCAAGTGATATGTGATGTATTGGTGATGGCAAATATGTATTTATTACATCGATTTAAAAAAGTATGTTGTCAACGACTTTATTCAAGATATCTTAATATTGATACCTGTTGTTTTATATATGAAAAGGCTATGATGGCTGAAGAAATGGGTCTTCAATTACTGGCTTTAGATTTTATGTTTCGTAACTATGGGGCTATACTTAAATTAGATTTATTACATCAAATATCTAGTTTTGCTAGACAAGAATTTTATAAATGTATCCCTTATGAAGCAAGTTTATTAACAAGTCAATCACGATTCCAAACAATTAAAAATACTTGCGCTTTAACTACTTCTATAGCAGTTAGTACTTCGTCGTCGTCATCATCATCAATTGATGTGAAAATGGTACAATCTACACCTATATCATCCTCACCTTCATCTTCCTTATCAACAGCTTCATTATCTTCATCTTTATCATCATCTTCGTCTTCATCATCTTCATCGTCTACCACAACAACTACAATATCTACACCATTATCATCCTCTTTATATAGTCAATCACCTTTATCTAATTTTAATCCCAATAACTCCACTGCAAATAATAACAACCCTTCATCATCATCGCAATCTACTTCTCCTTTTAATATTTCTTATTTAACATCTACCATGGTAAATAATCATCAACGTTCTTCCTTTATTAATCATATGAGATCAGTTGGTAATACTTCTAGTATACAAACCAATGGAATCTTTTCCAATAATAATCCACATCAACGTATACCATCAAATGCAAGTGAAATGACAGTGGGTGTTTAAAATTCATCTTTTTTATTATTTCATTTCATTTATTTATTTTATATCATTTTGTATCGATAGATTTTTTTTTCATGTATTGAGACTTTTTATTATTTTACATATATATACAAATATATATTTCACTACTACACATTTATTTAATTCTTTTAATTTATTTAATTTTTAATTTTACTTTTTTACACCTTTTTGCTTTTTTTTTTTTTTTGACATTCTAATATAAATTCCTCGTCTTCAAATCCTACTGTTTTTTTTTAAAAAAAATTCTTAATTTAATAAAAGCATCATCATGCTTTAATCCTTCTGGAAATAAAATAGACTTTTTTTCTTGTAAATAATTACTTACATGCTTCTGAAAGATTGAAAAGGCAACTCAGTAGTTTTGCTTTAATATTTTTCTGAAATACTTTATCATGTTTTAAATACGTATATTCATGTATATAGTTAAATTATTTATTTATATTACGATATTTTTCAGAGAGGTGATCTTTACATAGACGTTTACTTCAATTAGTTTAAATATATTATATATATTGTTTTTGGTTTCTTTTCTTTTTTTTTTCGACTGTAAGCTTTTTTGATAATTTTTAAAAGTAAAAGTAGTATAATTTCTTGGCTTTTTTATTAAAATAATTTTGAATCTCAGTAAATCTTTGATCATTTATAATATATTCTACTTTGAAAAATAAAAATGATATATTCCATATTTTGCAAAAAGGATTCTTTATTTCTAGTTACATCAAATTCTAAATTTAAAAGAAAGCGGAGTTTCAATATGGATTTAAGCTGGTATTTTAGTTTTTACTTTCCCAGTTTTTCTTTTTCTTCTCTTTTCTTCACTTTTCTATTTTTCTTTTCAAACATAAATGGAACTCAAGTAAAGTGTAAATCAATAAAAATATAATAATATACTATTTTAATAATAGTAAGCTATATTCTTACTCTTTATCATTTTTTTATTTTTATAATGAAATAACTATATCATTTAAAAAAAAATTGTTACCCATTTAATTTATCAACGTGGATAAAAGAATAAGAAATATATTCTAATAGGAGATGAAACCTTTGTTTATATTGAAATGACTGATATTTTATTAAAATAGTATATAAAGGCATATATTTATCTATCTATCAGCTAATAATGATCATCGATAAAAAAAAATAAGGAATACTAAAAGGCATGACCAAATCAACGGTGTTACAATGCTGATACCATTTTTTATATTTTGTTATTGAATTTTGTCAAAATGGAAATTAAGAACTCTAAAACAACAACAAATAAGTGGTAAGAAAATAAATAAATAAATAAATAGAGTACCTTTTTTATTATTATTATTATTAATCTATTTTGTATTTTTTTTTTTCACCTATTTATTTTCATTTTTGTTATTTTTTAAAAAAAACCTACTTTATTTCTCTTTTCTCTTTTTTTTTTTTTACCATTTCACTTTTTAACTCCACTTAACTACAGAAAAAAAATGGTATTTTGTAATTTCTTTAAACATAAACAACAACAGCAAAAGCAACAAAAAAAGAAAGAACAACAGGATATCTATGGAGAACGAGAAATAAAAATAAAAGGAAAAAGAAGAAAAAGAACAAGTGCTTCAACAACAGATATAGATACTTCAGGTATATTGGCTCAACCCTTCCCACCTATGTTTTCTCGTGCAAAATCACCTTCAGATATATTGGATTTTGTTGGCTATCCGAAACCAATACCTTCTCCTGGATTGACTCATAATATTAATAATAATAATAATGATATTATTAATAATAACAACAAAGACAACATTTCTCCAATGACTTTTTATCATCAGTTACCACCAATGGCTTTTAATATTCCTTTAACTGTAAGAAATAAAACACCAGAAAAATTATCACCACCACCATCATCATCTAATTCACTTCAAGTTATTAATAATAGTAACAATAATAATAATAATAGAAATAATAATATTAATAAACCAGCATCATCACCAAAAAAAGAAACAATTCTATCATCATCATCATCAACAACAGTTGTTTATTCTCAGAACCGCGCCACTCTATCTTCTCCATCTTTGCTTCAAATGCCAACACCAAAAAAGGTAATACCTCCAACTCATCGTATATTAAATGCTGATCAAAATGATAAAACTTTAGTTTTAGAAGATCAATCAACAATAAAAGAAACTCTATCTCTTGGTAAACATATTACAAATATATATATCTTAGTTAACCAGGTCATATTATAGATAACTATAATTAAAGTTATTATTATTTTTTATATAACATATTTAATAGATGAAATAGAAAAATTAAAACAACAAATGAAAGAAATTCAACTTGAAAGACAAGATTGGCTTAGGTTAGAAAAAGAACATAGAAAAGTGGAAGAGGATTTATTACGTAAAATTAAAGAAAATCAGGCTAAAATTAATGAATTATCTCTACAACAACAACAACAACAGCAACAGCAGCAGCAACATAAATCATTAAAATATCAGACTTCAGTTAACTCTATTCAACTTTCTACACCATCCTATACTCAAGATGAAGACAGTGAAAATGATGAAGCTGATAATGATCAATTTGATAAAGTAAGTGAAGATTTATTTTATTATCGTCAATGTGAAGATGCATCCTATAATGAGAACAATGAACAAGAATTATTGTATTTTAATCCAATTCTATATGAAAACCAACAGCAACAACTTTATCATCAACAGCATCATGATTATCTTAATATAAATGATATAGAACAACAGCAACATATTTCATCACATTACTCTGAATCATCATCTGGGTATTATTCTGATGAAGAAGAAGATGATGGAGAAGTAGAAGATGATGATGATGATGGTGGTGATTGCGATGGTGAAGAAGATGGGCATTATTATCCAACATCAGCATTATATCATTATTGGCAAAGCCGACGATTAATACCACCACCATCATCAAGATATATGGATTTTAATAATTACTGGCCACACCATCTACAATTACATACTACTGATATGATGATAGCACCACCAGTACAAAGGAATACTAGAAGATACATTCAACCTACTATTCCACCACCACCATCAATGATAAATCCCTCTTGGTTTCATCGTCCTCGTTCAACTCGTCTTACAGTACAACAATATGATAAACCATCGTCGCCTCCTATACTTAGAAGATACCATAGCTTAGGTGATGAACAGTTTAATATATAATAATAATAATAATAGTAATAGTAAAGAAAAAAAAGTAGGAAAAAAAAGGAAGGGTTATGTTTTACTTTTTATTTGAATTAAAATAATATTATTTAAGTGGGAAAATTAATTATCACCATTGTCATTGTCATTATCGTTATTATTGTTATTTTATTTATTTTTTTATATTCACATAAATGTTATTTCAAAGGATTAGTTATTATTTCAATCAAGTACAGAGTATATTTTATATAGTGATTGAATAATACTTTATATATAAAAATAATATGATATATATGTATTTAAAAAATAAAAATCATGTAATATTCTAATTATTCAATTATTTCATTTTCATTAAAACAATAATAATAATAAATAGTATATTGCAATTTTTCCAATTTTGAAAAATTTCTTTTTTCTTTTATATCTGATTAAAAAAAGTAATATGAATTAACTAATACTATCAATTTCTGTAATACAAAAAAAAGCTTAGCTATCATTTTTTGGGTGAAAGCTCTTTTTAAGGAAAAGAATAAGACAATAATATAAATTAAAACGAATTTAACGAGAGATTATATGTTCTTTTTTTTTTGGAACAGTTGGGTTTATACCTTCTCTTGGTTGATCATGCCACCACAAGACTCTATCTTAAGAATCAAATCAGGTAGCACTTCTTTAATCATTGTTATTATTGTTTTTATTTATAATCATTAATAATAAATAATATATACATATATATATATATATATATGTATATTTTGATGATAGGGAATAATAGTTTATTTATTTTTGTTTGAAATATACACTAGATATGACTTTGATCAAATTTATAAGTTTGAAAAATAAAATAAAAATAGACTGTAAATTCATTGAAATTTAAACTCGCTCAAAAATAGAAATTATGTGATTTTTTTCTTTTACCTTTCTTTTTAAAAAATGCATATATATGTAATTTTCATCGAAATACTTTGCAATTTATGTTTTATGCTTATTTTAAAAATAATAAAATGTTCTTTAAAATAGTATTTATAAGATCATCTATATACGTAGCATATTTTGTTATGATAAAATCTCAATTACCCATTATTTTTTCTTTTCTTTTTCTCCTCATTAAAACGGATTTCAATGCATGAACTATTGTTAATTATTTTTTTAAGAAATCTAACCTATAAAACTAGTTACTATGGTTACACAATGAAGATTTTATTTAAATACACTTACTAAATTAAAAACCTTTTTTTTTTTTTATTTTTGATTTATATTTAGATTAAAGATGATTATAAAATCGTATAAAAATGATTGTATGTAGTTAATCTTATTTTTTACAAGTAAAAAAAAGTAAATTTAATATTTAAGTGAACCTGTAAGTTAAAATAGTAAGTGTTATTCTTTTATATAAGATAGAATCAAAATAAATTAAATCATAATAAAATATTTAACATTTATAAAATACAGGTTTTTTATGTTTTTTAAATAAACGCGTGATTAATTCCTGAAAGGTACAAAAAATAAAAAAGGAACTTAATTTTCAATGCCCGACATTGACTAAAAAGCATAAATTTTTTTCCCATGTTCAATTTGAACTTTCTTTTTTATTTATTATTATTTCCTTCCTCTTTCTTTCCTTTCCTTCTTTTTTCTTTTTTTCTCCTTAACTGTTTTTTCTTTTTTCGTACTAAAATAGAATTAAATCATGGCTGCCCTTGTTACTGAAAATAAACCACAACTTCATATTGAAAAGAAGCCTATTTCTTATACCAATTTAGCTATTGGTGCTTGTAAGTTGTATTATTAATTTTTAAGTTTGAAACAACAGTAACAATAATAATAATAATAATATATTCTTGTAAATAGCTTTAAACTTGTTTGAAGTATCTACTTTGGGTCAACCTTTTGAAGTGGTAAAAACTCAGTTGGCAGCTAATAGAGGCCAATCATTACTTCAAGCTTTATCTACTGTTTATAGTCGCGGTGGAATATTTGGTTTTTATCAAGGTTTAATTCCTTGGGCTTGGATTGAAGCTTCTACTAAAGGTGCTGTTTTACTTTTCACAGCTTCTGAAGTAGAATATCGTTCTCGTGTTGCTGGTGCTTCCCCATTCCTTGTAAGTATCTTTTCTTTTTTTTTTTTATTGTTAAAACAATAAAATAGGTTAGAGAAGAAGAAGAAATGAAATAAAAATAAAAATAAAAAGGTATATTAATCATTGTTTTTTTTATTAATTTATATTTATCTATTCAAAGGCTGGTATCCTTGGTGGTGTTGGTAAGTTTTGCTCAACTTATTTTAAAGAATTTTTTTAAAAAAGGAATAAAAAAAATGAAAAAGAAAAGGAGAACAGAACAACAACAATAATAATAATAATGGATTAACGTTTCGTTTATTTATTTAATTATCTATTTTATTCATAATCAAGGTGGTGGACTTGCACAAGCTTACGCTACAATGGGTTTCTGTACTTTTATGAAAACAGTAGAAGTTACCAGACATAAATCAGGGGGAGGACAACAATCTACTTTACAAGTTGCAGCTGATATTTTTAAACGCGAAGGTATTAGAGGTATTAATAAAGGGGTAAATGCTGTTGCTTTACGTCAATGTACCAACTGGGCATCACGATTTGGTATTACTCGTTTTACTCAAGAAACTATTGCTAAAGCTAAATATGGTCAACATGGTGACAGTGTAGAAGCTATGAAAAAATTAAATGCTACTGATAAAGCTCTTGCTTCTATGATTGGTGGTGCTTTATCTTGTTGGAATCAACCTATTGGTAAATATTTATATATATATATATATATATATATATATATATATTCTTAGCTAAACTAATATCATGATAGATTAATTATTTTAATCATAATTACATTCATTCAAATATATATATATATATATATATATATAGAGGTTATTCGTGTAGAAATGCAAAGTCAAGTTAAAACAGAAGGTAGACCTCAAAATATGACTATTGTTAAAGCAGCTCAATGGATTCATCAAAACAATGGTTTCAAAGGATTCTATCGTGGTGCTGTTCCTAGAATTGGTAAGTTTTATTTTTATTTCAACTTGTTTTATTTATTTATTTTAATTGGCTTATTATATTTATTTATTTATTTGTTTTTTCTTGTTTATTTATTTATATCATCTTTTATTTATTTAGGTCTTGGTATGTGGCAAACTCTTTGTATGGTGGCTTTAGGTAAATAAAATAATAATAATAAATAAATATTTATTTTATACATAAATCAAATAGTTAATTATTCTTTTATTAATAAAAAAAATGATTTTAGGTGATTACTTCCGCCAACTATTTGGTACTAATTAAACTTGGTTAATCATAGATGATTTAATGTATTTTGTATACAAATGATTATGTAGTATTATATTATGCTTTAAAAATTACTCTCTTTTTTTTTGTATTATTCATTTACACGTGATAGTAATGTAATGTGTGGGTAAAATAAATATTTTTTTTTATTTACTGATAAAATAAAAATAAACTATCTACATGATAATACAATCCGTCATATCTTTTTGTACTATTTTTTTAATAACTGGCCAATCACTTCTACATGCTGCGAATTCAAATAAATCCTCAACCCTCATTAATCCATGGTATCTTTCTAAATCATGAATAACATTTTTAATATCATGCGGTGAATCAATAATATATAAATTAGCCAATGATTTTAAAGCAAGAAAATAGGGAGTGATTTGTTTTTGATGTAAAGAGGACATAAAATCATAATATGCGTTCATATCACTATAAAATAAAAGAGAATTAAATAAAAAGAAATGAAAAATGAATCGAAAAAAAACCTTAAAAGCATTCATATTTGTATTGTATAATTTATGACTATTACCAAATATATCTTATACCGCCTTGTTCATTAACAGTTTGAGCTTTTAAATGCTTAGATAAAACTCTATTATATACATTTTTTTAAAAAAAAAAAATACAAAATTAGCATATGCAAGAGTTTACGTGTTATGTTTTTTATGAAATTATTATTACTCAAAAAAACGGCGACCAACTTCAGAAAAGAATAAATCCATTGTTGATTTTTCCGCAGCACCATTTAACATGGAAGTATTTCGTTTCAAACATTGAATGGTATCTAAGCAAGCTTTTGTAGGTTGTAAATCCATCATTATATCCTGTGGATTATAATCACTTGGTAATTGTTCACCATTTAATATCACTTCTACTTGATTTAATAATACTTGAATACCATGATCCATACCTTGTGCTACACAATCATCCAACATTCTTTCAAACACTTTTTTTTCCTTGTTTACTTCATTCATAAAATCATGTCTATCAATGAATTTAGTCTTTCAAAAAAAAAGAAAAAAAAATACATATATAAGTTAGATTATGCAAAATAATAAGAAGTAATAATAAATAATTATGATAATATTAAAATAAATTAAAACAAAAATTTTACCATTTCTTCTTCATAATAAAGTTGTACCATTTGCTGAATTACGTCTGCAACATGTACTAATTCAAAAAAATCTGTTAAAGGTGGAACATCATCATTGCTGCCTAACAATTCTAATTTTGGTTTATATTGTAATAATTTTTCATATGCTCTATTAATAAAAAAATTATAAGTAACGAATAAATAAACAATATATATATATAAATATTCCTTACTTGTCAAATGCTGGTTTGATATGTTCAACTCCCAAAGCTTTTAATAATCTGATAAAAATCTGTTCAAATGTTGTTTGTCTGTATTCCAATAAATAAATATATAAATATATAGTATATACATCCAAATTACATATATTAAAATTATGTACTTACATATTTTGTTTCATTCTACCAGGAAAACCAATATCGATAAATCTCTGAACTCGGCGTTCAGAGTCTTTATTGACGTGAACTAATTGTAGTGCTAATTCCAAACTAAGTAAATCTTGCATCATATCTAATTGAGTTTGTGCTGTTTCCAAAATATCTGTAGGATTTCTACCATCTGAAGAAGATGTACGAGTTACAGTATTATTATTATTACTATTATTAGATGCTGATATTTTTTTTGGTGAAGGCACAGGTGAGGTTAAGGAGTCGAATGACGCCACTGATGATGTATTTTTATTTCTTATTCCTGTTATAGAAGATCTTGGTGTTGAATTTGGTGTTGTTTGTGGTGTGTTATTCACCGCAGCTACACTTGGTACATCATCTTCTTTATTAATATTGGTTGCTGAAGAGGATCTTTGGAATGGAGAAGCTATAGTTGTTGCTGCTGATGATACTAAATCGATTGGTAAAGCAATTACTTTCTTGAAAGCTGATAAATAATTTCTAACATGTTATTATTATTTAGTATTTTTGTTTGGTATCAATAAATAAATAAACAAAAAATCAAAGCATTCTTCAATATTTTATATTACCTTTTAAATGTTTCTCTAGATTGGTTGGTAAGTCTTTTAGATTCATCATCTTGATTTAAATTTTTTCTATTATTCTTTAAAATAAATGAATGAATGTAAAATAAGATAAAAACTTCTATTATCTTTTTTTTATTTTATTTTATTTTATTTTATTTTATTTTATTTTATTTTTCTATCTTTTTATTTATTTATTTTTTCTCTATTTTATTTTTCTTCTTTTTTTAAAAAAATAAAAATAAAAAATATAACTGCCATGCATATTTATAGCTTACCCAATTTTCTATACCCTCTTCACAAGCTTTATTAACATAAGCTTGTTCTTCATATAAATAATCATCTAAAAATGGCAATAGCAGTTTGAATAACAAATTAGTTCCCCTCTCTTGATCCAAATGACAAGGTAGTTCAGTATCAACTAAAACATCTACTAGCGATGATATTAGATTTAATATCAATGACGTAGTATGAAGATATATTTTTGTGCCTTTTTCTTGAGCAAAACCCATTAACTGCATCAAATACTCAGCAATCTATAATGAAATGCCATTAAATTGAGTACAATATCTAAAAAATATCTGTTGATTCTATATTATTCGTTTTTTATTCCCTACCACATCTTCAAAAACACGGTCAGCAAAAATATAAAATACGTCCACATTAGAAGGAAACACATTATCCACTACATATGCTTGCTGTTGTAATTCATTTTTAATAGCTGATATAAATTTATTGAATGGTTCTAGATCACTTTTAGATTCACTAGAAATATAAATAGTATATACGATAGTAATTAATACATGTGCTTTTTTTTTCTTTATTCTTCATCATTTTTTTTAATCGCATTTTTTTTTAATCGCCATTTTTTCATCATTTACTTTTATCATCTTTTTTTTTCATTATCATCTTTCTTTTTTCTCTATTGTCATTTTTTTGTTTGTTTTCTTTCACAGTACTTACTTTAGGTTATCTTCAGGATGAAAAGGATTATCATAAAATATTTGATGCTTTTGAACGAAAGTTTGTATACATATAGAACCTCCATTTAATGCAACTAATGCATGAGCATAAACCTAATAAAATTATAATTAATATTCATATTCTTTATATCATAATAAAATTGTATTACCTTCATATCATTCATATTCTGACTATCATAAGCAACTTCAAATTCATGTAAAGATGCACTTTCAAAATATTGACATAAAGCATTCACACCTTCATTAATCTATAATATATATAAGTGGATATTTAGTTTTCATGGTCATTATCCCTTTTTTAACCCCTTATTTATATACTGATTCTTACTTCTTTCCAATCATTAACAACTTGAGCTTGACCCAATCCACCAAGCATATTTAATATTTTTCCACATTCTATTGGCTTTGTGCCAAAATCAGACAAGATTTTTGATTCTTTACTATGTCTATGTCTAAGATCTATATAATAGGGTATTAATTGAGCATAAATCTGTTTAAAAGTTTCTCTTGCTTCACCAGTTGACTTTGCTCTTGCGCGTGTACTATATGGATCTGTACTAAGCCCAGGAATTAATGCATTTAATGGTTTATTATTTATATAAAAGAATCCATCTTCTTCTTTATCTATTAATGAGCCTATATTTTTATTACTATTATTCTTATTCATCTCTTCTATTAAATATATTTTTAATCAAATAAAATAGCTAGTTAGTCGTAACGAATAAAAAAAAAAGGATATATATATATATATAAGTATAGAGTATAGATGGGAAAGAGTGTTAATTAATATATAAAATATACCTAGTAACATATGAAGAGCACCAGTATCATGTTTTAACATGATATCCAACTTGTTTGCCCAAATTTCATCATCATACACTAATACTTTAAAACGTCTTGAAACTAAAGCTACATTTACAAGCGAAGGTATAGGAAGGTATTGTACAATACGTAAAATAACTTTAGGAGGTAAAGTTTTTGCTAATTTAGTAGGTTGTAATGGGTTAGGTAATGTTGGTGAAGTTGGCGATATAGGAGAGGATACTGGAGAATCTATATAACCCATAACATCAAATGTATTAATAAGATAAAATACAGAAATATATATTTATAAAATATATATTTATAAAAAAAGAGTGGAAGAGAGTTTAAAAATAAAAAGAGGAAGAGAAGAGATGAAATTTTTTTACATCAATTTAAAAATTAAGGTTGTGTTGGGTTTTAATTTTTATTATATATATTCATATAAAAAAATCTCATCTCCTTTTCTTTTTTTTTCTCTTCATTTTTTATTTCACTTATATATATATATATATCTATATATCTATAAACATATATCTATTTAAACATGACATACCCAAAATTTGACCTTAGTCAACATGCAACGTCTTCTACAATTAAAATGATGGCTTGTTTATTAGATAGAATAATCTTTGCTAATGATCGGTTATTAAAGGAAAAATATGCTCGCTACTCTGATGAACAATTTAAAAAAGTAAATAGTAAACTTACACCTTATTTGTCATTTCGTGCACAATCCTTACCATCTATTACTATTGAAACATATTTAGAACGTATTCTAAAATATTGCCCTTGTACCAATGAATGCTTTATATCACTTTTAGTTTATTTTGATCGAATGAGCACAAGCGTGATAAATGGTGGTTTACGAATTGATTCTTACAATGTTCATAGATTAATAATAACAGGTATAATGGTATCAAGTAAATTTTTTTCAGATGTTTTTTATACAAATACAAGATACGCAAAGGTAAAAAAAAAAAAAAAAAAAAAAACAGGATAGTAAATATAGTTAATTGGTTTTTATCACTGCTAATCAATTTTTTTTCTTTTTTATTAAGGTTGGCGGCATATCAGTACTTGAATTAAATGGATTGGAATTAACATTTCTAAAATTAAATGATTTTAACTTGAATATATCAGTAGAAGAATTGGAAAGATATGGTAATCAGTTATTAATGCATTGGATTAAAGAAAAAGATAATTGGAGACAATCAAAAATTTCACAAGATATTCTTAGATCATCAACATCATCATCTTCTTCATCATCTTCTATTATTACTACAAATACTTCTGTACCATCTAATAACAATATATCCAATAATAGTAGCAATAACAGTTTTAATAGCCATCACAGTAGGTGCAGTCAAGAGTCAATTATTACTTATAACAATAGACATCACTCTTGGAATGAATATATTTAAAATATCATATTTTTTATATCCTCTTATTATTATGTATTTAAATTACTCAGAATAGACAAATATATCATAACTGTTTTTTTTTTTTGTTTTAATAATCATTATCATAACTATAATAATAATGAAAAGTCATCAAAATAGTAGCACATACCTTTTTTAGATTAATTCAAATTGCTTCTAATTAAAAAAAATTGCCATACAGATTTCCGAATATCTACGAAAACTAAGTTATTTTTAAATATCAAAAAAAATTTGTCATGTCATACTTTCAAAATAAATTACCCACTTTAAACTTGATAATTCAATCGCATAAAATATTAGAACAAGCAAAAGGATTAAGAATAGGTTGTATACCTTTACAATATTAATTTTTCCTCTTTATCAGAGTCAATAAATATTTTTTTTTGAGGTTGATTATTACCCATTTCTAACTCAGCCAATGATATGCATTTTTTGTATGTGGGATAAATATATTATTGTGAACAGCCTTTAAATGTTTAATCTTAATTCAGGATTATAATTATTTTATACTTTTACTTTATACTAGTCTGTATTCGTTGCCTTTAAGAGGTTTAAAGAAAAGAAGGAAATACGATTAAACTAGCCTTTAAACTTAATTACTTTTACAATGTATTGCTTTATTTTATTTTTTACTAATCTCTTAATTGTATTACTATATTTTATATACATAATTAATGCATTATTTAAATTAATGATAAATATAAGTATATGATTATTTTATTAATACATACATTTGCTTTTTTCTTTTATTTTTATTATTATCGAAATTGTTAACTGTATTATTATTCCTATTTTGTTGTATTTATAATTTGTACTATTGCGAAAAAAATCAATGTACGTTATGAATTCTCTAAATAACATTCTGATTATGTTTTAAAAAAATAAAATATAATGATATTAACAAAAAAAAATTATTAATCGGTATTTATTATTTATTATGATAATTAATACAAGAAAAAGTGATTTTTTTAAAATAATGTAAATCTAATAAAAATTAAATGTAAGAATTAGGAAAGCCAGTCAAATACAAATGTATAATAAAAATTAAGTAATGAAATAAAAGTAGAATAAAAACGAATAAACATAAAAAAATTAAAAATAGATGGAAAATTTTGATGTTTAATGAATATGAATAAGAATTGGATTTATAGAAAACTTAAAACGGCCCAAAAAAAAAAAAGAAAGCTATAAAAAGGTAAAATATAACATGTATTAAAAGTGAAGTTGAAGCAAAACTGTAAAAAAGGAACTTTACAAAAAAATTTAAATTCAGATCAAGAAAAAAATTTAAACAGATGTGTTTTAATTTTTTCCTTCTCTTTCAACTTTTTTTTATTTCCTTCTCCTTGTTTTTATTACTTCAATTATAGTATATATTTTCATTTATAATCCTTCTATTCTTTTCTTATTTTCTTATTCTTTTTCTTCTACTTACCTTTTTTTTTTTCTTCCTTCCTTTTTCCCTTTTTTATCATTCATATGGATGCACTTTCTACAACTAGTAATAATAGTTCACAAAGAATCATATCTTCACTAGTAGCACCAAGTTCAAATAACGCTGGATCTAATGGAAGTAATTCAAGTTTAGTATCATTAACACCAACTCCTTCTATAGGAGGGCCATCTAATAACAGGGATCAGCAAATTGAAAAACTATTAAAAGAAGTAAAACAATTAAAACAAAGAGTAGATATTATGGATAAGGAAAATATAGCTCTTAAAAAAAGTATATATGATCTTTCAGCACGATATGCCGCTTCGATATCTCAAAGTGGATTAAATTACCGTCCTGGTCCTTTTGTAATAGATCCATCTAATACTACTAGTGTTAACAACGGTGTTATGACTAAAGCTCAAGAAATGCTAACTAAAGCTGTACAACAAGCTGGTGGTGATATAGATGTTTTACAATCTGGTAAAATAAATTTAGTATGGATTTTAAAAGATATTATAACTAAAACTATGTTATTATTATTAATATACTTAGGTAATTACCATAATACTCGTAATGGAGGTGCTTTTCATATGCGATACGAACTTAAGGTAATTAAAGCTGCATATATATATAATAAGCAATGAAAATAAAATAAGCAATATAAATAATGCCTATGATTATATAATAATAATAATAACAATAAACTAATACACACACGTACACTCATATATACGTTTACATTTAATAGGGACATACTGGTGCAGTATATGCAGTTGAATTTTCACCAAATGGGGAACTTCTAGCCACTGGATCATTTGATAAAACTGTTCGTATTTGGGAGTTTAAGTCTAGCCAAAAGGAGGTAATTATATTAATGTATAAGTTTTATTAATTCTTTCCTCATATTATTAAATGCATTTATTTTATCTTTAAAAACAATCCGAACGAAATAAAAAAGATGTTTTGCTTGAAAGCACATACTTTAAATGTATCAGATTTAGCATGGACTACAGACTCAAATATGCTATTATCAGGATCATATGATGAAACATGCAAAACTTGGGATGTACAAACAGGAAAACTGGTAACAAACGTAGAGACAGAAGGTTTTGTTCAATGTGTATCGTGGGATTTCATAGGTAACTACTGATTTTATAAATTTAATATTGTACATGTTAAGTAGTTATTTTTTTTTATTTTCTTTTTTAAAAAATAATAATAATAATAATAGAAAATTCCGTATTTTATTATGGTACATCTCGTAAAGTGTTAGCAATGGTAGACACAAAAGTTGATGGTGCAAACGCTATATTAAGAAATGACTCAATGATTAATACATTATATGCTTCTAGAGATGGTATACATGTTATAACCGGTGATGCAAATGGCATGTTAAAAACTTGGGATATGCGACAAAGTAAGTAATTTCTTTTATGTAAATTTTTATATCTTTTCTAAATAATATATTATATTTATAGGAAAATGTATATCAACTATATCAAATGAAAGCGATTGTATGCCTATCACACACATTACTATTGGAAAAAGAAGAACAGATGCTTCAAGGCGTGCAGGTATGATGATTAAGCAAACTCCAATGTTCTCAAAAATACTCAGACAACTTATTTTGTTTAGTGGATGACTATGATGAACCTCGATATATGGCCGTTAATAGCTATGATAACTGTAATTATATAAAAAGATTATATAAAATTAGTATTACTTATTAATACTACATATAGTGTTACGAGTTTATGACAGGGGTATGGATCCACCAACTTCATCCTTAAGACAAGTACATACATTGAAAGGATTCACAAATAAGAATTGGCCAATTAAGAGCTCTTTTTATTGTGGATCAGAATGTAAGTTAGCGTTAATTAGCAACTATTAATTATTATAAATATTTGGTTATTTTTTATGCTATTATGATAACATCAACATTCTATTTGTTTATTTATTTATAATAGATAATTCATCTATACTTAGTAGACCAACATCAAATAATAATGATGATTCAGATAAATCTGCTATACAAGGTGATTATTTTTCATCTACAGAATTTGAACCCAAGGAAGAAAAGAGTGTTTTATTAGCTACTGGTAGTGCTGACCCTTATGCTTATCTTTACAATGTTGGAGAGGTAAAATTAATATCAATATCATGTATTTAAAAATGCATAAATAATTAAATCGCTACATAAAATAGGATCGAGCCGAATTAATGCAACGATTAGAAGGACATACAGATAGAGTATATACAGTTAATTTTCATCCAACGGAACCTTTGTTAGCAAGCGGATCAGCTGATTTTACTGTCAAGATATGGGGACCATCTCAAAGAAATAAAAAAAAAATAATTATTTAACAATATATATACCAATGTATATATGTATACTACTGAGTTTTTGTAAATAGAAATTTACTTTTCCTTATTTTATAGTTTGCAGTTGATACAATTAATATTATTTTGTCTTTAAATTCTATTCAAGATCAATTTTTGGAAATGCAACAACTTGCTTTTGAAAAAAAAAAAAAAAAAAAAAAGATAATAATAAGTAAAAATTGCAGCTATTATGGTCAATAATTTTTTAAATAAAATTCCTTATTTTAAAGTGAAATCAATATTTGACATGTTATAGTATTATGCTCACACAAAATTTAAAAAAAAATAGAGGTAATTTATATATATATATATATGTGTGTGTGTGTGTGATTATAGAGAATATCTTAAATGAATATATTTGTTATATTACAATTTTACGATATATTCATTTCATAAGCATAGGTTACTGATATTTCAATTCCATATTCAAATGTTTTTAATATACTTATTCAATGAACATCTCTAATTATATTCTTATTTATAAAACATATTCTAGGATACTTATACTTATTAAACATGCTCCATGATATTTTCATTATATAAATATAATATCCGGTCACTTTATGAAGACAAATCTAATCAAGTATTAATTAGTTATGATATATTTAATATAACTATGAAAGGGAATCAAAGCATAGGAAATAATCAATTACCTTATAAAAGATATTTTTTTTACTGTAGACGAAACTATTAATATTTTTAACAGTAAATTGAAAATTAAAAACAAAATAATATATATAAATTAGAAGTAGAAACTTTACATTTTATAATCAATATTTATAAAAAACAATCATTTTGATTTGACAATTATTCCTTTATTATTTTTTAAATATAGAAAAGTAAAATTATTGACTATAAATATTGATGGCACTCTAGTTTATTCGTATTTCAACATTTTGATAAAAAAAAAATATCATGAATACACAAAATTTAAGAGAAAAGGCTACAATTTATATAATAATTTTTACCAATCGTTTATTGAACAACTGTTAATAAAAATAACAATTTCAAATATTCATTTTTCCTTATATAAAAAAAGCGAGCTTTAAATTTTCAAGTATAATCTACATTTAATAAAAATTGAGATAAAAAGTATGAAAAGTCAAAACGAATAAGGAATAAAAATTAAGTATTAAAATAAAAATCAAGTAAAAACAAATAAATGTAAAAAGTTAACCATAACGTCAAGATCTTGTTATTTATTATAAATGGATGAAAATTTAAATTTTATAATTATTCAAAGAGATACAAAAAAATTGTAAAATAATGAAAAAATCAAATATAAAAAAAAAAATTTTTTTGTATTAATATGAAATTTTTATTTAAAAAATAAAGTCAAAAATACTTTCAAAAATACTATCTACTTTTTCTCATAAATTTATATTTGTTTAGAGCTTCTTCAGTATTCCATTGTTTTTTCTCAAAAATGCATTGCCAATGATAAGTCCATACAATATAAGTAATATGCCCGAGAATTACCAATTTGTTTTCGTCTATTTTATTCATGAAATTTAAAGATTGCCAAATATTATGAGGATCCATTTTTTCTTTATATTCCAGATAGTAACATGCACGCCACAAAGAGAATTTCTTTGAACAATTTAAAAATAAATGTATATCATCTTCTACTTCAGTTTGACATATTACACAATTAATATCTATTATACTATTTTCAGAAAATTAGCAAAGTTTTTCTTTGCTGGTAGATTTCTTATTAATAGTCTCCACCAACAATCTCTTGCTTTTAAAGGAACTTTGATTGACCAAAATTGCTTCAAATATACAAAAATTAACATCGAAGCAAAATATCAAAAATAAAAATCACAAAAAATTCCAATGAAAATTAGTACCAAATTTCAAATAAAGATATGTCAACAATTAGTAATTTGATCTTTATGATTTTTACATCATTCGAAAGCTAGGAAGCATTCTAATTATGCCATATGGATATTTTCGAACTCTGATTTTTCACAATCTCTGACAATTGTTTTTCTTATCATTCCTTTTTCGAGCGCGCCGCAAGTGAAAAGATATGTTTTAGGTGTGGAAGACAAAGAGGGATTTATAAATTAATGTATGGATGATTCTTTTTTCCATGCTGTTAAATATGATAAAATAGAAGAACATAAAATGGATATATTATTATTTGCTTATTCTTTTTTTTTGTTTTTAGTGTGAATAGATTTTTCTGGGACTTCTGATTAGTCGATAATTGCTTATTGGTTTATCAACTTTGTATCACATGTAGTAATCCAGAAAATTGTTTTCATGTTGGGAGCACGTTCATATGCAATTGGATAAAGGCAAATTGCTGGTCACTGGTCATTCAACTGGTATTATACTTCTTGTTTAACACAAATCTTTATGTATCTACATGAAACTACAACTTGTCTAACACGGATGATCATATTCAGAAGAATAATATACTTTTAATCATACGCTAATAAATATTTATATTCTATATGACTTTTAAAAACTTGGAATTACCACTGGTGAACTACCTGTGCAGTACATGATGTAGAGTCAGGGCTACAGCAAACATACTCCTTTCACTACTTACTTTTTTGTTACTAAATGGCTTCAGTTGGAAAAATTAATTCAAGCTATATCGGAGTTTTAAAGGAATATTCTATTCTGACAAAGATCAGAATATTCTTTTCTCAAAACGACTAAAATATTCTTGTCTTCTCAAAAAGACTCAAATTTTCTTCAATCTTGGAAAATTTTTATATAAATAGCCAACTTTTTTTTTAAAAAAAAAGAAATTAGTTATTTTTTATTATATATATTTATATATACTTCAACTCACCTTTTATAACATTATTTTTATTTATTAATAAAAAAAATTATCAGTACAAAACCTAAAATAGATAAATGTTTCATGTATTAAAGAATTAGATTAATATATTTGATGTGAATCTATAAGATTTGTCATTGAACTTAATGCATAACCATAGGATTGTCTGTTGGCAATTTAATCAATTCATGAATTATGAATAATCCAAATATTTTATATTATTTCCAATCATATAGATTAATTCTTCTGATGTATAAAATTATAATATACAAATATATTTTAAAAAATAATAAGAAACTAATGATATTGAGAATAGTTATTTATTATAGGAACATATATCATAATATATTAATTTATATTTATTTTATTTTACTTTATTCAAGTTGTATCTACTTGTTATAAAAAGGTACTGGTGCTCACTACTATTACTTATATTTAATTTTATCTTGTAAAATTAAACTTTGTTATTAAATCCTAAAAAGAAAAATCTTATACAACACATATAAAAAAAAATCCACAACAATCCTAAAAAGGAAAATCTTATACAACACACAAAAATAAAAGCATCAATTAAACGCCAGATATCAAAGCTGACAAAAAATAAAAATATGACTTCTGCCAGATTCGAACTGGCGACCGCCTGTGTGTTAGACAGGCGTGATAACCGACTACACCAAGAAGTCCTGTAATTGTTTTGATGCGTCAATTTCAGATATTTGATTTTAAAAAAAATATAAATAAATATAAATGAGAAGAGATATACAGGGATGTTTGATAAAAATCAAACTAATAAATAAACGGTAAATAAAGGTAAACTTAATAAATAACTAATAACTAGATTAATCAACACAGTAGAATATCACAATTAGATTTAGTCCTTCAAATCCAATAGTAAATATATAATTCCTTTTAATATATTTACTTCAAGATAAAATACAACACTTGATAAATTTCTTTTTTAAAAGTTAGGTATTAAAGTAAAAGAATAGACTGCGAATATCTTTTTTTATTAAAGATTAAAATTAAATCAACCTAATATACTTTTTAACCGTGACATATATTTATTTATCATATCATATTTTAGTATTTATAAGTTCTTTTTTTTTTTGAAAAAAAGATAAAATAATATAAAAGAAATACAAACTAAATAATAAAATAAACCATCAGAATATTCAAATCCCACTGATAATCACTTTTATCAGATTGTCTAGATTTAAAGTATATAAAAAAAAATAAGTTGAGTGAAAATACAAATTTCATTCTCAGCTTCTCAATCAAATAAGTGCCTTCTTGGCTCAGTTGGCAGAGCGTCTGCCTAGTAAGCAGAAGGTCGTGAGTTCGATTCTCACAGAAGGCATTAATTTTTGTGATTTTTTAACGCTGCTGTGGATTTTTTTTTTGTGTATGAGAGATTTTCTTTTTTTTTTTTAGGATTTAATAAAGTTTAAAAAAATAAAACAAAAATACAATTAAATATTATTTAAACGAAGTGTAATAATTTATAACCTTTGGGGATGATTCTTAAGAAAATATAGAGGATCAGCTGAAATTAGTTGTTTAAATCAATGATATATATTTTAATATAAAAAATCTATCCATAATATTATTAAAAATTAATGTTTTTTTAAAATAAGATTATATATTATGAAAATATATATTTAATGATATAATTTATATAAATTGGATAATTAAATATTTTCTGGATTATTTATTATTCATAATTTAATTTTAATGTCAAGAGGCAATCTGATAGTTATGCATAAAATCCAACACTAATATTTATGGATTTAATTTAAGTGTATAATTTTATATTTTTAATAATGTAAATATTTATCTTCTTATATTATTTAATGTTATCTATTTCTATATGATTTCTTTTAGCATATTTCATCCATCCTTCAAAGTTATAAATTTCTTTTATATATACATAACCTTTTCTAAATAACCATGATTTAAAATACTTTTCTTTTACTTCTTCTGAATCTGATATATTTGTTTTAATAGTTAAATTTGCATGTATATTATTTTTACTTCCTATATCATAAAAGGGTCCATTATATAATACTTCATTTATATTTTTTATATTAGATGCCCATCTTAATATTCTAGATTGTAATATATCGTCCGTTTTGTTTTCCACATCCTTTTTTTTAGGATCAAGTGTTAAAACAACTGCATAATAATAATAATCTTTTAATTTTTTTGTCATAATTATAAATGAAAAATAACAAAAATAATTATTTTTTAAATTTTTAATTTATAATAATTTTATATATCTTGGCATATTCTTGGCATTTACAATTCTTTACTTTTCCAATAATCTGATATAAAATCCATTACATTATAATCGCACGGACCAATCCATAATTCTTCATTATTATTTTTAAAGTTGACTTTAAATTGTAATATACCATTAACATACTTACACCCACCTGCAAAATTGGCCCAAAGATTACATTTTTTGCCATATCTTCGGAAATATTTGATGATCCTATTTTATGATTGTGTACTTAGGTAATTGACCAAATTTAGGTTTTAAATATAACTAACAAACATGACTTTGATAATTCCCCGCGGAGGTTTAATGATTTTTTTAATTTTTTGCAAAATTCAAAATTTGACCTAGGAAAATAAAACTTCACTTATTTCCGGTTTAAAACATGACTGGGTTATATTTTTAATATAAATATATTTTGCACTTTATTAATTTTCTTTTTCTTTCTTTCTTTTTTTTCTTTCACTTTTAATTATTATTTTTTTATTATACTCCAATTTATACACTCTATTTTTCTACCAATAAAATGTTTGACCAAATCTCAGTACAAAAACGTAAAGATATTAAAGCTGCAATTGAACGTGGTGATTCTTCAAGAACCATAGCTAGTGAACATGGTGTTTCTAAAAGTACTGTTAATAGATATGCTAGGAAGTTTAACACTTATTGTAAACATATGGCTGGTCGACCATCTAAAATCGGTAAAAGAAGTATAGTTACATTAGCAAGATTATTTAAAACCGGCAAGATTTCTAATGCAGTAAATGTAGCAAGGACAATTGCTACTGTTAATAATATAACTATTGTCCCTACTACAGTTTCAAGAATTCTGAAGTCAAAAAATCTTGTGGCAAGAAAAAAGAAGAAAGCCATACCGATGTCACGTGACTTGAAAAAAAAGCGTCTAGCATTTGCTAGGAAGTACGCAAGTTGGAGTGAAGCAGACTGGGAAAAGGTTATCTTCGCGGATGAAAGTAGGATCACTCGGTTTGGCTCTGACGGTGGTCAATGGGTTTGGGGGGAGAGAAATAGACCACGAAGAGAACATGAATATTCTCAGGTTCCAAAAGGTAAGGGTGGTTCAGTTGCTTTCTGGGGTTGTATAACTGCACAGGGCGTTGGCTATCTTAGCTGGGTGCGACCATCTATGGATGCTGATTTATATTTAGATATAATGAATGATGAATTCCAGCAGACTTTGGACTGGTACAATTGGGATAGATCAAAAATCCTACTTTTGCAAGACAAGGATCCCAAGCATACAGCTAAAAAGAGCATGAAATGGTACAAAGATAACAATGTTACTTTACTAGATTGGCCAACAGGTTCTCCTGATTTGAACCCCATAGAAAACATGTGGTCATTCCTTAAGCAAGAACTAGGTAGAATCTACCCTGAACCTGCAAAGTCCTTACGAGAGCTCTGGGAGCGCATCGAAGTCACCTGGGACCGCCCCATCATGCATGAGCTGGCCAAAAAGGTGATACATTCTATGCCAAGAAGGTGTGCTGCAATAATAGAGAAAAAAGGAGGTCGTATCCCATATTAGTTATTTTGTAGTAATAAAAAATACTCATTTATTCGTTAATAAATATTTAATCAAAATTCAATAAATTTTTTTGTCTTCTTAATTTTACACTATATTAATACTTTTCTTTAATTGATATTTAAAATCAATAAAGACAACAAGCATGGCATGCTTATACAATAAAAATATATACTAGTATAATATAATTAATATCGCGAAAAAATTGCTTAAAGAAAAAATTTTTAATCATTGGGCCAATTTTGCAGGTTAGTGTATGTTCTTTTATAGACTCCACTATGTATTCATTACTTTTATACTGTTGATTTTCTGTTTCTTCAACAATATTTACTTTATTATTAGTATTTATCATTTGTATGTCATTATCTTCTTCTATATAGTTATTTAATTCATCATCATGAGAATCAATATTTTGAATTTTAACACTTTTATTAAAGTTTTCTACTAAAACCGATAAATATTTATCATGTTCATTATTTTTATTATCTATATATTTTTGTTTATATAATTTATCCATTGGTAAATATGAGAATCTACTATTTAATTCTTCTGTTGTATCAAAATCAAAATTTGGTTGAATCCATAATCTATGTAAATAATTTTCATAAGTATTAATTTTATAAATTTCTGAAAATCTTTTTAAATTAAACAAACAAGCAGATAATTTAAATTGAAGATTATATATATGAGTTTCTGTTATTCTTACCATTTTATTTTTATTAAATCGTTGAAAAGTATTCGTAAAATTATAAAAAAATGTCTCAATTGATGATCTCATACTGCCTAATTCTTTATTAAATGTAACTTCATTTTGTGATAATTCTATATTTATATCTTTTCTAATTGGAAAACAAAAATTTTCAATATTTATATCGAATCCTTTATCATCATTAATTTCAACAGTATTATTTATATGTAATGTATATCCACCATCAACCAAAATACAATCCAAATTATTTAAAAACTTTACAAATGGAATAACTTCCATCATCTGACCATCAGTATATTCAGAACATGGAACAGATTTTGAAATATATAAAATAAAACCTAATACATCCACTATAAACTGTGTTCTATAACCTGATTTTTTAAATTTATAACTATATAATTTTTTTTTATTAAAATGTATGTTTTGATAGCTTATTCTACTATCATAGCCATCTAAAAATAATGTTACATGTTTTAGTCTTATTGGGTTATTTATTTTAGCATATAATAATCTTAAATCTATATTAGAAAACATATTATGATATAACATTTTTTCACACCATTCTGTAATTATTTGATAGTATGATTTATAAAATTTTATATATATTCTATGATATGTGCTATATGGAATATAATCATCCATATCATTAATTGATTTTCCTTCTATTAGTTGGTAAATTAGTAAAAATATTTTTTCTGATAATCTATATGGCCCTGGTAATTCTATTATAATATCTGAAATTAAATCTGTTAAAAGTACATACAAAGGAAAAACACCAAGTTTATTAAATAATACATTTTTAACATGCTCTATATTTTTAATACTTTTTAATTCGGATCTATGGAAATTTTTATTATTACTTTTACTAATAATAGGATACTTTTTATTTAATTTTTCAATCCATTTATTATTTATTACTTCTTCTAGTTTATGTTTATATAATTCTTCACAAATAATCATATGTTTTTTATTTATATAGAGAAATTCAATTTTTTTAAAAAGATATATATTTTAATATAAAAAATCTATCCATAATATTATTAAAAATTAATGTTTTTTTAAAATAAGATTATATATTATGAAAATATATATTTAATGATATAATTTATATAAATTGGATAATTAAATATTTTCTGGATTATTTATTATTCATAATTTAATTTTAATGTCAAGAGGCAATCTGATAGTTATGCATAAAATCCAACACTAATATTTATGGATTTAATTTAAGTGTATAATTTTATATTTTTAATAATGTAAATATTTATCAATATTACTTGTTCAAAATTAAAATAAAAATCCAATGGTAATTTAAAGGACTGGGTGGTGGGGAAGCCCTCCAACCAGTCCAAATATTCGTCACCCCCTAGTTAATTTATAAGATATTATTAGCTTAAAATGGTCTGTAAATTGATGTCATTTTCAAGAATATTTGTGATACAAAATCTCAGAAAAAAAATATTGGTTGTTGGATGACCTCCATAGAGAAACGTTGCAGATCTAAAAATATTATTTTTAATTTTATAAACATTATATATTTTTATAAATTTATTTATATTTGAGGTTCATTCCAAATAAATTTAAAAGTATAAAAAATGAAACAAAAAAAAAATTTAATTTTTTGTTGTTCTTTATGCAAAACTATCAGGTTGCTTCTTGAAATCTAACCAATTATATTTTCCATTTTGAATATTTTAATATTAAATTTGAAATTATTAAATCCAAAAAAATAAAAAAATATTAATTTTTTATAAAATCTTAAATTATTAAATATATGTCTTATTATTTATAAACAATTAAATTAGGGTTGGTCCTCTTATGATCTTTTAATGGAATCCCAATATTCATCTAATATTTCTCTTTGATTAAAATCTGATTCTTTAACCCAACAATTATTTTCTTTACCAAAACCTTTCCATTTTACAAAATATTCATATTTATTATATAACTTTTTATGTTTTATAATATATTGAATTTCATAATTTTTTTCAGAATTATTTTTAACTACAATTTCATCTTCTTCCATATTTGTACTGTTATCATTTATATCTAATAAATTTTTATTATTAATTAAATCATTTAAATAATTTATTTGAATTTCTTTGATTTCATTTATTTTAGTTATTTTATATTCTGTTTTTAATGTTAAATTTAAATTATTTAAATTATCTTTATTAAAACTATAATTAAATCTTTCCATTCTCCATTTACTATAAAGATTATTATATTCAATACCATGTAATTCTGAAAATACTTTTATATTTAATAAAACAATGGATAATTTTAATTGTATATTATATATTTTATTATCTGTAATTCTAACTTTATTTTGACCATTAAATCTTTTAAATATATTACCTAAATCAGCAAAATATGTTTCTATTTTTGATCTTAGACCACCTAATGTTTCATTATATATTTCTTCATCTTTTGTTAATTTTATGTTTTTATCTTTTTTAATAGGATAACAAAAATTATGTAAATTTATATTATAACCAATGTTTTTATATTTATCAATATATTCTTTAATTGTATTATCATAGATTCCATCAAAACACATGCAATCAGTTTGATTAAAAAATTTATCTGGATTAATATTTAATAACATTTTATCATCTGTATTATTTTTACATGGTAACGAATCCGAAACATATATTCCTATATTATTTATATCTATTATTATTTGAGTGTTTAAACCATTTTTTTTCAATTTATATGAATATAATTCTTTTTTATCTAAATTTATATCCTGGTAAATAATTCTATTATGATGTCCATCTAAAAATAAAGTTATATTATCTAAAATATTAGGGCTTAATTTCTTGGCGCTTAATAATCTTAAAAGTGGAGATGAAAAACAAAAATTTAATTTATTATTTATCCAATCATTTAAAAATTTATAATTTTTTATATATAATGATTCATATAATCTATAAAAGGAAGTTGATGGTATATATATATCCATTTCATTATTAGTATAACCATTTAATAGATGTTCAATTAATAATAATGCTTTTTCCAACATATTATATGGGCCAGGTAATTTTATATTATTAATTAAATCTGTTAAAAAAACATACACTGGAATATCACCTAATTTATCATATATATTATCTTTAATTTTATCAATCCCATTTACATTTTCTATTTTAGTTCTATTATATTTTATTTCTGCATGATATAAATAATCATTTTTCATAAAATTCCAATACTTTTTATATATTTTATCACGTTCATTTTCTATAAGAATATCTATATCTATATTAGACATAATAAATATAAATGATTTTATTTTATTATAAATTTTCAATTTTTAAAGTAATTAATTAATAATATTTTATTCTCAACGTGATTAAACGCGATGGAATATAAATATTATAAGAGGTTCATTCCAAATAAATTTAAAAGTATAAAAAATGAAACAAAAAAAAATTTAATTTTTTGTTGTTCTTTATGCAAAACTATCAGGTTGCTTCTTGAAATCTAACCAATTATATTTTCCATTTTGAATATTTTAATATTAAATTTGAAATTATTAAATCCAAAAAAATAAAAAAATATTAATTTTTTATAAAATCTTAAATTATTAAATATATGTCTTATTATTTATAAACAATTAAATTAGGGTTGGTCCTCTTTCGAAATTAAAAATAAAAAAATAATTAATGTTTTTTTTGAAATTAAGGATTATAAAATAATTAACAATTCTAATATAATTAATATTAATTTTATGTAACAATATAGTTCCGAAAATTTTAAAAGTTTTAAACATTTTATAGTTTTTGCTTTTATTAAATATTTTAAATGATATATCCATTTATAATTTAAAATAATATATATAATTATAAAAATATTAATGTTTTCAACGATGCTCTTACAAAGAGATTTTGGAAGGTGGTCGTGCAAAAATTCTTAATCAAAGCATAAACATTTATGCTACTTTTGACCAATATTCATTTAATGCCCAAAAAAAATTTGAAATTTGAAATGCGCAAACGCCCTAATACATTTCAGCTTCTCTCAGATCTTTACCAAACAATTAGCTAAAATAATACAGCTACATTCTATCATCTTCAAGATTATTTGTGAAACAAAAGATCAGAAATGAAATATGTAATTTTAGTCGACCTCCTTAATAGCAGAATTAAAATTCATGGATTTTAAAACATTAGCAGCTGATTTGGGTGTTAAATCGTATCCAAGCTTGCATAACGCTTTATAGACTTCAGTGGCAGTAAGTAATTCACCATTTAGTACCTTTCTTTTTATCAAAGCTCTAGAAGAACTAGCTACAATGACTGGTCTACCAGCTGCTGTCCCAATTCTATTAGGAAACCACTTTTTTTGATACTTGCTAATGACACTTTTTGATATTCCAAGTTGCTTTGATATATCGGTATATGATTTTTCTTTAATTAAAAGAGCTTTAAGATCCATTTGTGTTTCAACAGGTAGTGATCTAGTCATTTTATTGAAGATAGAAGTTGGAAAGATAAAATTTTATAAAAAAATAAAAGGGAAAGAAAGAATAGCAAATTAATATCAAATAATCAACACTTTTTTATATTTTTTTGCTTTATTATGATTCACTGTGAGTCATATTTAATACCTATCTTATTTATTTTAGCATTACATAATAATATTGTACGGAAAAGTACTCAAGTTCCAAAATTTTGTAATATGGAAAAAATTGTTCACGTGCAGTAGTTGATTTTAAATTGCCATAAAAAAATTTAAAACTCCCCTATGTCACCCATTTTCTGTCACCGAATAATCAACATATAAAGCTATCTTTATTTCAAATTTCATGTGATTTCATTGAAAACTGATTGATTTATTAAAGAAAATATGCAAAAACACGAAACACGTGAACAATTTTTTCCCCCACTGTATCCATTGATATAAATTTCTTTCTTTATTGTTTAGTGTGAAAATGGAGTTAAAAACGAAATAGCAAAAAAATTGAAACATTCTAGCAGTTTTGGAAGGCACTGTAGCATGGAACACTATAATTTTGACTGGTCGGAGATGTACAGTGAGGGAAAAAATTGTTCACGTGTTTCGTGTTTTTGCATATTTTCTTTAATAAATCAATCAGTTTTCAATGAAATCACATGAAATTTGAAATAAAGATAGCTTTATATGTTGATTATTCGGTGACAGAAAATGGGTGACATAGGGGAGTTTTAAATTTTTTTATGGCAATTTAAAATCAACTACTGCACGTGAACAATTTTTTCCATATTACAAAATTTTGGAACTTGAGTACTTTTCCGTACAATATTATTATGTAATGCTAAAATAAATAAGATAGGTATTAAATATGACTCACAGTGAATCATAATAAAGCAAAAAAATATAAAAAAGTGTTGATTATTTGATATTAATTTGCTATTCTTTCTTTCCCTTTTATTTTTTTATAAAATTTTATCTTTCCAACTTCTATCTTCAATAAAATGACTAGATCACTACCTGTTGAAACACAAATGGATCTTAAAGCTCTTTTAATTAAAGAAAAATCATATACCGATATATCAAAGCAACTTGGAATATCAAAAAGTGTCATTAGCAAGTATCAAAAAAAGTGGTTTCCTAATAGAATTGGGACAGCAGCTGGTAGACCAGTCATTGTAGCTAGTTCTTCTAGAGCTTTGATAAAAAGAAAGGTACTAAATGGTGAATTACTTACTGCCACTGAAGTCTATAAAGCGTTATGCAAGCTTGGATACGATTTAACACCCAAATCAGCTGCTAATGTTTTAAAATCCATGAATTTTAATTCTGCTATTAAGAAAAAAAAACCTTTTATGACAGCGGTGCATAAGAAGAAGCGATTACAATGGGCTAAAAATCATTTACATTGGACTAGTGATGACTGGAGACGTGTAGTATTCTCTGACGAAACGAAAATAAATGTCTGGGGCTCAGACGGTTGCAAATACTATTGGTCTAGACCAGGTGACGAATTAAAACCACATCATCTTGATCTTACAGTGAAGCATGGCAATGGAAATTTGATGTTTTGGGGTTGTATAACCTATTGGGGACCAGGATATGCATGTCATGTTTATGATGGGACCATGAAATCAGTCGACTATCAACATATTTTGGATACAACATTCAAGGAAACTGTCAAATACTACAATCTTGACTAGTCAAAAATATATTTGCAGCACGATAATGATCCAAAACATACTTCAGACTCAACTAAAACTTGGTTAAAAGATAATAAGATCAATGTATTAGCTAACTGGCCACCTCAAAGTCCAGACTTAAACCCAATTGAACACATTTGGCATCACTTAAAGTTGAAACTAAGCGCATATGACACCAGAGCAAAAGGGGTACATGATCTTTGGGAAAGAGTCGATAAAGAATGGAATACATTCACAGAGGAAGAGTGCAAAAGGTATATAGATAGTATGCCAAAGCGTATTCAAGCCGTTATTGATGCTAAGGGTGGACCAACTAGATATTAGTAAAATAGTTAGGTAATGGAAAAAATTGTTCACGTAATTAGTTTTTCTTTAATTTAGTATATAATCATAATAAAAATTCCTGTGTAACCAATATGTTAACTCCGAAGAGTAAACATGTAAAGCTATCTTCATTTCAAATTTCATGTGATTTCATTGAAAACTGATTGATTTATTAAAGAAAATATCCAAAATCACGAAACACGTGAACAATTTTTTCCCCCACTGTACTTTCAGCAAGATAACGACCCAAAACATAAAGCAACTTCAACTATGAAATGGATTGATGAACAAGGCATTAAAATACTTGAAGAATGGCCCGCTCAGAGTCCTGACTTGAATCCTATTGAACATGTTTGGCACCATTTAAAGTTAAAATTGAGTGCATACAGTACCAAGGCTAAAGGAGTCCATGAACTATGGGAAAGAATAGATAAAGAATGGAATTCTTTTACTGAAATGGAATGTAAAAGGTATATAGATAGCATGTCAGATCGAATCCAAGCAGTATTGGAAGCTAAAGGTGGTCCAACAAGATATTAGTTTATTTATTTACATACGGAAAAAACGGTTCCAACCTACAACCAATTTTTAAAATTCAATAAAAACCTGAGTTTTAAATTTGTGTAACCTAAATTTTATATTTAACTTTTAAATAATTAGTACTACCTTCACACGAAATTTTGTTCATTTTTATAAAGTATTCATTAAGATACAAAAGATTAAAGTCAATTTTTAAAAATCTGAGAACCGTTTTTTCCCTCACTGTACTATAAATATAAACTAAATAACCAAAGATCTTGGTGGTGATGAATACGATCTTGTACCGGTGGTTGGCTGGTAGATAGAAAACAAGATAGACGGCATTAAAAACTAATACTTGAGTATTTATTTTTCAGGAGGGGGAACCACGGAGACGCGGAAAGAGTGAACCAAGTAGAGTTGGAGAAGAATTTGTACCTTCGGTGGGGTTTATGGGATTCGAACCCACGATCTCTTGATCACCGGGTATAGTGCTCTACCACTATACCACCCCTCTCAGATAGTATAGTGGTGAGTATCCCCGCCTGTCACGCGGGAGACCGGGGTTCAATTCCCCGTCTGAGAGTTTTTTTTGTGAATTTTTTTCGTTTTCCTTCGCTGGGGATTTTTTTTTTTTTTATTGTGTATTGAGATATATCTTTACATTTGAATTACTATATAATAAACTATCTATATTATACCATATTTAAATATTATACAATCATATTATATAATATAATTTTTGGGATATATTATTATATGTAAAAAAAATTATCTTGATATATATTTTAATATAAAAAATCTATCCATAATATTATTAAAAATTAATGTTTTTTTAAAATAAGATTATATATTATGAAAATATATATTTAATGATATAATTTATATAAATTGGATAATTAAATATTTTCTGGATTATTTATTATTCATAATTTAATTTTAATGTCAAGAGGCAATCTGATAGTTATGCATAAAATCCAACACTAATATTTATGGATTTAATTTAAGTGTATAATTTTATATTTTTAATAATGTAAATATTTATCTTCTTATATTATTTAATGTTATCTATTTCTATATGATTTCTTTTAGCATATTTCATCCATCCTTCAAAGTTATAAATTTCTTTTATATATACATAACCTTTTCTAAATAACCATGATTTAAAATACTTTTCTTTTACTTCTTCTGAATCTGATATATTTGTTTTAATAGTTAAATTTGCATGTATATTATTTTTACTTCCTATATCATAAAAGGGTCCATTATATAATACTTCATTTATATTTTTTATATTAGATGCCCATCTTAATATTCTAGATTGTAATATATCGTCCGTTTTGTTTTCCACATCCTTTTTTTTAGGATCAAGTGTTAAAACAACTGCATAATAATAATAATCTTTTAATTTTTTTGTCATAATTATAAATGAAAAATAACAAAAATAATTATTTTTTAAATTTTTAATTTATAATAATTTTATATATCTTGGCATATTCTTGGCATTTACAATTCTTTACTTTTCCAATAATCTGATATAAAATCCATTACATTATAATCGCACGGACCAATCCATAATTCTTCATTATTATTTTTAAAGTTGACTTTAAATTGTAATATACCATTAACATACTTATGTTCTTTTATAGACTCCACTATGTATTCATTACTTTTATACTGTTGATTTTCTGTTTCTTCAACAATATTTACTTTATTATTAGTATTTATCATTTGTATGTCATTATCTTCTTCTATATAGTTATTTAATTCATCATCATGAGAATCAATATTTTGAATTTTAACACTTTTATTAAAGTTTTCTACTAAAACCGATAAATATTTATCATGTTCATTATTTTTATTATCTATATATTTTTGTTTATATAATTTATCCATTGGTAAATATGAGAATCTACTATTTAATTCTTCTGTTGTATCAAAATCAAAATTTGGTTGAATCCATAATCTATGTAAATAATTTTCATAAGTATTAATTTTATAAATTTCTGAAAATCTTTTTAAATTAAACAAACAAGCAGATAATTTAAATTGAAGATTATATATATGAGTTTCTGTTATTCTTACCATTTTATTTTTATTAAATCGTTGAAAAGTATTCGTAAAATTATAAAAAAATGTCTCAATTGATGATCTCATACTGCCTAATTCTTTATTAAATGTAACTTCATTTTGTGATAATTCTATATTTATATCTTTTCTAATTGGAAAACAAAAATTTTCAATATTTATATCGAATCCTTTATCATCATTAATTTCAACAGTATTATTTATATGTAATGTATATCCACCATCAACCAAAATACAATCCAAATTATTTAAAAACTTTACAAATGGAATAACTTCCATCATCTGACCATCAGTATATTCAGAACATGGAACAGATTTTGAAATATATAAAATAAAACCTAATACATCCACTATAAACTGTGTTCTATAACCTGATTTTTTAAATTTATAACTATATAATTTTTTTTTATTAAAATGTATGTTTTGATAGCTTATTCTACTATCATAGCCATCTAAAAATAATGTTACATGTTTTAGTCTTATTGGGTTATTTATTTTAGCATATAATAATCTTAAATCTATATTAGAAAACATATTATGATATAACATTTTTTCACACCATTCTGTAATTATTTGATAGTATGATTTATAAAATTTTATATATATTCTATGATATGTGCTATATGGAATATAATCATCCATATCATTAATTGATTTTCCTTCTATTAGTTGGTAAATTAGTAAAAATATTTTTTCTGATAATCTATATGGCCCTGGTAATTCTATTATAATATCTGAAATTAAATCTGTTAAAAGTACATACAAAGGAAAAACACCAAGTTTATTAAATAATACATTTTTAACATGCTCTATATTTTTAATACTTTTTAATTCGGATCTATGGAAATTTTTATTATTACTTTTACTAATAATAGGATACTTTTTATTTAATTTTTCAATCCATTTATTATTTATTACTTCTTCTAGTTTATGTTTATATAATTCTTCACAAATAATCATATGTTTTTTATTTATATAGAGAAATTCAATTTTTTTAAAAAGATATATATTTTAATATAAAAAATCTATCCATAATATTATTAAAAATTAATGTTTTTTTAAAATAAGATTATATATTATGAAAATATATATTTAATGATATAATTTATATAAATTGGATAATTAAATATTTTCTGGATTATTTATTATTCATAATTTAATTTTAATGTCAAGAGGCAATCTGATAGTTATGCATAAAATCCAACACTAATATTTATGGATTTAATTTAAGTGTATAATTTTATATTTTTAATAATGTAAATATTTATCCTTATTTCAGTAAAATGTATGATTTTAAAAAAAAATGTATAATATTTTTATTTTATATAATATTGGTAATGTATTAGATAATAATGCGAATGTAAAGGTCCATCGTAGTGATCACCAGTATGATGAATATCCAAATATAATTAAAAAAATAAATAAAACATCTAAATATTATTTATACGATGTGTAATAATTTACTCGTACATCCCAAAAACAGATCTGCGAATTTCCTAGACATATGCGCGATATTCCCGATATTCGCGATCTGGAAGACACCCCCCATTATATGTGTGGCATATGCGCACATTTAAATACATACACTAACCTGCAAAATTGGCCCAATGATTAAAAATTTTTTCTTTAAGCAATTTTTTCGCGATATTAATTATATTATACTAGTATATATTTTTATTGTATAAGCATGCCATGCTTGTTGTCTTTATTGATTTTAAATATCAATTAAAGAAAAGTATTAATATAGTGTAAAATTAAGAAGACAAAAAAATTTATTGAATTTTGATTAAATATTTATTAACGAATAAATGAGTATTTTTTATTACTACAAAATAACTAATATGGGATACGACCTCCTTTTTTCTCTATTATTGCAGCACACCTTCTTGGCATAGAATGTATCACCTTTTTGGCCAGCTCATGCATGATGGGGCGGTCCCAGGTGACTTCGATGCGCTCCCAGAGCTCTCGTAAGGACTTTGCAGGTTCAGGGTAGATTCTACCTAGTTCTTGCTTAAGGAATGACCACATGTTTTCTATGGGGTTCAAATCAGGAGAACCTGTTGGCCAATCTAGTAAAGTAACATTGTTATCTTTGTACCATTTCATGCTCTTTTTAGCTGTATGCTTGGGATCCTTGTCTTGCAAAAGTAGGATTTTTGATCTATCCCAATTGTACCAGTCCAAAGTCTGCTGGAATTCATCATTCATTATATCTAAATATAAATCAGCATCCATAGATGGTCGCACCCAGCTAAGATAGCCAACGCCCTGTGCAGTTATACAACCCCAGAAAGCAACTGAACCACCCTTACCTTTTGGAACCTGAGAATATTCATGTTCTCTTCGTGGTCTATTTCTCTCCCCCCAAACCCATTGACCACCGTCAGAGCCAAACCGAGTGATCCTACTTTCATCCGCGAAGATAACCTTTTCCCAGTCTGCTTCACTCCAACTTGCGTACTTCCTAGCAAATGCTAGACGCTTTTTTTTCAAGTCACGTGACATCGGTATGGCTTTCTTCTTTTTTCTTGCCACAAGATTTTTTGACTTCAGAATTCTTGAAACTGTAGTAGGGACAATAGTTATATTATTAACAGTAGCAATTGTCCTTGCTACATTTACTGCATTAGAAATCTTGCCGGTTTTAAATAATCTTGCTAATGTAACTATACTTCTTTTACCGATTTTAGATGGTCGACCAGCCATATGTTTACAATAAGTGTTAAACTTCCTAGCATATCTATTAACAGTACTTTTAGAAACACCATGTTCACTAGCTATGGTTCTTGAAGAATCACCACGTTCAATTGCAGCTTTAATATCTTTACGTTTTTGTACTGAGATTTGGTCAAACATTTTATTGGTAGAAAAATAGAGTGTATAAATTGGAGTATAATAAAAAAATAATAATTAAAAGTGAAAGAAAAAAAAGAAAGAAAGAAAAAGAAAATTAATAAAGTGCAAAATATATTTATATTAAAAATATAACCCAGTCATGTTTTAAACCGGAAATAAGTGAAGTTTTATTTTCCTAGGTCAAATTTTGAATTTTGCAAAAAATTAAAAAAATCATTAAACCTCCGCGGGGAATTATCAAAGTCATGTTTGTTAGTTATATTTAAAACCTAAATTTGGTCAATTACCTAAGTACACAATCATAAAATAGGATCATCAAATATTTCCGAAGATATGGCAAAAAATGTAATCTTTGGGCCAATTTTGCAGGTGGGTGTAGAAAAAAAATATTAATGAAAAAAAATTGAATTTATTTTAATTATAAAAATAAAATGTTTTATTATATTTTAAAAAATAAAATGAATCGAACTTTAAATGTGCATTTGATAATTTAGATGGACCTTGTTATGTCATAAAACTAACATATTTAAAACATAATGATTTTATTATATACCTAAGAAAACTGGATATAATAATATGAATGGGTTTAAATAAAAAAAATTGAAAAAGTATTATAAAAATAAAATAATATTATTATAAACTATGGATGATACCTTTAATACCATTATTAATGATAAATTTAAATATAATATTAAAAGATCTATTTTTATAAAAGATATGAAAAAATATAATATGGAAGAATGTAAAATTAAACAAAAAGATGGGCATTTCGAAATCTATATGAAAAAAGCTGGCTCCAAAAAAAAAATTAAAAAAGTTTATGAATTTAAAACATATAACAAAGAAAAAAATAAGAGTAATATAAAAAGAAAAATTGAAAATGTAGAAGAAAATATAGTTAATGAAATTATACCCGAATTTAAAAAGATAAAATTAAATTAATTACTGGAATTTATCAACCTGTTCCATGTTCTTAATCATATCCATATATTTATTTTTTCATTTTTGGGATCATTCCTCTACAAAATAACTAATATGGGATACGACCTCCTTTTTTCTCTATTATTGCAGCACACCTTCTTGGCATAGAATGTATCACCTTTTTGGCCAGCTCATGCATGATGGGGCGGTCCCAGGTGACTTCGATGCGCTCCCAGAGCTCTCGTAAGGACTTTGCAGGTTCAGGGTAGATTCTACCTAGTTCTTGCTTAAGGAATGACCACATGTTTTCTATGGGGTTCAAATCAGGAGAACCTGTTGGCCAATCTAGTAAAGTAACATTGTTATCTTTGTACCATTTCATGCTCTTTTTAGCTGTATGCTTGGGATCCTTGTCTTGCAAAAGTAGGATTTTTGATCTATCCCAATTGTACCAGTCCAAAGTCTGCTGGAATTCATCATTCATTATATCTAAATATAAATCAGCATCCATAGATGGTCGCACCCAGCTAAGATAGCCAACGCCCTGTGCAGTTATACAACCCCAGAAAGCAACTGAACCACCCTTACCTTTTGGAACCTGAGAATATTCATGTTCTCTTCGTGGTCTATTTCTCTCCCCCCAAACCCATTGACCACCGTCAGAGCCAAACCGAGTGATCCTACTTTCATCCGCGAAGATAACCTTTTCCCAGTCTGCTTCACTCCAACTTGCGTACTTCCTAGCAAATGCTAGACGCTTTTTTTTCAAGTCACGTGACATCGGTATGGCTTTCTTCTTTTTTCTTGCCACAAGATTTTTTGACTTCAGAATTCTTGAAACTGTAGTAGGGACAATAGTTATATTATTAACAGTAGCAATTGTCCTTGCTACATTTACTGCATTAGAAATCTTGCCGGTTTTAAATAATCTTGCTAATGTAACTATACTTCTTTTACCGATTTTAGATGGTCGACCAGCCATATGTTTACAATAAGTGTTAAACTTCCTAGCATATCTATTAACAGTACTTTTAGAAACACCATGTTCACTAGCTATGGTTCTTGAAGAATCACCACGTTCAATTGCAGCTTTAATATCTTTACGTTTTTGTACTGAGATTTGGTCAAACATTTTATTGGTAGAAAAATAGAGTGTATAAATTGGAGTATAATAAAAAAATAATAATTAAAAGTGAAAGAAAAAAAAGAAAGAAAGAAAAAGAAAATTAATAAAGTGCAAAATATATTTATATTAAAAATATAACCCAGTCATGTTTTAAACCGGAAATAAGTGAAGTTTTATTTTCCTAGGTCAAATTTTGAATTTTGCAAAAAATTAAAAAAATCATTAAACCTCCGCGGGGAATTATCAAAGTCATGTTTGTTAGTTATATTTAAAACCTAAATTTGGTCAATTACCTAAGTACACAATCATAAAATAGGATCATCAAATATTTCCGAAGATATGGCAAAAAATGTAATCTTTGGGCCAATTTTGCAGGTGGGTGTATATCATTCAGATTGGAACATTATGAGAATTTGTAAAAAATGTCATAATATAAAATATAATGAATGCTTATTATGTAATGAAGATACTGATCATGATACTATTATTACAACTAATTCTTTTAAAATATTATGTGATTTTTTAAAAGGATTAAATATTAACGTTTTAATTATTAAAAATTAATTTTTAAAAAAATTGAATTTATTTTTATATTAAAATGAGCAACGATAATATATTAAAAAACTTTTTTAAAGAACATAATTATTACGGAAATATAATAAACAATTATAATTATAAAATAAATAAAATTTTTAATTATCTTTATGAAAAAAACATTATTTTTAATATAAAATAGATAATAATATAGATTATTGTTTAAAATATAAAAAAACATATAATATTATAATTTATATTAATGATGGAAAAACTATAGAAATACCTTTGATGATAGGTTCAATGTTTGATAACAACAATAGTAACAAATATAAGGGTTGTTTTATTATAGAAGGAAAATATAAAGAGGATCCATTCAAATCTAATGGATTATTTTTATGATAAATTATTATATATATAAATTTAATTCAAAAAATATAATTGAATTATTTAAATTAATTGGATTTTTTATTTTTTTTTTTGAATTTTAAAAACAGTAAAATTATAAGTACTATTATAATAAATACCTCAAGAACGAACCCAAAGTTTTCGATTAAAACAACAAAAATTTATAATTTTTTTTATGTTTCTTTTTTTAAAAAATCAAAGAAATTTGGATGGATTCTCAAAAGCGTAAAGATATCAAGGTAGCATTAGCACGTGGTGAAAGTATAAGAGATATAGCTGATACTCATGGTGTTTCAAAGAGCACAATATATAATTATACTAAGAGATTTAACACTCATAGTAAATGTACACCTGGCAGACCAAGAAAACTTAGCAATCATTTTGGATTTGCATTAGCAAGATCATTTAAAAGCGGCCAAATTTCTAATGCAGTAAATGTAGCAAGAAAAAATTGGTACTGGCTATAATGTAACTATTGACTATACTACAGTTTCAAGAATTCTGAAGTCAAAAAAAAAAAAAAAAAAAGCGTATAGCATTTGCTAGGAAGTACACAAGTTGGAATGAAGCAGACTGAGAAAAAGATTATTTTCGCGGATGAAAGTAGGATAACTCGTTTTGGCACTGAATGTGGACAATAGGATTATGATTTAAGTATTAAAAAAAAAAAAAAAAAAAAAAAAAAAAAAAAACAGAGTACAAGTACAGGATTAGGGAATTAACATTAAAGTTAAAAAATCTAGGGATCAGGAAAAACAGGAACAGAATATAGATTTAAATTGTATGATATAGAATTAGGAAGAATGAAAAGGAATAATAATAATAATAATAATAATATAAGACAGAATACACAATTTAAGCCTAGAAAATGACTTTAGGAGTGAGTAAGGCTTGACTATAACAGCATTAGAGATAGAACAGGGCACAAAATAGAGTTACACTTTAGAACAGATAAGGACAGGGTTAAGAATAGGATTATCTTCAGGGTTAGGGTTAGGGTTTAGGGTTAGGGTTTAGGGTTTAGGGTTTAGGGTTTAGGGTTTAGGGTTTAGGGTT